>JAMXBD010000476.1:600000-934722 GCA_024138025.1 Combretum micranthum | reverse complement strand
CCAGCAGATCTACCACCACTTCTGCCACCACCAGCTCTGCTACAACTACCTCTAAATGCTTTTATTCTTCTACTGGGTTATCTTCTCTTAAGAGGTTTTGTCTTCTTGTGGGCGTTGGTGTTCTTTGTTTTATTCTCTTATCTCTGATTTAAATGCCCCTATTAGTATACTATTAGAAGCCTTCGCCTTAATCCTTCTCTTTGGTGCCTCCTTATAAGTTCAGCCCCCTCTTGTCTCTCAGATTTCTCCATTTTGCGGATTAACTCCTATTAGAATGCTTTTCTTTCATCTATTCCTTCATCAAGCTGTCTTTGTAACTACATGTCATAAAGAAAGTCATTCTTTTGTTGCTTGTCATGCCCTCATATTTTCCATATAAGCCCCAATATGCTCAATTTGTTTGGCTTGATAATCACATCTTTTTCCTCATCTCCTCCTCCAGCTTCTTCTCTCTCTCTCTCTCTCTCTCTCTCTTGTTGTTGGGCAATTGCTCTCTAGCTTTTCTAATAGCTAGGATCTCCTCTTTGGTTCTCATTCTATTTCTTGAAGCTTTCTTTCTTACCACCTTCAGCATTATCACTCTCCACCCTATTTTTTGAGTATGTTATAGATGGGTTTTGTTGAGTGGTGGCTTAGATTGTGGCTGTTGGCGGGAGCTTCTTCCTCAATAGATTGGGGGACTAGTGCTTTCAGGATGGCTTTCTTATTTTTGTTCATAAAGGCTCTGATAGTAATCCATCATCTTCATCTTCTTCGCTGCTCCTACTACAAAGGCTAACATCACCTTCTTCATCATTTTCTAGCCTTTTGGCTACTAAGTCCATGCGATGTGCTAAAGCAGCATTTGCAAGTCTTTATTTTCTCTTTCTGTCTTTTTCTCTCATTTGCTTAAAGGCTACCTCTTCTTATCTATCATGAGTTACTTGTACAGCCTTTTGCTTTATCAAATCATCTATATCATGCCTTAAATCATCAACTTCAGCAACCACTTTTGCTATGTTCTCATCAGTGTCTTTAGCTGCTTAAAGTTGGTCAACTTCCTCCATGGGTTCGGCATCAAGGTTAGTGCCACCAGGAACTATGGCATTGCCTTTTTTTATTGTAGGAGCAGTTGGGGTTTCTTCTTCTAGAGGGGCGTAGGGGACCACTTACCATTCATCATAGGCCCTATCTTATACTATCTCAAAAATATTTACAAAGAGTTCTTTGTAAATGGTGACATCTTCTTTATCTTTCTTCTTCTCAACCGCTTCCTCATCTTCAGGCTCAAATGTATATCTCATAATTCTTGAGAGTTCTTTTTCTAGCACATTTGTAACTCTCTTAGCCTTATCTGAAGTAGAAGTCTTATTGTAGTTGCTACTTGGTGGTTCTGGTATAGGCTTCGGACTATGCTTTAGAGCTTTATGGAGGGGATTGGTTACCCAATCCTTATATAGAACATCTTATCAAAGGGCTCCCTAGAGAGATGTTGTTCATGATTGTAGCTGCTCCCTCCACAACTATTTTAAATATGCTATGTGTATGTTTTCAAGAAGTTCCTCTTCTGCTTCCAGATTTTCTTGCTGCATATCTTCATTTTCAGCTTCCTTAATTGGTTTACTATGATCAAAACCACCCTGCTGCTAGCTTCTTCTTCCCTACCTATTGCATCTACATCACTAGTTCTAGCTCTAGCAGGTGAGTGGATATCCTCATCAAATGGTTCATCTTGAATGATCAGCTTCCTTCTCTTCTTCTCTAACCTCTTGGTCCTATTGAAGGTTTTGGTTAGAGGCTTCAACTTTAGTATAGGACCTAGAACTATTTTACGGAGGATCTAGAATGGTTGGGTAGGTTATGGTGAAGGTGGTATAAGTGTTTAGGAATGGCTTCATTATTCTCACTTAGCTAGTGAACAAGTTACTCAGCCATGGGTTCTGAGGTATTGTAGAATGTATGTTTGGGCTTGTGGTTCTTTTGTTGGTGATGGATGTGTATGTACAGATGAGATGGGTGTATTTAGGGTAATGGGGAAGATGTGTGTAAGATGTGGGGATGGTATATATGTGAATGGTGAAGGTAACCTAACATCATCATAATCATAATCATCATCATCATCATGATGGTATGACTCAGTTAGGGCAGGTTCAGATGGTGGGGATTTGGATTTTTTGGAGGGTTGAGGACCATAGGTAGGTATATCCATAAGCTTCTTCATACTCTCCTTCAGATCGTCCACATCATACTTCTTTTCAAATGCAACCAACTTCTCCTTTAGATCCTTCACTTCAGCTTTTAGTTTGTTGAAGCTGGCTGCAAAAGGTTGGGGTTGAGCTTCTTATGTAGGCTTAGAGCGATATCTTGGCTCTTGTTTAGTGGCTAGTTGCTCTTCCCTTTTTGCCTCAGGTACAATAACTGTTTCTTGGGTTGTGGCAGCAAATGGAGTAGTAGGTGCTTGTTTTGCTGCTGGTGCAGTAGCACATTGAGTTCCTAACTTTGCTATTTTGTAATATTTGAAGGCTTTCTTGTTTAGGGCCATGAACTTGCAAATTATATCAGTTGGCCCTTGCTCTGGCCATAATTAAAGATTTTTCAAAATTCTGGTGATAATTCCGTTTAGATTAATTCCCTTGCCCTACAAACTAGCTTGGTGCCTAATCCTTCATGAAACTATCAATCCAAAATTTATCCTTCTCTTCCTTAACATACTAAAATAAATGGTGGAGTTCTTTAACAATAGTTATAGCCCCCTCAATCTTTGAGAAAATGCTCCTGGTGAGCATGTAGTGTAGCATTTACCACTTGGTTGCTTGAAGCTTAACCCAGTGGTAGGGGAAAAATTTGCCCCGAACTTCTTCTACCATAAACTACTTTAGCTCTTCTTGTGATATTTTAGTTGGCAAGCCAATGAGCTCTTCTCTCAAAACTCCTTCTTCCTTATCATATAGCCCCATGGCTAATATAAATCTTATCATTGATACCTTGTTACGCCCCAAAGGGTTCCCTAAATGGGATAGTCCGCCACGCTCAATATTAAGAATTAAGTATAGCGACCTTAGTCATCCCGAAAGTCTCGATACCATGTGTAAAGCATACCTTCGCTATCATAGTGGACTAAGCTTTGGATCATGCCGTTTAAGCAGTCATACACCATAGCAATTAAGAAAATGAATCATAACAATATAACCAAGGTTCATAAAGAGACTATTAAGGAGTCTTTACAACATTAAGGAGCATTCCCCTATAAAAGATAACTAAGACTAATAAAGAGTCTATCATAACACGATTTTACACTTTTGAATCTTCCCTTGGAATCTACATCTACCTCTAGCTTACACTTTTATCTGTAAGATCTTAGCTTTGGAAGCCTTACCTAGGTAAAATAACCTCTTGATTCCAACCAAAGGTATGAGAGCTGCAAAAGATATCTAAGAGGGTATAAGTTACTAGCTTAGTGAGATTTATTTCCACAAATAAACACTCAACATCCAATAATCAAAACAAGTTTATTTAAGAAGCCATATGAAATGCACAAGCACATGGGCAAACAATACATATGATTTTCCAGGAATCATATGTTTGAATGGATTTACCCCTCCATTCGGTGGTTAGGAGTTTCAGATCGAATAGGCTTCTAACGTACCGCCTAATTCCATGATAACTCTTATTTTAACAACTTTCTTGCAAAAGTAAAAGGTATTATAAACCAACTTATTTGTAGCTTTTTCGAGCCATGACATCGCTACCAAATACGTTTTATTTGGATGTTTTCTCATCGCTAGTTGATTCAAACGATGCCTCGTTACTCTATAGAAATTACAAACTCTATGAATCTCCTTACTCAGCCTTTGTCCCACCAAAGGAATAGTAATAAATGTAATGAACTCACCCGATGACATGCATGAATTATTTCAATTAAGTACTCATGGCATAATTAAATATTTTGTGGGTGATCATAGAATTGCAGACAATCAATCTTTTACTAAATCAAACATTCATTATAAACAATTCATGTCTCGATATGCTTAATTTCAACCAAGTATACAAAGCACATGCATTTTCCATTTTATCTTTTCCTTAATTCTAATGCCACTATTTTACAAGCAAAATCATAAGTATATAATGTAAGAAATAAACTCACTTTGCCATTCGTGTGGATACTTTTAGTCAAGAAAATCCTCGGGATACGGGAACTTGGTCTCCTCGTCACTTAAACAAGAGAAATGCCCAAAAGCGCATTTCTTGGAAGTTCCACTTAAACTTGTAATTATAGGGTTTTTATACGAATTTTCATAAAAATTTGTAGCAGAAAATTAAAAACCCTAAAACCGAAATCCATGTGCATTGATTAAATTTGATAACAAGAGGAATAAATTCTTGATTTACCTTGCAATTTCGTATCCAAAGATTTGAAATTAAACTCTTGCGATTCGGATCTACAAGACACCACGATTTCGTTATGCCCTCTACGTAGTCCACACGAACAAGCCACCCAAAAAGGAATCAATTCTTGCGTGCTAGCACAATCTAAAACCCTTTTAGATTGATGAGGAAGATCTGAGTTTTTCTCTCTCTTTTAGGGTTACAGAGTTTCTTCATCTAATGTGACAGTGAAAGTCTTAACCCTAATGTGACACTATCACACCTATTTATATTATGTCAGTATTTTGCACTGACACTAATGCCCCTAATCTTACTAGGGTTGGTAGTGACAGTAAATTATTATTCATAATAATAATTTATTTATTCTTCCCATTGGATTTTTTTTTTAAATAAATCACTAACTAGTGATTGGCCTCTAGTAAATGAAATAACAATACTTAGTAATTGGCCAAGGGCACAATCACTAATAGTAATTCTATTGTTACTAGGTTCGTCAAAATTCCATAGAGGGAAATTCCAACTTAAAATAGTCATAACTTGCTCATTTTAACTCGGAATTTCGCATATAATATACTAATTTCTACCTAATCGAAAATATCTATTCATTTCTAAGGTTATTTTCTACATAAAAGGTCATTTGGCTTCCCAAAAGCCTTGGTACAGAACCAAAATGAGAAATTCTAGTTTTTGCAAAACAATTTCCAAACTCAATTTTATTCAAAAATTCTTTTGGCAAAAATATAGATATGAATATAGTTAAAAAATCCTTTGAGTATTTATATAGAATCATATTAGATGCAAGATTCTAATGGTGTTGTCTCAACGATTATATCTCGTAAAATAATTTATTTTAAAGGTGTTAAAACTTAACAAATTCCTTTCTAAGTGTTTTGGAGAAACTTTATAATTTCTTAGGTTGTTGTAAACAAGTATATTCTTATTTTGTTTTCTAATTTTTTTTAAAACAAAAAAAAATTCCCTTTAACTTTAATCTTTTACAAATTTTGCATTTTGTGGCAAAAATTAAGTTTCCAAAGTTTCTATCAAGTTATGGATGACCTATGGTGAACTTTAACTTGTATATATTTCCTTTTTGAAGAAAAATGGTTTAGTTATACAAGTCTTCTTATTCTTATATTCTCATCTTCAAACTTTTTCAAAAAAAAAAATAATAAATTTTATTTCCAAGACTTGGTTCTTTAAGTCCTTTACCAATTTTACTTGGAAAGAAATTATTTTTTTTTAGGTTGTGGATAAAATTCATTGTTTTTGAAATTATCATTTTTATATCCTTTTTAGTAATAATTTAATTTATAAAATCAATTTAGTAAGAATAAAAATTTAAAATCATCAATAGATTTGAATTGAGAAAATTGTTAATTAAGTATTCCTTATATTCTTTTGGAAAATCGAGTTTTGTAAACTTAAATTCTAAATTACCAATAATATTGATATAAATTCTTATAAGGAATTAATTTTATTAAATCAAGTTTTCTATTCTTACTAAAGTTTACTTGTAGGATTTAAACTAACTCTATAATAATTTAATTTATAAATCCTATTTAATAAAATTAATTCCTTATAAGAATTTATATCAATATTATTGGTAATTTAGAATTAAGTTTACAAAACTCGATTTTCCATAAGAATATAAGGAATACTTAATTAACAATTTTCTCAATTCAAATCTATTGATGATTTTAAATTTCTATTCTTACTAAATTGATTTTATAACAACTATTAATTTAACTTTACTTAATTTTTATACTAAAACATATACAATCAAATACATAAATTCTTTACTTTCTAATTCTATTTTGAAAAACTTAAGGATTACACTCTCCCCTCCTTAAAAGAAGCTTTTTCCTCAAAGCTTGAAATTACCTTATTGTTCAAATAGATGTGGGTAATTCTTTCTGATTTGTTCCTCTAACTCCCATGTAACCTCTTGGTTTGAGGATCCCACAAAACCTTAACATATTTGACTTCTTTACTTAAGTTTTTGCACTTTGAAATCCAGATCTTTGTTGGTTGTTTCTCATATGTCAAGTTTTTCTGTAAGAGTAATAGGTTCCAACTCAATCACTTTATTAGGATTTGCAATATATTTCCTCAATACCGAAACATGAAATACTTGTGTAGATTAGAAAGGCTTGGTGGAAGCGCCAATCGATATGCCAAATTTCTAACTTTATCAAGAATTTCAAACAGCCCAATATATCTTAGACTCGGTTTTCCCCATAATCTTCCCTTGTACAAACTTTTAGTTGGCCTTATCTTGAGATATATATGATCTCCCACATCAAAACTGAGTTCTATTCTCTTCAATTCTGCCTAGCTTTTTTGTTTATCTTGGGATTTATTCATCTTTTGTTTAATGATGGTTACTTTGTCAACTGTTTCTTGCACCAATTTGGGACCGATAGCAACTTTTTCTAAATTATCCCAGAACAAAGGAGATCTACACTTGCGTCCATACAAAGCTTCATAAGGTGGCATGCTGATACTTGAATGATAACTATTATTATAGGCAAACTCGATAAGTGGCAAATGTCGATCCCATCTTCCTTTAAACTCCAATACACATGATCTTACATATCCTCCAGAGTTTAAATTGTCTCTCGGTTTGTCCATCTATTTGTGGGTGATATGCTGTATTGAATTTCAATTGAGTCCCTAAAGCTTTCTATAGATTAGTCCAAAATTGGAAACAAATCTTAGATCTCTATCTAACACAATTCTAGATGGCACTCCATGCTATATAATTATCTCTATACATAAATCCATGCCAATTTTTCCAAGGAATAAGTGATGTTAATAGGTCGAAAATGAGCAATTTAGTAAGTTGATCTACAATTACCCATATTCCATCATATCGATCTTAGTCCTTGGTAGGGAACTCACAAATCCATTTATATCTGGTCCCATTTCCACTCAGGATTAGATAAAGGCTGTAACAATTGTCGGGCTTTTGATGTTCTACTTCACTCTTTGGCATGTTTCACACTGTGCAACAAACTTAGTTATGTCATTTTTCATTCTATTCCACCAGTATGCACTTTTAAGTTCTTGATATGTCTTTGTTTACCCGGATGAATAGTATACCTTGAATAATAAGCTTCCTACATCAATTCTTTCTTCAAAATCTCATCATTTGACACATAATCCCTTGTTTAATTCGAAGAACTCGTTCTTCGTCAATGTGAAACCTTCATATTTCCTTTGTGCAATGCCTCAAATAACCTTTGAAATTCTTCATCTTGTTTTTGAGCATTTTTAATCTTTTGCAACAAAGTAGGTTCAACAATCAAATTTGTAATCTTAAACTCCGAATCTTGTAGAGAAAATTCAATTTCATTCTTTCAAATTCCTTTATAAGTCATTTTGCTAGTGATCATTGAAGTAACTTCTCCATAATTTTTACGACTCAAGGCATCAGCCATTGAATTAACTCTTCCGGATGGTGACTAATATTCAAATCATAATCTTTGATTAATTCTAGCCACCTTCTTTGTCTCATGTTTAACTTTTTTGAGTAAACAAATATTTTAAAATTTTATGATCCATATAAATTCGCACCATTTTCCATACAAATAGTGTCTCTAAATTTTAGAGCAAACACAATTGCAGCCATTCTAAGTCATGAGTAGGATAATTCTTTTTATATAGCTTCAGTTGTCTAGATGCATATGCAATTACCTTTCACCTTGCATTAACACACATCCTAATCCATTCCATGATGCATCACTATAAATAGCAAATACATCTTGATCATTTCGCAAAACTAGGATTAAAGCATATGCAATCTTTTCTTAACTCTTGGAAACTCTGTTTTCTCTTTTCATTCCAATCAAACCTTTCATTCTTTCTTGTCAGCTGATTAATGGTAAAGCTATCTTTGAAAAATTATGAACAAATTTCATGTAATATCCTGCTAATCCTAAAAAAATTTTTACTTCGGTTACGGCTTCAGGTCTCTTCCAATTCAACAATTGCTTTAACTTTTCTTGGATCTACTGAGATTCCTTGTTTGTTACCACATGTTTAAGAAAATTATTTGTTTCAACCAAATTCGCATTTGGATAATTTAGCATACAATTTATTCTTCTCAAAACTTGTAATACCATTCTCAAATGTTCTTCATGTTGCTCTTTCGAGGTGGAATATATTAGCATATCATCAATGAAAACAATCACACAAACATCCAACATGATCGAAAATCATGTTCATTAAATCCATGAAGATGGCTGGTGCATTAGTTAGTCCAAAAAGCATTACCAAAAATCAAAGTGACCATACCGGTTTGAAATGCTATTTTAACTACATCTTCTACTTTGATTCGGATTTGATGATATCTTGATCTTAAATCAACATGAGAAAATACTTTTGCTCCTTTTAGTTGATTAAAGAGGTCATCAATTATGGGCAATAGATACTTATTCTTGATAGTAACTTATTCAAGTCTCGATAATCTATGCAAAGCCTCATCATCGTCCAATCTTTTTTTTTTTTTTTACAAACAAAACAGGGGCTTCCCATGGTGATACACTAGGGTGAATGAATCATTTGTCTAACAATTCTTGTAACTGTATTTTCAACTCCTTCAACTCCATAGATGCCATTCGATAAGGGGACTTTGAGATTGGCTCAGTTCTTAGTATCAAATCTATTCTAAATTTAATGTCTCTTTTCCTTGTTCTTCATTCATAGAACTTATGATACTCTTTTCTAACTCCTCAATTCCTTCCCCAAGAATTTCAATAGCTTCTACTCTGTTTTGCCCACCTTCGGATATTTCTCCAACAAACTCGACTCTTTCCTTTTTGTCATTGATAAAAGAAATCATCTTACGTCTGCAATCCACTTTTACTTTCGTAGCAGTCATCCAAATCATTCCCAAAATAACATCATACTTTTGCATTTCCACTATTATGATATCCACACTAGTCTTTTACTGATTAATTTTTAATGGACATCCCTTTATAAATTCACAAGCAACAATTGTTCCTCCAGTAGGTGTTGATATCCCTAAACCCATCTCCATCCTTTCAACATATAATCTAGCCTTCTTTACTAAATCTGAATTGATAAAGGAATGTGTAGCTCCCGTATCAAACAGAGTATATGCAAAAGCATCTCTCACTTGAATTGATGCTAATTTAACATACAACTTCTAATCACCACTAGCTTATAAACTACTATATTTGTCAACTAAGATACATATAAAAGAATCATAAAAAAAAAATCATTTCATACCTGCAATCAAACTGAAATCTTCTATCTTGTCCTCATCATAATCGTCTTCTACTTCCTCAAATATGGGATTTCCTTGCACGGCAAACATTCCTCCCGATCTAGTAGGTCTATTCCCTTGATTAATTCCGCCCGTCTTCTCCTTTAATTCATTAGACTCTTTAGTTTGCTTATTTCCTTCCTTTTGATTTCCTTGAGGACAATTAACCGGTACATGTCCCACTTTCTTACAAATGAAAAAAGTAGCTCCTGATTTCTTAGGAAAATTCTCAATTACACGACCAGGTTCTCCACAATAGTAACATCGATTTCGTAGCTGAGGACAATCTCTCGGGTAGTGGGGTTCCTTACACTTCCAACAAATAACATTAGTCTTCCCCATCATACTTCCCTTCAGTGTCCCAAAAGATTTAGTAAACTTAGCCCTTTTGGATGAGGACCCACTACCAGAATTATCATAAAATCTTTTCTAAAAAGATTGACCTCTCTTTCAGTATCTTTCTGCTTCGTAATTTTAAGCTTGTTCAATTACTCAGGCCTTCTCTATCAGCATAGAAAATCATCATTTTCAAACTCTACTAACTTCTCTGATATTGTGGCTCCAAATCGGCCGTAAATACTTGTCTTTTTAATTCATCACCATCTCTATAAGCCACAGGAGCAAACTGAAGTAATCTATTAAGATCATTCATATTCATTGACACTCGATTCCCTTAGGTCAAATTCATTAAATCAGTGTTGTTTTAGCCCATAGGCTACTGAGAAAATTATTATTTTAAAAACTCTCTTTTAAACACTGCCTATTCAACAACTGTAAGTAAGGATTGTTCTTTCGAATCCCACCATAATGTGGCTCTTAGCCTTAAAAAATAAGTTCCATAGGACACTTTCAAAGCTTCAGGTACTTGAAACACATTAAATGATCTTTCTACTTGAGACAACCAATCTTCAGCCTCCTCGAGTTTTTCCAATGTACCCTCAAAGTACATGTTGCATTTAATAAACTCAGGTAGGAGGAGCTAGTATTTCACGTCTAGCTATAGATGGCGTTAGACTTTCATTAACAAACTCAATAGATAGCTCTACTTCTTCATGTAAAGTAGCAAGTGGTGGAATAGGAGGAGTATGAGTCTGTGATCCTTGTGGTGCTACAGGAGGTACATCACGTGCCTCTATTGGAGCAACTTGGGATACCTCTCCAATTTGTCCTCTTTGCAAGGCCTGAAGAATTAAAGCATTCTGTTGTTGGATAGCTCTTACGGTATCTTTCAATCCACCTAGAGGTAGTGGAGGTACATTCTATGGTTCTGGTTATCCTTGTTCTATAGGTCCAGAAGCTTGAGACTGAGCTTCCAGTGCTATAGGCCGAGCATTCATTTTTACGTCCCCATCTGCTAAAGTCAATTTCCAAACAATCAACTTTAGCATTACACATTAAACTCTTGTTGTCTCGGAAACATTTAAACAATACTAACATCTAATGCAGAACAGATAATCAATCATAATCAAACATAACAACACTTTAATTTCTAACCACTTATGTGTAGGTCATTAACCTAAATCCCAACTTACTTCTCTTTATAACTTAGATCTTGCTCAATCTAAATCAAACATTTCTATTTGTAGAAGATTAAAGTTAAAGGAAAATTCATTCGTATTGGAAAAGAAATTGGGAAAAAAATAAGAATATACTTATTTACAACAACTAAGAAATTATAAAGATTCGTGAAACACTTAGAAAAGAATTTTTTAAGTTTCAAGTTTCGACACCTTAAGATAAATTGTTTTACGAAAAAGAATCATTGAGACAACACCATTAGAATTTTGCATATAATGTGAGTCTATATATATATATATATATATGTCTTCAACTTCCCATTGTTGTGGTAAATTTATTTGATTCCATTGGATTAATTTAGGAATCAAAACATTAGCTTTTGAAAGATCTGTTTGGATTAATAAGGTCTGAGCTCTATCTATCTAAAAGCCTTAGATCCAAAAGCTGTTTTCATTTATTTGTAATATGCTCTGTATATTACAGCCATTGGAAGGGATCCTTCATCATTTTGTTAATTGTGTGTCTTTACATGTAAGATTAAAGACTTCATTATGGTTTTGTCCCCAAGTCCTATAGTGACATTAGGATGACAATCAAATTGAATTGGACCATTGCTTACGCTAGTTTCAATTGCAGCATGAATTGATCGTTCATACTCCAATTCTCTAGAGTCTCTAAGCACCATTAAGACTGAGGTGTCTAATCCTAGGTTAGTAAGAGGTTTAGCTCCTATCTGGATTAAACCTATATAGATATAGTTCCAGTCTTTAGCATATTATTTAATTGAATCCTTATTAAGGATTTCCATTGTTGTTAAGCCATAAGAGATTGGAACATCTTTTTCCTCGGTGGCTATGACATAGTCATTTTTTGAGAAAACTCTCCATTTTTTCATTTGATAAATTTCATTGTAAGCAACTTTGGAATGTTTCAATTATCTATGGCTTCATCGAAATCTCTCATATGGATTTCGTCTAAATTCAATCTCAAAATTGAATTATCTTATCAAAAATAAAGAAAAACATTTGGAGCTTTTACAAGATGACTTAATGTTTTGTAAAATAGAAAACCAACTTTCAAATAAATCTTTGAAAGAAGGAATTTCTAATTATAAAATGAGATTGTAAAAACCATATGTTCTTCTTTACCCAATGCTTTCTAGGATAGAAAATGTCATATAGTTGATCTGCCTTATGAAAATGATTTTCATGAAAGAAATATCCCGACCAAGGCAAGACCAACTCAAATGAACAATGAAATCCTAAAGCATCGCAAGAATGAAATTAATGATTTATTGCAAAAATCATTAATAAGGAAAAGTAAATCTCCTTGGAGTTGCTCAGCTTTTTATGTTAATAAAAATGCTGAAATTGAGAGGAACACCCAGATTGGTGATCAATTATAAACCTCTCAATACTGCACTCAAATGGATTAGGTATCCAATACCTAACAAAAGAGATTTACTCAACCGTCTTTACAATGCAAGAATCTTTTCAAAATTCGACATGAAGTCAGGATTTTGGCATATTCAAATCAAAGAATTTGATAAGTACAAAACCGCCTTTACTGTCCCTTTTGGCCAGTATGAGTGGAATTTAATGCCTTTCGGATTGAAAAATGCTCCCTCTGAATTTCAGAGAAATGAATGAATGAATATTCAATGATTTCTCCAACTTCATAATAGTTTACATAGAGATGTTCTGATCTACTCTCCTAATATAGATCAACACTTCAAACATGTTAAATTATTTATGAATGTTGCCAAGAAAAATGGTCTTGTTGTTTCCCTAACAAAGATATCTCTTTTTCAAACGAAAATTAGATTCTTGGGATTCAACATTCACAATGGAACTATATTGCCCATACAAAGGTCAATAGAGTTCACCTTAAATTCCCCAATGAAATTAAGGATAAGAATAAACTCCAAAGATTCTTAGGAAGCCTTAATTATGTAGCGGATTTTTTTCCAAACCTTAGTGTAATATGCAAACCATTACATAATAGGTTAAAGAAAAATCCACCCCAATGGTCTAAACAACATACCAATGTTGTAAAGACAATAAAAAATAAGATTAAGGAAATCCCTTGCCTCCATATTGCAGATCCATCCCTACCAAAAATAGTAGAGACTAATGCTTCTGACATAGACTATGAAGGAATCCTTAAACAAAAAATGAATGGTAAAGAATGCATAGTTCAATTCGTATCCAAACATTGGAACAAATGTCAAATGAACTATTCCATAATTAAAAAGGAAATTTTAGCAATAGTTTTAACAATTTATAAATTTCAAGGAGATTTGTTAAATCAAAATTTTCTTTTAAGAGTTGATTGCAAATTAGCCAAAAATGTTTTGCAAAATGATGTTAAGAATTTAACTTCAAAACAGATTTTTGCTAGATGGCAATCAATTTTATCTTGTTTTGATTTCAAAATTGAGCACATCAAACGCTCATCAAATGCTTTCCTGATTTCCTTACTCGTGAATTCTTATAGGGAGATGCCTCCCAAGAAGGAGAAAGGAAAGCAGAAAGAATTCCCAAAAAATGGACTAACCAATATCAGGACATGGCTTCAAGCCGTGGCCCCAAAAAACCAAAATGTTCCAAATCTCCTCTGAGGATTAATGAAAAATCATCCCAGATGACTAACCACTCATCTAATGAATCTGGTCTCCAACCAGATGTCTCGAATGTTATAACCGAGGACCTAATCAATGCAATTGCAATGGCATTGAGTCAATCCAACACCATAATTGCCCCTAAGGCCCACCAAATACCATCACCATCAATGACCCTTATGGCAAAAGGTGATATATAGGAAGAAATTCCAATGATAGAGGAAGTGAAACCTCTAACCAAGAAAAAATCACACATATAGGAAGAAATTCCAATTATAGAGGATGTGAAACCTTAATCAGAAAAAAAATAACATCAAAATGTTTCAATAACTGAGGTATCTTCTTCCTCTAAGAAAGAAATTGTCCCTTAGAAAAATATTCAAAAATCAAAATTTTTATAAGGAAATTTTCAAAAATATCATCGGCAGAAAAAGATGTTTTTGAAAATGATCCTATTACATTTTCCAGGAAAATATTTTTTGACAAATTCAATTATGTTCCATATGATTTTTTACAAGAATATGGAATTTATGAGAAAATCTTAACTGAAACTAAATCAGTTTCTTTTAAGCATTTTCAATAAAATGGAGGAGTAGTTCTTACTCAGCGCTCGAATTCACAAAGTCTTCAACTTTAGTGAATGGACAAACAAATATGGCCAACCTTATGGGCCAATTAAATTTCAAGTCTCAATGACCAATGCTCAACCTAACCACCGCATGCAATATAATTATTATGATTATAAGCAAGCATGGTGGAATACCTTCTTCCGTTCAAATGAATTACGATCCCATACATGGCTTATTTTCTTTGAAAAATGTTCATCAAAACCTCCCTACTGGTTTGCACACTAGTGGGAAGAATTTGGAGCCATTAGTGAGATCGTTCATCAAAATGCACAAAAAGGATTCAACGCCTTTCTAAAAAATTATGTTCTAAAACCCTATGAAACACCCTTCAAAAAGGAAATGCTTTTACTTCATACATATCAATGTTTCTTAGGTAATGACCTGGTTCTATAAATTTAGACCAGTAAATGCAACACTGTCCTCACCAGAAGATACAAGGTCAAATGGTAGAATAGTTTCAAATTATGGGACAAAGTTGAAGAGACTGTTATACTCAAATGGGTTGATAACCATTCAACAAATGTCTCAACAATGGTTACACAGACTCCTTTTTTCCATGACAAGGGATTCTTAATGTCTACAATATCGCAAGCCAAGACACAAGAGCAAATGAAGAAGCTCCTAGAAATGGCCTTGGCAAGTATCAATGAATCAAGCGCTGGGTCTACAACTGAAGACAGTTCAAGTCACAGCAGAAACACCAATGAAGATGATTGCTATGACATAACATCACCATAGGATAGTCATTACTAGATGAGTATACGAAATGTGTATACCTTCTAAATCAATGTAATGAAGTAGAGTATATGGCATGTATACCTACTAAAACCAGATGTACAAAACACGTACATCAGCAATATATCACAAGAATCACTAGAGACTTCACTTGGGTAAAACCCACCGAAAGGTGACACAGTAATTCTTAGGATTCCCTGACTTTCACTGTTCACTAGAATGAATTGTCTACCATAATGGTACTCTTTTCAGTACAACCCGTGACTTTTCACTATTCACTACAGTGGACAATCGGCCATAATGGTACTGTTCACTATAGTACAACCCGTGTTCTCCCTTCTATATAAGGAGATCACTCTCATAATGCAAGACACACAAAAACAAACACAATCTTCTCACTTCTGAATTCCAACACTCTCCTCTCCCAAACCACTCCTACATTCACACAATCAAACACTTCTCCTACTCTCCTTCACATCTCTTCCACTCTCTTCTTTGTTTTTGTTGTCCCTCAAAATTACACGGAATCGTTCTTATGCTTCCATTTTGACGTAATTTTCTTAATGTTTTAATGTTTTCATGCTTTTATATTCCTACATCTTTGTAATCCAATTTCGTGAATAAATTATCCATTTCTTTATCTATCCATTTATATGCTTTCTATCTCTGTTTAATTTATTGTAATTCCTGATCCTTTCTTAATGGTACAGCCTAAGGAGTTGGCATATGATCTTTTATTAAATTATTTAATATTTTGTACTAGACGATTACCATAGGTGGTGATCTAAACTTATAATACATTTCACTTAGGACGATTGCCATAGGTAGTAATCCCAGAGGTGGCAAGCTACTGAGGCTTGGCGTAAACTCAGAGAGTGGTAGCAACAAGGTCATAAATTTGAAGTCGCATTATGGGATATAAAGTAGTCCTGTGATAATGGATTACAAAGTTAGATAAGTAGTATAACAAAAATTATGAATAATTTTATTAAGAAGAACAATGGTCTTCTTCTAGCTTTTCTCCCTCGGAGCAAAGGTCAGAAGATAATATGTAAATAGATTGTGTATAAGCTGAACCTTCTAGCATTATACAACATCAGGAAGGAAAGGTAAACATTCAATTCTCTAAGAAGATCTTTAGATCTTCCGAGGAATAATTGTGGAAATTAGATCTATGCCTTCTACTTCTTTCAAAAGATCATTAGGTCTATCTCTTCCACGGGTTATCATTCCTCCACCTCCACAAGACTTACCTCCTCCACAAGTAAATCCTCCACAAATTCCTAATCCTTCTTTAAAAGGATTAGTGAATGAACAAATTGGTTTACCAAAAATGGTTTACCACCAACCCAATGAACCTGTTTACGAAGAACCTACTTTTTCGGAAATAAGAGATCATCTAGAACACAATACTTTAGAAAAACCTTTCGAACCTAATAGGGATTTTCTAAATGAAGAGTTTGGATCGATCAAAAATGAAAAAATTAGAAATTGGTATTTCAAAACCTTTTCTAATTACAAGAATGAAATCAAAGATGAATATTATAAATTCATGTTTGATAATGAATACCAAATATTATTCTTCGATTGGTTTCAAGAATATTATTTGGAACCAAAACAAATCAATGTTATAAACTATTGTTTTAAATGGCAAACAGGAGAAGGTCAGATTATACAATCTAATCATCCTCCTTTAACCAAATTAAAACAGGTTTATAAAAACAATGAAATAACTCTAGTATCCTTCAAAAGCATAGAAAAATGAAGAAACTAGAGTTAGAAAAATAATTGAACAAAATAACTTTATTAACCAACATTTACACACTATTGGTAAACAATTGCATAGAATTGAAGTTATTCTGGACAATGACCACAATGAGATTAAGATGCCTAAAAACCCTTCTAAAGAATTTTTGAAAGCTTTAGAAGACAAGAAATTTAAGGCACATTTAATCAAACCTTTTGAAATTCCTAAGAATCCTTCTAAGGAATTTTTAAAAGCTTTAAAGAATAGGGAGACATCATCTTCATCTAATAAGTACAGAGGACTTATTATTGATGATACTCCCACTGAAAACTTAAATGTTCTTCTAAAATAAACAGCATTTCAGAAAACTCTTCGGTAATGGAAGATTTAACAGATCTCAAAGTCAATAAATCTTCAAACAATGCTATCAATAGAATTTCTTGGAAAGAACCACAGAAACTCTATTATCAAAGAGCTACACCTCCTGATCTCTTGTTGGAAGAAAATGATGAAAACAATTATCAAAATAAATATTCTGCAGGATCTACCTATGAATGAAACATAGATGGAGCCTCAGAACAAAGAATATTAAATGTTCTCAATCAAATGATAATATTTTCAAACACCAATAAGACCAATGATTCTTAAATGATCATCAAATAGCCTTAATGATAATTTCCAGTTTTACTGGACAATTAAGAAGCTAATGGGATAATTATCTAAATGAAGAACAAAGGAATTTCATTCTTACTTTATACAAGGTTGATGAAGCAGGATCTGAAATCTTAGATGAAGAGAATAAACCTATACAACCTATGGCTCATTCTCTAATCTACTCCATCAATCAACATTTCATAGGAGACCCATCTTACTTCAGAGATAAGTCACTAGAATTGTTGTCTAACATGAAATGTAGATCATTAGGGGAATTTCGCCCATATAAGAATGTGTTCTTCCAAAGAGTTATTCTCATAAACGATTGTAACCAATCTTTCTAGAAAGAAAAGTTCTTAGTTGGTTTACCTAATCTAATAGGTGAACAAGTTAGAAACAAAATCAGAGAAGATCACAATGGCGAAATACCATATGATTCACTTTCATTTGGAGAATTAGCCTCCTATGTTAACAAGATTGGAACCAATCTTTGCACAAACATAAGACTATAAAAACAAATATAAAAATGAACAGAGACAAAAACACCAAGGTCTTGGTGATTTCAGTGCTCAGTATGATCCTTCTTTTGAACAACAAAAGAAGACATCAAAATGTTCATAATGTACTTCTCATAAGAAACCTAAATAGAAATTCAAAAAGAATTCCAAGAATTTTAGGAAGAAATATGAGAAGAATGAAAAGACCAAACCTTATAAAAAAAATATAAGGGAAAATCTTACAAAAAATTAAAATGTTTTAAATGTGGAAAAATTGGTCATACGGCTAACTACTGTAAGATCAATACCAAAATCAATGAATTAAATCTTGACGAAGAAACAATGGAGAAAATCATGCAAATATTTAATGAAAATGATTTTCTACCATCTTCAGATACATCTTCTAAAAATGAAACCGAAGGAATCCAAGTCAATGATATTGATTCAGATGAATCTTCTGATGAGATCTATGTTCTAACTGAAGAAGAGAAAGAAATCCTTCTTAAATTAGAACAAATGTCTGAAGAAGAAAAAACAAATGCATCAAGGATATAGAGAGGAAAAATACTTTTGTACCAAAACTTTCCTATAACCTAAATGAAATCCTTGTAAAAGGACCAATGAAATAGAAAGCAATTTTGTCAATGATCTTCATTCTGAAATCAAAATTCAGAAAGAAGAAATAAAAAATTTGAAAAAAATGCAATCATACTTATAAAGAGAATTTCTTGAATTAAAACAAATTGTTTTAAAACAAGAAGAATCTGAGTCTAATAATGAAGAAGATCCTAAGACTAGATCCTCCAAAGTTAACGAAGATTATCTATTACATCTTGTAGAAGTAACTACAAGAAAATGGATAATCAACATTAAACTCAGAATCAACAATGAATTTATTTTGAAAACAACTGCTTCGTTGGATACTGGAGCATATTTGAATTGCCTAAGAGAAGGGCTAGTTCTTACAAAATATTTTGAAAAAACAACCCAGTCTCTTAAGTCTACATCAGGAAACAAACTGCAGATTGAATTCAAAATATCGGATGTAAAGATAATAAAAGATAAAGTCTCCTATAAATCAGCTTTTATTCTTATCAAGAATCTTAAGCAAAATGTGATTTTAGAAACTCCTTTTATTACTCTTATACAACTATTCATTGTCAACAATAAAGGTATTGAAACAAAATTCCTCAAAAAGAAAGTTGTCTTCAATTTTGTTTCAAAACCAAAACCAAAAATGTTAAATGAGTTGAAAAGAAATTCTGTTTGGATTAATATATACTCAAAAGATTTTTCAATCATTTACATATCTATACTTTTACTAAAGGATTTTTGAAAAAGTTAAGTTTGGTAAATTGTTTTGCAAAGACTGGGATTTTTCGTTTTGAATATGTGCTGTGACTTTTAGCAAGACAAATGACCTTATATGTAGGAAATAACCTTAGAAATGAATAGATTTTTTTTAGTACGTAGAAATCGGTACATAATATGCGAAATTCAGAGTTCAAATGAGCAAGTTATAGCCATTTTAAGTTGGAATTTCATTCTATACGAATTTTGACGAACTTGGTACAATAGAGTTGCAAGTTTTAATAGAACTTCCAAGAAATACTCATTTTTGGTATTTCTTTTTTATCCTTGTTATTTTTATATAATTTTATCTCAAAACATAATAATTCATAATTTGTAAACAATCATCAAATTATTTAAATTTCAATATATTTAAATCACGAGAAATTATGAATGTCTTCCATGACTTTTCTTAAAACTTTTTCAATAATTTTACATTATTTTCTTTGTGATTATTATTGAATTGTATGAATTTGGGTTATTACATCATGGGGTCAACTTTCAAACTTTGATGTCTCTTAAATGAGTTTAACTGTGATATAACATGTAAGGTATTCTAAATGGGGATCATGCAAGCCTCTAGATTTTTCGGTAAATATAAGAAAACCCTAAGAACCAGAAGTCAAACCGAAACCCTAAAGTTAACCTAGTTCTATGATTAGTCTAGTGAATCTAGATCCGGCAATCCCGTGTTCTTAAACCCTAGACAACAAAATTAAGATAATTATGGAATATGGTTCGTCATAATATAGGAAACTTAAAAATATCAGATTCATAATTTTTTTGTCTTTTGGATCCGAGCGGGATCAGTTTTCGAAAACCGTGCCTTGGTGCACCGGATAGTGAAAATATTCCGACAACACCAATAGACTCGTGAAAATATAAGGATTTCAAAAACATTAGTTTTAGAATTTTTTGGTAACTAAAAATATCAGATATAGGCCGTTTACACGTATTTTCTTTACTACCGGTATTTTAATTGTCTAATCTATTATTCATAGTACTTTCTACTATTCATCTATCTCTACTTTTTCTTACACTCTACCATACCTATACCTTACAATTTATCTTCTCCATACAACTTTAATCACATCACACTTTACACATTATTTCTTTTATTACAAAACAAACAAAATAAATAAATTTTCCCCCTCCTATACAAGTAAAACTGGCATCATCCCTCTCTCTCTTCAATCAAATTATTTTTCTTTTTCATTTTATTTTATTTCATCTAATTTCCACTCAAAAACTCTATAAATACCCCTTTCCTCCTTCATTCTTTCACACAATTCATTTCCTACTAAAACTCTACCAAAATCACTCCATAAAATCCCTCTCTCAAAATCTCTTCCAAGTTCTCTCTTTTCTTTATAAAATCAATTCCCACATATTTTTACAAGCCATTCTATTCCTCTTCAATAAACGCATAAACCTTAGATAAAAATTTATCTTATTCACTCATCATGTTCATTTAATTTAACATGAGCTTAGTGTATATTTCTTAAAGAAGTAACAATACGTTCATGTTTTATTTTTGTTCATGTCTTCTATTATGTTGTTATTATTGTTATTATTATTTGTTCTAATCTAACTTCTATATAATATTATGTATATTATGTATATATATTTCTTTAGAGCATATAAGCTCGCTTGTTATTTATTTAACTTTATGCTTTGCAATTTATTTATTTATTTTATGCAATTATTAAGACTAGTCTTTCTAGTCTTAGACTTGTTCATATCAAATCAAAATAATTTTTTTTCTTTTCTTTTTCTTTCTTTTTGGGACTAATCTATTCTTAGTCCTGGATACCTTGATGAAGCTAAGGTTCCCAATACTTGACTTTACTTCTATGCTCTTTTTATATTTATTTTATTATGTTGTTTTTATTATATTTCTCATAGTTACATATTCTCGTTCATGCATGAACATGTTGTTATTGTCTCAATCATAATGAAAATGAGTTTTCTTATGTAACAAATATAGGAACTCTCTTTAAAAATAAATTTTGTCACATAAGAAATTATTTTTCAATAAAGATTTAAAGTTTTATCTTAACAAATATTTTCTAAAGTTAGATAAATTTAGCTCAAGTTTTAATAATAATACTTTATAGGATTTTATCAATGAATACATAAATTAAAGTTATCACAAACTCTCTTCCCAAACCAATGAAATAAGAAAGTTTCTTTAAGCTTAATTCTTTGTTTAACCAAAAGTTTTCTTAAACTCATATGTAAAGTTTTCATCAACATACTAAGGCTTGGATAAGTTTTACAAAATTATCAAAGAAAAACCTTTTTAAGGATGAGCTTTACTTAGGAAATAAAATTAATAAATAACTTATAAGATTATTTATATTATTTAAAGTGAATCAAACGTTAGAAAAACTTTAGAACATATAACCAAGAAATATTTAGAAAACTACAATTTTCAACCACTAGAAATAAAGTTATAGGAATCATAAAAGACTAGAATTACTTTTTGAAAATTTAATTATTCTCAAAATTAATAAAAGGAGTTAAAAGAAAGAAGAACTTACTAATAAATTTTCCAAACAAAACTAAAAAAGAATTTTTCAAGTCTTAGCTTTTCTTACTTTTCAGACACATTGTTTTGTAAAATCATTGTTGAGACAATACCACTAAATTGATGCATATAGTTTGAGTCTATATATATATATATATATATATTCAAGGATTTTTCAACCATACAAAATATCTATATTTTTTGTACAAAGATTTTTGGATGGAGAAAATTTTGAAAACTTAAGTTTTGAAATCTGGAAATTTCGTATCAATTCTGTACGTCACTATTTTGAGATGCAAATGACTTCTTTTGATAAAAATAACCTTAGAAATAGATATATCTTTTCGAGTAGGTAGAAATCGGTATATAATATGCGAAATTCCGAGTTAAAATTAGCAAGTTATGGCCATTTTAAGTTGGGATTTCCATTCATACAATTTTTGACAAATCCAATAAGATAGAATTATAGAGTTTGAATAGATCTTGGATGAAATACTCATTTCGGGTATTTCTTTTGTTTAGGTGTCGAGGACCAAGATCTTCTCTTCCCCGAGGATTACTTCGACTCATAGAAGATCGCTATAGACGAGTGAGTTTCCTTTACATTTATGTATTCGTGCATGTGCTTGTAGAATAGAGCACTAGATGTTAGGAAAAGATAAAATTGATATGCATATGGGATATCATGGGAATTATGTATGTGAATTGTTATGTGCGATCAATGAACGATAAGGATATCGGAACCCGATTTGTAATTGATATAATTGTTTCTATGTATGTATTGTGATGTGTGCAATTATTGCTCGATCGTTTTAAATGATTTAATGTCATATTGGAATCTCCATATAATAAATTGCCCATGCATATCACTTTAAATATCATTTCGAAATTTTGCTACTACTCCTCAGCGTGGGACCAGAAAGGTAAGCTGCCTAGCTGCATCTTGAGGGTCAGGACATTCAGAGAACACAACCTCAAGTTGTGCCCGAGCCGGATCGATCGCTTTGGGTAAGGAAAGCCTGGGGACTAGTAATACGATTCATTGGAATCCTAAGATGCGCGCAAACTTTTAAGGAGGTCGTTCGGGGCCTAGTTCAAATCATTCCCTAACCACCAATGGAGGGGTGAATCCATCATACATACGAAACCCAATAGTTGTATGTAATGTTTGATCATATGGTTATTGCATTTCATATGCTTGATTAATAAACTTGGTTGATTGCCTGTTATGAGTACTTTTGCGTAAGGAATATGTCACTAAGCTAGTTATGCTTATACCCCTATAGACTTTTGATATTATAGGATCGTTATTTTGCACCCGAGACCATCTTGATCATCTAGGTAGAATTTTTATTTTGGGAAGCTTTTGGAGGAATTCTGTTTTGAAGTCTTAGAGTAGATTTCTTCTAAAATCTTCTAGCTTTAGTTATTTATCTTAATAAGATCATGTTGTTATGGAAATTATCGGGGATTGCCTCTTAGAAGTTGTAAGACTTTTTATTTCAATGGTATATATTAAGTATTATTTTGCATGTTCCGCTGCCAATATCTTAAAATGCATTACTTCACCGGTCTCCCTTTGATGTGAATGTACGCCTATATGGAAGCTTTTGAGTGACTGGAGTAGTCATTCTTAAGTTTTAATATTGTGTACAGCGGGCTGTCACGTTTAGGGTACCCGTTGGGGCGTGACAAATCAAGTAACAACAACTCATAAGGAGCCAACTAAGCTCAAAGATCCATTATAAGATATTGCAGGTCCAATGACTAGAGCACAATCAAAGCGGATGAAGGAAGCTTTACAAGGATTGATTATAGAGATCAAGAGAATGGAGTTGTTCAACAAGTCTCCAACATAAGTATGAAGCTCGTCAACATGTTAGAAGCAAGTGGATAAAGACAAAAGCTACCAGCTTAACATGGAGAATTACCAACCTTTACTGTGGATCTGTGCCCCATTGAAATAAAGGCCGGCAATGTAGGGGCTTAGGCCACTAGCTTTGAATGACCTTAGAAGTGAAATTATTAAAGCTACTACTAAGGGCGCCAGTGTTGATACTAAAGGCCGCTAGCCTTGATATTGTAAGTTGCCAACTTATGGTTGGCCTTGCCTAGTTCAGAGTGATTTTTTGAATTTCTTTGATGTTTCTTTATTAGTATGTTTTCCAAAGCTATTTTGAAACCTATATGAACCCTTGTATGGATATTATTAGTTTATGATCAATTGAATGAATATTTTCTTGAGAGTTTCCTCATTTGTGAGAACTTTCTCTTAGTTCTTGAAAAAGGACTAAATTTGGTTTTTTGGGTACTGAAGCTTGGCGAGATCAACCTTGATAACTTAGTTTCCAATCAATAGGTTTAATTAGGTCTAGTTCCGTTATTGATAGCATTGATTCTAATCGACAAGTAGGGTTAAGGTCACGTTCTTGTTTACTTATTTCAAGGGATCCTTAGGGTTCTTTCCATTGTTAATTGATGGATCTTAGGTTTCTACCCTAGCACTTTATGGGGAGCTACCTATAAGTGGTTTGAACAAATCCTACCAAATTTTATAATAAGTTTTTTGGATCTAGCAAAAATGTTTCTAAGACACTTCCTTACTAAAAACAGCCTCTAAAAAAGGACACTTCGTCCTTATACATGGTAAGGAAATAACCTAGGGAGCCTCTTAGGGATTACATGTTGAGATTATCAAAAGTTGTCCTACAAATCCCAAAGTTGGATACAGGAGTCTCATTACATGCAGCTATGCAAGGCGCTGACTTCAAAAGGAACTTTTTTTTAATCTCCATGTAAGATTAAACCTGCAACATTAAAGTATTTTATGAAAGAGCTACGAAGTACATTATATAGGAGGACAACATATGAGCTCGACAAATAATTGACAAGCCCTAAATGGAATTTAAGAAGGACTGTAGTGACAACAAAGACAAAGGCTTGATCAAGTGACCTATTGTCACGTCCCAAAGGGTACCCTAGACGTAGCAGTCCGCCACATAGGGTATTAAAGCTTAAGAATGACTTCCTGAAGCCATGTGAAAGCTTTGACATCATATGTAAGACGTCTATCACAACAGTAGGAGACACCTGTGGAATGTATAGTTCGAGATAGTAAATATAGCATATAAGAATTTAGATAAATATTTAACTTCAAAATTAAAAATATGGTCTTTACATCATCTTAGGGACATTCCCCCGATAAATCTCCAGAGATCAAAATAGCAACTTAGTCTTTCACAAAAAAGAAACAGTACTAAAACCAAAAGATTTTAAAAGAAATCTATTCGAAGATCTTCAAAGGATTTCCCCTAAAAGCTTCCCAAAACATAATTCCACCGGATATATGAAGTCCTCAAGCAAAAAAGATATCGGTTATGTTTCAACAAAAGTCTATTAGGGTGTAAGCTCAACTAGCTCAATGAGAATATTCCTGGATTAACATACTCGTATCAATAAATTCAAAGAAATTATTAAACAAGCACATAAAATGCATCAAGTAAATGAGCAAGCAATACATATGATATACCGAAAATCACATGTTTAAGTAGATTTACCCCTCTATTCGGGATTAGGTGTTTCGGGCTCTTTAAAACCCATATTTAAAATCTGATGATATAGTTTATTCCGGGCTCCTACTTGCTCCATCTTGAAATAGTTCTTTCGGACTCCTATTCGTCCATCCTTAAATAGTTCTTTCGAGCTCCTATTCACCCATCTTTGCAAACTTGCGGATTCCCGTGAACCCCACTACTATACTCTTGTCCCATTAAGCATAGCAGCTAATGAAATGAGACTCACTACGTAATATGCATTAATCAATTAATGTAACTCTTAATATGTGATTAAGGTAATTTAAAGGTGATAATAGAATTTGCAAACACTCCATTATGATAATAAAACACAATTTAAGAATTAACAATTCATGCCTCGATGTGCTTAGTATACTTTCAATCAATATTATCATGCATATTTCATTTTCTTCTTTTTCCTACTTCTAGTATCTCTAGCTACAAGCGCAGAAAAATACATAAAAATAGGATATAAACTCACTCGGCCATCCTTGCCAAAATTTTGTACTCGTAATAGTCTTCTGAATACGAATCCTCCCAAGCTTCGTTACCTAAACGAAAAAAATACCCGAAATGAGTATTTCACGAGAGTTCTACTTGAACTTTCTAACTCTATTCTAGTATTTACGTTAAAATTCGGATATTATATGTCGTTTTCTACCTACTCGAAAAGATCTATCTATTTCTAAGGTTATTTTTATCAAAATAGGTCATTTTGGTCTTGAAACGAAAGGGGACAGAACAGTGACGAAATACCTAGTTTTTAAAATTTAATTTTTCCAACTTTCCTTCATCTAAAAACCTTTAAACAAATACATGGATATTTGTATAGTTGAAAAATCCTTTGAACATATATATATATATATATATATATACATATTGTATGCATGATTTTTGTAGTATTGTCTCAACATTGATTTTTCACAAAACAATTTGTCTTTATGAGTTTTAAAAGATGAAAACTTTGAAAATTTTCCTTTTTAAATTGCTAGAAGGAAAACTTAAAAATTCTTGGGTTGTTCTAAGTGAGTATTTTCGTATTATAGCTTCATTTTCTAACTTTTCAAACATAAATTTAATTTTTCAAAAACTTGGTTTTCTTGAGAAACCTATCAATTTTTATTTCTAATGGTTGAAAATTAAGTTTCCAAAATTGTTCTTAAGTGGTTGATGACTTCTAATATTTTAAGTAATGTTACGTGTATATTTCCTCTTTGTGATTATATCCTTCTACTTCTTGGTGATTAAATTTATCGTCTTTAAAACCTTTTTTCTTTGACAAATTTTGTTTATCTAAGTAGGCTTATGATCTAGTGAGTTGATTATTTTCTTAACTTTGAAAACTTGTCTAGTTCTTGATATTTGTTATAAAGACGGTAAAAATTTCTTATAAATAAGTTTTTATGAAAGATTTGTATAACAAAGAGTCATTAGTCTTAAGTTATAAACTAAAACTTTCATGTTAAAATTTTGAAAAGTATGCGTATCTACCTTAGTTAAATTCTTCAAGAATTCTTCATTACTAATACTTTAAAATTTATGATTAGATTGTCTAAGCTTTTGAAAATAATTTATTAGAAACAACTTAGGTCTTTTGTTGAAAATTCCTTTGTTAAGTAATAAGAAATTTAGTTTTCTTTTCTTTATTAAAGAAAGAACCCATTTTTATTTTTATTAAGATAACAGCATTCTAATCATGCATGAATATGATTATGTAGCAATGAAAAAGGTAAGAATAATACATAATAAGATAGAAAGAAATATAATAAGCAAATAAGCATAATAATATGTTCAAGTATTGGGAGCCTTAGTTTCATTAAGGCTTCCCGGGACTAAGAATAAACTAGTCCCAAAAGAAAAGAAAAAAAAAAGAAAGGAAAATTCATAATAATAAGAGCATGTTAGTGAGAAGTTAGTGAGCAATTTAGGCTCTGAGAAATATAGATATATATATATATATATACATAATAATACATATAAAGTTATATTAGAGCAATAATAATATAACAACATAATAACAATAATATAATGGAAGTTTAGGTATGAACAAAAACAAAACATGAACATATTATTACTTCTATAACCTTATAGGTTTATGAAACATATACTATGGTTATGTTAAGTTACATGACATGAAGGATAAATATTAAAAATTTTACCTAAGGTTATGTATTTATTGAAGAAGAAGAAAGGTAGTTGTAGTAATATGTGGGTAGTGGTTTTGTGGAGAGAAAAGAGAGTTTAGAAGAGAAATTTAGAGAGAGGTTTTGAGGAAAGAATATGGTAAAGTTTTAGTAGGAAAAATTAGAAGTGTGAAAGAAGTAGAGGGAAATGTGGTCTTTATAAATAAAGTTGGAGGGAAATTGTAGTTAATTAAATAAATGAAAAATAAAAGAAAATTGTTGGCATGAAGAAGAAGAGTAATTAAAAATTAATTTTAGAAGAAAAAGTGTAAAAGAAGTTTAGTAAAAAGATATATTAGAAATGTAAAAATAAGTATGTAGCTTGTAAGAAGTATGTTATAAGAAAAATTAGAGATAAATGAATAGCATAAATTGTACGATAAATAATAGACTGGACAAATAAGATACCAGTAGTAAAAAGAAATATGCGTAAATGAGCTTTATCTAATATTTTTAATTATTGAAAAATTAAGAAACTAATATTTTTGAAATCCTTAATGGTATTGTCAAAATATTTTTACAATTCCAGGCACTGAGGCACGTTTTTCGAGAATTTATCCCGTTCAGGTTCAAAACAAATCGAATTTTGACATATCTGATCTTTTTAAGCTATCTTATATTATTTCGAACTATAATCCATCATTAACTTAGTTCTATTATTCTCAGGTTTCGAGCACGGGATTGCCTTAGTTAAAACTGCTAGATTATCTTGATCATAATTGACTTTTGAGATTCCGATTTGAATAGGGTTATGGTTTATTCCAACTTTACCCTAGAAATTGAGGGGTTTACACCTATACCTAGAGATATAAAATTGGAACATCCAAGCTCCAGCCGACTAAGTGACTCTCTTAAAATTTGTTAAGTCCAAAGCTTTTAAGCAGGGGTGTTCACGGATCGGTTAACCAGCCTACAGCCCTATTTTTTAAACCTAACCATAATGTTTGGCTTTTTAATATCCCAATCCTGAACCGGTCTATTACGAATAGTTAACCGTCTTAATGGTTAACCATTTTATTCGGTTTTTGGTTTTTAACCATTTAACATAATGGTTTCAATAAATCAAATTGATAATTTCAGCAAACCTTTTTTTTAGCCTTTTATAGAGTTTTTTTCTAAATTATTATATATATTACAAGAGCTAAAAAAAAGGGGGGAAAAACAAATCTTTGGATGTATCATCATCAATAAAATCAAACGAAATCAATTACTACATTAACTCTCATCAAACATAGAATGATAATATTTTAATCAAAATCCAAGGAATATGAACATAGGTAAATTATATATATATGTAAATCATATGTATATATATATATTTTTAAAAAATAATTATATGTATATGTAAATTATATATAATATATTTATAAATATTGAAAACGGTTAACCGTTAACCATCGGTTTCTTGTGTTTACAAACAAAAACCGAAACTATAAATCGGAAAAAATAAAAACCATAATCCTAAACCAAAACCAATGGACCGGTTAACCATGTTTTCGGATTGGTCTTACGATTTCGATTTAGTTTTTCGATTTCATCGGTTTTTTTTTTTTGCACACCCCTACTTTTAAGCTTAGACAGGGTGGGCTTATCAATATGAGTCGACTAAGTGACTCCCTTAAATTGTTCTAAATCCAAAGCTTTTCAATTTGGACAAGGTAAGCTCGTCAATATAAGTTGACTTGAGTGACTCCCTTAAAATTTCCTAAGTCCAAAGCTTTTCAAATTGTACAAGGTAAATTTGTCGCTATAAGCCATTCTTTTTTCTACATTGTTGTTGCTTGCTTCTATATTTTTTTACAACCTTCATTCCATGTACTCGAGTGACTTCTTTTGTTATTCTTTTTTCCATTTTTATTTTGTTTTTTAATTTCTTATATCTACTCATTTATTTTATTTTTTTATGATTTTTTTATTCATTTTTATCACTATTAAAAAATTTAGTGCCAAAGATACTATGTGTTATCGTTTCTATTGCTTTTGATAGACTATATTAACGATAGTGAAAGAACGTATATTGGCTTTATAACCTATGGGAAAAGGAAATTAATATATATATTTTAAAATAAAATTACAAAAATACCATTAGGATTAAAATAATTCCAGAATTAGATAAGTTAATCTCATCTCTTAAGAGACGAGGTTAAAGGTTGTTGTGTTTTATAACAACCTCCTCTCTGCAAGAGACGAGGTTCATTCTGTCCTCGTCTCTTCAAGAGACGAGATTATTGTATCCTGCAGCAATCTCGTCTCTTAAAAAGATGAAGTTATATACCTCATCTTTTTCAGAGACAAGTTTAGGTTGCCTATTTTTGTGATGTTTTCTCATATGGCGGGATTTATGGAATTTTTTTTAAAAAGTTAACATTTTTTTTATTCCTATAACCTATTGGTATCATTCTTATCTTTCAATTGAAGAATTGAACAAGGATAAAATAAATGTTAAGAAAAAAATGTTATGTTTAGAAAATAAAATTATAGAAATGCTACTAATTTCAAATTTTTAAATATAAAAATTAATAAGTAAAGTTAGAATATTAAGATAAAGGGGGAAAGAAAATAAAGAGAAGCAGGTAAATAGAAAATTATTATCCAAGGAAGATTTTACAATTAATGCTAATTTCAATTTTCTTTTATGTATATAGAGCTATTTTAATTAAAAATATAATAGATTTTAAAAGAGATGACAAAAATTTTTTTTTAAAGAAAATCTTCTTAAAGTTAAATAAAAGCGGTTAGAATATAAGCTGGCAACTATATAACTAGGGGAAAAGAAAATAATAATATAGTTTTTTTAATTTAAAAAAAAAAAGCATTTTGGATCAAAATAATCCCATTTTTAAGCAAGTTGACATCATCTCCGAAGAGACGAGGTCATTATTTTATAGGTCAATTATCTCATCTCTTCAAGAGATAAGGTTAATTAAAAATGCCCCCCATTCCCCCTCCCCCAACCACATATCTCATAAATTACTCTTTTTTTACATTAGTTGTTATAACCTGTCAAAATCATACATAATTAGCTATATAAATAATTCATCCACCAACTTTCAGACATCATAACCAACAATAATGGTATTTGCAAGCCCAATCCATCCAAAGATAGTCTCAAACCCAATCCATTCATACATAGTCTCAAGCCTAATCCATCCAATCACAATAGTTTTATGAAGTCTTTCACCACAATAATAAAAAAACTCATAAAACATAATATGAAATGATTGCATTAATATTCTGTTATTTACACCAAGAGTATATGAAAACTCTATATACAACAAAGATAAAAGATAAGAATCTATATACAACAATCATAGAAGATGAAAATCTATGTAATCTCTACTGTTGGGTGCCTGATCCTTTGTCCTTACCTAATAAAAGTTCAAGGGAATCATGTATGTTGATGGACATCCTGGTGCGGATGCTCCATAGATAGATCAACCTATGTGAGCATCTTATCCCTATCTCCACCACCAGCACTATAAGGATGAAATGGGATAAGGTTTAGATCTACCTGAGTGAGTCTCTCCCCCATATCATATGGCGGTAATAATCGCCTCTTTTATGGAGTAAAGGGATATGGAACTCGGTGTATGAGATGTCTATCATGGGTGTCTCATGCAAATGAGCATATGATGATGAGGATGGACCTAACTTGTCATGATGGAACTATGAAAGCCTAGGCTCATCAAGTATGTGTACACACGAGGGCAAAGGCTCGTTTATGATATTTGCAGCTCTAACTCGCCCTCACTTCTGACCCCGTCCCCGCTTACGCCTCTCTCTTTATGGCCCTCGTCTCTATGTAGGTTGAGGTTGTGGGTCCTCTGGTACTGGTGCTGGTACAAGTGCTAGATCATTCAAATTAAACCCCATGAACTCTTCTACTATACGAATGACATCTCGTGCAGTGGTAAGAGTGTTCTCTTTTGGCATGTCAGGGACTTTGTAAATAAAATCTACCTATAATTAGTGAATATCGAACACAATATATAACTATATATAGTTTATGTAATCGTTGAACTTATCATATATCGAATAATAGCCCTTGTATGACTGATCCAGCGCCTCGTGATCGCATGGTACCAGTCGAAATGATCTCCAGATGTGCCAGCGAGGATATCTGGTAACTTGATAATGCAATCCTACCTGCCATCCCGCTCTACTATCCATCTAACGTGCTTCGCCGCCCAGTACCACATGAAATGACCTCATAAGTCCAGCTCACGCAGAGCTCTCATATCAGCTGGAGGTTTTGAGATCCCTAGGAAACTACTAAACTGTCCTGAGCACCCTGTCTGAATAGTAGTGCTCGATACTGCGAAAGTAAACCAAGGGAACCCATACACGCTATATATCACTGCCAGCCCGGTAGTAGGTAGGCATGGAATCCATAATAACATAATAGGGGTCCCAGACAACTTGTTTAATAAAAAAAGTGCACAATACATTAGTAAAAACAATGAATTATACAAATGTGAACACATAGAACATACAAAACTATACCTAGTTTGGGATCTGTCTATCAAAATCCCTCCTATACTCAAACAGCTGATGTATAGGGGATCGAGTGACATCAAACGTGGCACCTCAATAACTGATGAGTGAGCACCCCACGGCAACTAATGTGATCTGTCGATCCAGTAGGGCAATGTGTGGGAAGTGCTCCTGGGCCTATATTTGCAAGACTACAAGGGGTCATGCTATGTCACCCATCTCGATGTGGGCAGCCATGCATAGCTGCCTATATAGCCAATCCAATGAAGTTACACCCTATGCGTATTTCCCTGCTCTCTCTAAGTCATCGAGCAGCTGGAGGTACATCACATGAACCAAATTGGATGATTTATCTGCAATAATAAACCTCCCATTAGCAGTAGAATGTACACTCTAGCATGGTGTCGATTCATCTGCATGATAAGGTAGCACTCTAAAATGTCTATCCAACCATGGCATCTTTAGTCATCCACCATCTATATCCACACCTACCTCGGGTCTAATGATGTGTCGAATCTTTTAAGTTTTAAAATTTATAATCTTGTAAATTCTAGATCCACACAAGGCAGTGCACCTATCGTGTAGTATAGAATTTAACTCGGATATCGTCCTGGGAATCAATGTGCAGCTACTAGTAATTACCCTTTAACTGTTATCTAGCCAAGTCAAGAGTGAATTTTATACTAAACTAATCACTAATTCTAATCTAAGATAAACCCAAAAACCCTAACTCAAGATATGCACAATTAAATAAAGATAAACGATTCACAACAAAACCCTTGGTTTTGATCAACCCTAGCCTCCTTCATCTCTAAAAGTAGATTCATTTGAATGAACTTTGATTTTGAACTATCGGGTTACTTAAATAGATTAATTACTCTGTTCAAGTTAATTAAACCCTAACCCTAAATTGCAAAAGTGGGAGTTTCTTCCATCACAAAGGTCAATTTAGAATCGCTTAAAGCTCATGAACCCTAATCGATAGAGAGTTAGAAAAACCCTATTTCTAGGTGGATTACTTAACTCCTTTGCTCATGAGAGATCATACTCATTAACCGAAATCTTCTTTCATATTAACAAGAATCGAGTTTGTAACAACTTTGACCTAAAATTATCACAAACAACATTATATATCATGAAGCAAACTCAAAATCAATTTACATTCAAGTGATTAACAAGTCTTTACATGAAGGCTAGGGTTTCTCAAAACCTAGGGTTACACAACTACTCTTCCATAGAAAAGATAACAACACAAGTAATAAGCATGATGGAAGAAGGAAAAAGAGAAATCATCAAGATAAAACCCTTGTAGATGTGTAGTTGAGAATCTTCAAGTGGAAGCACGGTTTTCCCCGTTCAAGAGCTCTCCAAAGGCGTCTCTAGGGTTCTGGGATCAAGTTTCTATATTGAATGAATGAATTTCTTCGAAAGAAGGCATGTATATATATACATTAATGCCTACACGACCCGTGTACATCGGGATCGTGTACTCATTAAAGTAGCGTGTTTTTCCCTTGTTGGCACATGTACACGACCTAATGTACACAACTAGTGTATGAGAGGTCGTGTACCCTTGATTCTTGGCTAAATCTTCAAAATTTCTTAAAAAAAAAATGCTCCTCCAAAAGTACACTAATGGTGTGAATGTGACTAGTGTATGGGTAGCAACTCCGCAAAAGCTCCATAAATCTCCAAACTTGGCTTCTTTCCTTGATAATCCCTTGAAAATCTCGATTGTTTGATGATTATCCCTGAAACAAAATATTAACTCAATAAAGATCCTTTTCCTCAATATTTAAACAAATAGCATATAAAATATGCCCAATATAGCACCAACAATTCGGGTCTTTAGATACTTATCAAACTTCCCCACACTTAAACATTTGCTTGTCCTCAAGCAAACAACTTAGGACAAAAAGAATCTATCATCAAATATACTCAAAAAGTTTCAATTCACAAAATTGAGATCCACATAGCATTCATTAATTCCTTGAGATACTACGACTCACTCATACCTACCACTCTAACCCATCACATAAATGTAATTAGCATACTAGAATCGAAATTTTAAGGCTAATCCAGTAAGTTAAACTTTACCCTCACCATTTAAAAGTAGATTCCAGAGTTACAAAGTAATTACAAAGTCAAACAATAGCAAAAGAGACCCAGTTATACTTCACCACCTATTAATAAGTATATAAACTTTTCACCCACTTCTCTAAGCACAATAATATAAAGTGAAAGCAATTGCATCCGTTTTTCCCTTGGATTTCCTCCTTCATTTTAAATCTCTTTGAAATTTTTTTTTCCATGGCCTTCAAAGGGATTTCCTTTGGACGAGGTGTAGCCCGTATCTTTTCAGCTCTTATTATTTGTTCAAAGCTCCTATAATGAACTTTTGCATTTCCTCCTTTCTCGTTAGTGATTTATTGAGTCGGCATATCCCGGGCTCATCACCCAAGTAAGCAGGTTTTAAAGGGACCCCATCGAACTCTCCCTCGCTCTAACATTCAAGTTCGGAATACTCATAACTCAATTGCTTGAGTCATTGGAGTAAAGATTGTGTTCTCTTTTTTTTTTTTCAAAAGAAAATTTTTAATAAAGGATCACCAAGTGATAAACATCATATGCTCTTTCACAAAATATTAAGAGGGCTCTCAAAAGTTTTGAAAAGAAAATATACAAACCAACAAGCTTAAAAACATAACCGTTTAATTTTCAACTAAGGACTTCAACCACTTCTAAACTCTAAATTCCATTGTTAAATAGCAAGTAAGATTAACTCACCTAGATTTTATCTTATAATTTCGACTAAGTATGCTAACCACAAGATAAGTGAGTAAGGCATTGTGCAAGTCGCTTTTTCTTTTCTTGATTTGAATGCTAATTTAATTTTTCTTTTTAGAGCATATTTTCAAGATTTATCAACTAAAATCAAACTTTTAAAGCATAAATGAAAGTGGGGGACTTTTGAATAAGTTCAAATTTAGCACACACTGATACACCAAATGATATGTTCAACTAAGTGCATAGAGACTAGTATCATTCAAGACCCGACTATTCCCTTCAGAATTATCCCCTTCCCCACACTTAATTCAGACAGAGTCCTCAATGTCTATTAAAACAATCAAAATAAAGGGGAAAAGAGGTAAAGAAATAAGAAGAAGAAAAGGAATTAAGAACTTCCCCAATACAGCATTGGATTCAAGGACAAAAGTCGCTGCACCAGGAGCTTGCGAATAAAGACCTAAAAGAAGCAAACGAACAAACAACAGCTATACAGGTTACCCTATTCTAAACATCCATCAGGAACATATGAAAAAGCAACAAGATCTTCCCACAAGGGGCCTCCCAAAAAGAGACTACAAACTAGCCACAAAGTCTTAAAACAGAAAACATAAATATAGACAAAATGAGCAACAACAAGAGAGGTAAATCATTTATCCTCATCATCATCATTCTTGCTATCGTCTTCTCCAGCCTTGCTATCCTCATCTCCAGCATCAGATGTGGCCTCCTCATCATCATCATCATCCTCAGTTGTTGCCTCCTCCTCATCATCATCACCAGCTTCAGTTTCTACTTCGATTTCCTCTTCAGAACCTGAATCAGCCACTTCCTTGTCTGAGCTAGATGATAGAACTAATGGAGCTTTGCCTTTTCGATCAACCACTGGGGGCGGTTCATTCTCTTCAGAAGTGATCCTATCGGGCGAAGACTCATAGCTTGGAAGGTTCTCAGGGGGTTTTGAGAGGCAGCCAGCCATTGTTTGGAGAAAACTCCAAACTGCCGCTCTAAACTTCTTGTTTTTCTTCCGCTCCTCCCTATTCTTTTTCTTTTCTTCTCGAAATTCCTTCCTGAAGGATTTCCATTCCTTATCCAAGACCGACACTTGAGGAGTAGATGATCCTGAAGCTGGAGAGCTTAAATGAGCTCTAGGTGGTGTAGAATATTGCTTGGAAGGAACTAGCCTCTCCCTGACTCTACAAAGTCCCCAGTGTTTAAAAGGGCCATCCAGTACTTGCTTGACTTCCACCTTGATTACTTCATTAGAGGGTTCTTCCCAAATCTTCATTCCATGCAACAACTGGGTGATGTAGCCTCCGCAAAAGATTCCCTTGGTGCGGGGATCAGTAGCTTGGCGAGTGATAAAGTGGGCTAATTCAACACCAACATTAATCTTATGCTTGTTGGCAATGTTGTATAGATGCCCCAATTCAAAATTATTCACCACACCATTGCTACTTTTCCTTGCTCCAATGGTATGAGCAAGGATGTGGTGAATGATCTTCAGATTGTCATCTACAATGCAAGAGGCTTTTGATCTTGACTGCTCATATTTCAGATTGCTTTGACACAACTCTTGCCAGACTTCTTGAGGTTCCACACCTTTTGGTAGTCCTATAGGAAGTGCACGAAATTCAGCTGTCTCAACTTCCTCCTTGGTATACAGGCCCATGTAAACATAAAAGTCAGCTAGAGTAATTGTATGTACCACTTTAAAGGCTTGGAAGGTCAGAACATCATCTACTATCGACCGCCCACGCTTTTCTATAAGTTTCAAAGTGGCTAACACCTCTATAGTGATGTCCCTATAGGCAGCAGTGTATATGGCAAACAATTTCCCCCACGGCCCAATGGACAACATCTCCTTAATCTTCTCCCGCTTCCCATAATCTGCCAGCATACTCCAATCTAAGTACCTGTGAGCTCCAAAAGATTTTTGCTCAAACCGTCTCAGTTTTGTCTTAGCCTAGGGAGTTTCAGAAAGTAGAGTAGCAGGTCTTGGTCTTGGTTGTGGTTGTGGTTGTGATACTTTTTGTCTCTTCGTCGGTGTAGGTGAGGATTGGGTAGACTGAGCTTTTGATGTGCATCAGGATAGACCGGGTCTTCTAATTGGTTGTTTGGGTCTTGCCATCCCTGTGACAAAAGATCACACAATGGTTGAGAAAAAAAAGAAGGGTAAACTCGATCTAAAATTGACACAATAAAGCACTAACAGACTCTACACTCATAGAATACAAGTACCAAAGCTTTGGAATGCAAATGTTTCACATAATCTATGCATACACTAGTAAGTGTACACGAGTGGTGTAGGTGTAATGTATAACCCAAATTTTGAAAAATTCAATTCTTGTGCACAAAAACTCATCTTGATCATCCTAATCACCATTCTACCCATTATTGTGCATTAGTTTTCACAAATTCTTTCAATTTCTTCAAAAGCCCCAATTTTCGCACAAGAACCCTAATTTTGCAATTGACGAATTTTATCATGGATTTTAATAAAACAAACAGCCCAACACGTTTAAGAAGTAGTTAATTTCATGAAAATTGCAAAAGCCCTAATTTATACAACACTTGAAAAATTCACATAAACCCTAGATTAGTTGAAATCTATCCAATGCATGTAAGATCTAAGGAACTTTCAAGTTAAATCACTACACCAAGCATGTAAATACACTATATACAACAAGAATCAAACCTAACAACCATTTAAAACCCATTTCTAGGTAAAAGAAAAATCCAACTACACCTTTGCCTTAACTCATTTTCGTGGAGAACATGCAAGGAATAGAAAGAAGGAATGGAAATCATACCTTTCTTGGGGCGATTTGGCACTTGGAGGAGCTGGAGATGAAGATGAAGTGCGTGGGGGAGATGGGATGTGTTCATGACAGAGAAAAATTGGGGGATTACGGTCGTGTTGGAGGAGAGAATGAGCTGGTGCACGAGTGTGTAGCTTATATAGTGGGGGAGCTTTTAATGAGTACACGACCCCTACACGACCCGTGTAAGGTGACTCGTGACTCCACAAATTGGGAAATGGACATACACGACCCCTACACGGGTCGTGTAGTCCCACTAGTGAGTCCACAGCTTGTGGAATTTTTGTACACGACCCCTACACAACCCGTGTAGGGGAACTCGTGACTCCACAGATTGGGAAATGGACATACACGACTGATAAGTGTCTTTAGATCCTTAATTTTGGAGCTATTTGAACATTCTTGTTATGTAATTTTTGGGATTTCATGGAGAAAAGGACATTAATTTTGTGAAAAATCATTCTTGCTTAAAGATCATATTTGGAAGTTTTTATGATGGTTCAAAGGAAATTAAAGCAAATTAAACAAGTTTGAATCAATTTTGTTCAGAAGGAAGTTTATGTTTTCATCCTTTTGTTCATCCTTGGCAGGGAAGAACTGGAGGAAGAGGTCAGAATGCAAAAGAGAATTTTAATCTTCATCCTTACCTTCATCCTTAGCCAGGAAGGAGCGAAGATGCGAACAGCAGCTACACATGAAGAAAAGATTTCGCCTTTTATTCATCCTCGCCCAGGGCTGACAGTCGAGGAAGACATCAGAATGCTTTAAAACAAGTTTTAGTTATTTTTGCCTTCATCCCTGCCCCGATCCTGGCCAGGATACGCCTGAGGATGAACTGGATTTTCCAAAAGTATAAATAGAGCTCTGTTTTCTTGTTTATAACTTTTAGATCATTTTCTTAGGCTCTAAAACAGAAATTACGAAGGAAATTACGAAGGATTTTGCTAGGGCATCCATTGAAGATCTCAAGACATCAATTAGGGTTTATTCTTTCTATCATGATTCTTTCTATTTCCTCTAGATCTTTTGTTCTTATTTTGAATCTCATGGAGGAGTAGATTCTTATACTCTTCATCTTGTGAAACCCTAACCATACGAATTGAATTGTCTTTTGATTGATGAATATTCATGCCTTTGTATCTATTCATGTGATTCAATAGCCTTGTGATTGAATTGTGCACAAATTAATTGCATGCTTGATTCTTATTGGATTGAAAGAGGTTTCATTCAATTAGATAGATCTTCATGAATAGAGAATTGCTAATTTCACCTAGAGGTAGGGAAATTACGATTTTCTGCTATAAGAATTAATTCTTGTTCAAGGATCATGATTTTTAATGCAATCCTATGTGATGTTAGTAAGGGAGAGGTCTCTACTATCTCATTTAGGGTTAGGAATTGATTAACTCGAGGGAGGAATTGATTTACTTGTTGAGATCCTGCAGTACAAAGCATGAATAATTCATTGACCCCTACACGGGTCGTGTAGTCCCACTAGTGACTCCACAAATTGTTAAAATTTTTCACACAACATGCACTACTCATACACAAGTCGTGTAGGACAGCTTGTGACTCCACAGATTGTTGGAAAAATTGATACACTACCCCATTACACATACATGAGTCATGTAGGGGTAGTGTATACTGGAAAAATTTTTGTGCTCGGAAAAATCTTTCGAAAAGTGATTTTCATGAAAGTACTTGAGGAGGATGACTTACCTGCAACACTTGAAAAGTGTTTGTGTCCTTTGATTCATAATGGGAAGCTTTTTCCCCACACTTAACTCAAAAACATTTCTTCATGGAGTTGCCCCAAAAACTGCAGAATAAGTAAATCCAAAAGAAACAAAACAAAAAGAGAAAAAAGAAAAAGAAAGAAAAAAGCTATTTACAAAGGAACTAACAAAGTTAGTTAGCTGGTGGTTGGAGTCGAAACTCCTCTCGGCCTTCAAATTCCGGGCTATTACCCATGTAAAGCTTCACTCTTTGGCCATTCACCTTGAAAGTACCGTGTTCCGGGTGCTCTAACTCCACAGCTCCATGTGGGAATATTTGTTTGACCAGATAGGGACCCGACCACCTGGACTTCAGCTTGCCAGGGAAAAGCTTCAACCTGGCATTGAATAAGAGAACTTGGTCCCCTACTTGGAACTTCTTCGGGTGACGGATATGTGCATCATGAAATCTCTTGGTCTTCTCCTTATAGAGTCTCATATTCTCATAGGCAATAGCCTCCACTCGTCTAGCTCATTAAGTTGAAACTTCCTTTGTGACCCAGATGCACCCAAATCGAAGTTCACTTGCTTGATTGCCCAATAGGCTCTATGTTCGACTTCAACTGGCAAGTGGCATGCTTTCCCGTACACCAATCTATAGGGGTGGTCCCGAGTGGTGTTTTGTATGCAGTCCTATATGCCCAAAGGGCATCATCAAGCTTATCGGCCCAATCCTTCCTGTGGTGGCTCACTGTCTTCTCAAGAATCCTCTTGAGCTCTCTGTTGGTCACTTCTACTTGCCCACTAGTCTGTGGGTGATAAGCAGTTGCTATGCGATGTGTCACCCCATATCTCTTCAAGATCCTATCCATTTGGCATTACAAAAATGTGTCCCCCTATCACTAATAATAGCTCTAGGGGTTCCAAACCGGGCAAATAACTTCCTCAGGAACTTGCATACACTCTTGCGTCGTTGGTGGGTAAAGCCTGAGCTTCCACCCATTTCGAGACATAATCCACTGCTACAAGTATATACTTGTTCCCGTAGGATGGTGGAAGTGGACCAACAAAATCTATGCCCCACAAGTCGAAAACTTCACATCCTAGAATGTAGTTTTGTGGCATTTCATCTCTTCTTGATGTAGTTCCCACTCTTTGGCATCGATCACAAAGAGAGACTAGATGGTGCGCATCTCTAAATATAGATGGCCAATAAAAACCGGCCTCCAAGACCTTGTGGGCAGTACGATTTGCACATAGTGGCCACCAACAGGGCCCGAATGACAATCCCCTAGAATTTTCCACCCTTCAGCATGAGACACAACGACGAATTATCTGATCCGCACAAACCCGAAATAGAAATGGGTCTTCCCAATAATAGTGCTTGAGATCTGAGAAGAACTTTTTTCTTGCATGATAATTCAATTCACTAGGGAAAACTCGTGCAACAAGATAGTTTGCTATATCAGCAAACCAAGGTGGCTCCGTGATGCCAAACTCAAAAGTTGATAAACTGCATACAACCTTTCTTCAGGAAATCGGTCATTTATGTCATCCTCTCCCAATTCACCTCGGTGTGGATCTTCTAGCCTTGATAAATGATCGGCCGCCAAGTTTTCGACCTTCTTATCATGAATTTCCAGATCGAACTCTTGTAGGAGCAATATCCATCGAATCAGTCTTGGTTTTGCATCAGTCTTGGATAATAAAAATTTAAGGGCCGAATGATCAGTATACACAATAACCTTCGACAATACAAGGTAGGTCGAAACTTATCAAAGGCGAAGACCACCGCCAATAACTCCTTTTCAGTAGTAGTATAGTTCTCTTGTGCACGGTTCAAAGTTCTACTGGCATAGTGAATGGGCCTAAAGTGCTTATCATGTCTTTGGCCAAGAACCGCCCCAACTGCGAAGTCACTCGCATCACACATGAGCTCGAATGGAAGATCCCAATTAGGAGCAATCATGATGGGAGCTTGAGTCAATTTCTCCTTCAGCAATCTAAAGGCTTCTAAACAATCTTGATCGAACTCAAACACCACATCCTTCTCCAAAAGCCTAGTAGAGGCCGGGCGATTTTGGAGAAGTCCTTGATGAACCTTCTATAGAACCCCGCATGTCCCAAAAAACTGCGAATAGCTCTTACAGATGTTGGAGGTGGCAATCTTGCAATGATCTCTACTTTGGCCTTATCCACTTCAATCCCTCTCTGCGAAATTTTGTGCCCAAGTACTATGCCTTCTGTGCACATAAAGTGGCACTTTTCCCAATTTAGCACTAGATTGGTTTCCTCACATCGGACCAAGACTTTCTCCAGATTAGCTAAACACTGTTCAAACGAATCTCCAAAAACTGAGAAATCATCCATGAACACTTCCATTATGTCTTCAACCAGATCTTCAAAAACACTCAACATGCATCGTTGAAATGTGGCGGTGCATTACAAAGTCCGAAGGGCATTCGTCTATAAGCGTAAGTGCCATAAGGACATGTAAATGTAGTCTTCTCTTGGTCTCTCTGGGGCAATAGGAATTTGAAAGTACCCCGACATGCCATCCAGGTAACAGTAATACATGTGCCCTGCAAGCCTTTCTAGCATCTGATCAATGAAGGGCAAGGGAAAATGATCCTTCCTGGTGGCTTCATTCAATTTTCTAATCAATGCACACACGCCAACCAGTAACTGTCCTCATGGGAACAAGTTCATTTCTTTCATTAGGGACCACAGTCATTCCCCCCTTTTTAGGCACTACTTGGGTTGGGCTCACCCAAGTACTATCAGAAATCGGGTATATCAAGCCGGCATCCAGAAGTTTGATGACTTCTTTCTTCACTACTTCCTTCATATTAGGATTTAGTCGTCTTTGAGGTTGAATGACTGACTTAAATCCTTCTTCCAACAAAATTTATGTGTGCAAAAAGACGGATTGATACCCTTTATGTCCTCTATCTTCCAGGCGATAGCACGTTTATGTGCTTTGAGAACTTTCAATAACTGCTGCTTATACTCACTTGAAGTGCCGAAGCAATGATCACAGGAAGTTTGGAATTTTCCTCCAAGAATGCATATTCAAGGTGTTCTGGAAGTTGTTTCAATTCGAGTGTAGGTGGCTCCTCGATCGATGATCTCAACCGCCTCTCACTATCAAGCTCAAGTTCCTCAAACCCCTTTATGGGCAAGAATTCTTCAGCAATATCCAACTCCCTCACAATCTCCTCCACTTCAAGATCTATTAATTCCTTCCCCTTGTCGGAAACCAAGCTCAATTCTACCTTGTCCCGTGAAAGTATCTCTTCTGCATGTTCAGCCACTGAAGAATCAATAATATCAATATAATAGCATGAATCATCCGATCTCATAGGCTTCTTCAATGCTGCAGCCACAGTAACCACAAGCTCCTCATCTCCTACCCTGAGAGTTAGCTTCCCCTCCTCCACATCAATAACAGCTCTCGCGGTTGCTAAGAAAGGCCGACCCAAAATTAATGGAACATCCCTCGTCATCAATATCAAGCACAACAAAGTCCACGGGGTAAATAAAATTGCCAACCTTTACTAGCACATCCTCAATGACTCCTCTAGGGATTTTCACCGAACGGTCCGCTAGTTGAAGACTCATGCGAGTTGGTGTGGGGTCCGCCAACCCAATTTTTGAAAAATGAGTAGGGCATCAAGTTAATGCTCGCCCCCAAGTCTGCTAGAGCTTTCTCCACACATAGCTCTCCTACCCTACATGGTATGATGAAGCTTCCGGGATCCTTCAGTTTAGGAGGCAGCTTGTTCTGAATGATTGAGGAGCAATTTGCTCCTATCTCCACAGTTGACACATCTTCTAACTTCGCTTGTTTGAAAGGAGTTCCTTGAGGAACTTAGCATATTTGGGCATTTGGAGAGGGCTTCCACAAATGGAATGTTGATGTGGAGTTGCTTGAACAGATCTAAGAATTTCCCAAACTGCTCCTTGTCCTTGCTTTGGTTCAACCGGGTAGGATATGGTATCCTTGGTGTGTATTCTTTACAAGTGGGGTTGTTTCTCCATTGGTGAGGAGACCTCCTTCTCAGCACTTTGACCTTCCTCACATGCCTTCTCAGGCACTACTGTAGGTGTCTCTCCACTTTTACTTGGCAACTCTTTGCCGCTTCAAGCTAATAGCCTTAGCTTGCTCCTTAGGATTGTTCTCAGTATTGCTCGGGAGAGAGCCTACTTGCCTTTCTGAAAACATCTTGGCTAGCTGGCCAATTTGTTTTTCCAAGTTGTGAATTGAGGCTTCTTGATTCCTGTGCCTTGCATCTGAGCTTTGTATGAATTGGCTAAGTACTTCCTCCAAGTTGGATTTCTTCTCAGGCTGGGGTTGTGGATTTGATGATGATGATGGCAACTGCTGGTATGGAAGCATCTGTGGCCTTTGAAATCCTGGTGGAAAATTTGGCCTTTGAGCATTTTGGTTACTCCAGGAGAAATTAGGGTGATTCCTCCATCCTGGGTTATAGGTACTGCTGAACGGGTTATTTTGCTGCCTGTTTTGATTCCCCAAGTAGTCCACTTGCTCAGGTTGCTCTGGATGATAACCACCATCAAACATCCCTTCATGGTAAAACTGTGATTGTGGTGATTGTTGTTGATTCTTGATGCTCATAACTTGAGTACCAAGGGCATCCATCTTAGCGACCAAAGAGGTAAGCATATCTACCTCATACACCCCAGTAGCTCTTTGCTTCCCCCGGTTGTTTCCCCATTGATAATTGTTTCTAGCCATTTCCTCAAACAATTTGAGGGATTCTTCTGGGGTCTTTGAATTCAGAGTACCACCGGCAGATGCATCAATAAGCTGGCGAGTGATTTGATTCAACCCATTATAAAATGTTTGAACTTGCAACCATGGTGGAATTTGGTGATGAGGACATTTTCTAAGAAGCTCTTTCCATCGTTGCCAAGCATCAAATAGAGTCTCGGAATCATTTTGGCCAAAGGATGAGATATCATTCCGGAGCTTAGCAGTTTTGCAAGGTGGAAAGTAGTTGTCCAAAAACTGCTTCACTGTTTCCTCCCATGTGGTAAGTGCTCCTGGTCCCAATGATGTAAGCCAAATTTTTGCTTTCCCTCTCAAAGAAAAAGGGAATAGTCTAGTACGAATGGCATCATCATCCACTCCATTCATCTTGCAGTCTCACATATCTCCAGAAATGTTTGGATGTGAGAGTGGGGATCTTCATCGGGTAGTCCATCAAACTGACAATATTGTTGTAGAAGTTGAAGCATGGTCCCCTTGATCTCAAAATTGTTTGCCCCAATTGGGGGTTTCACAATTGTTGGAGCAGTGCCTTGAAGAGAAGGTCTTGCATAATCCATATTTGTTCTTAGCGCATTAGGGTCCGCCATGTTGATTTCTGTTGATGTTCTCCTTCTGTTCCTCTTGTTAGATCTGGATTAATGCTGTTCTCGTCTAAGTCTTCCAAACCCAATGCTCTTCTCTCCTCAAATCCAGTGTTCTTCCCTCAATATCTGCTTGTCCAGAAGTGTTGGCACTTGTATTCCTTCTGATCTTGTGAGTGTCCTCTCGATCTCAGGATCTAATGGAGTTGTAGATGAGGAAGAACTCCTGGTCATACACTGCAAAAGAGACACACAAGATTAGGATTCCACAATTAATTCCTTAAAAAAAGAGAAAAATAAAACAAAGAAAGAGAGAAAAGAAAAGAAGAAAGAAAGAAGGAAAAGAAAAAGAAGAAACAAAAGAAAAGAAAAGACTAAAGTAATAGCTACTAAGGCTTTCCTAATATTGCTTTGATTCCCCGGCAACGGCGCCAAAAACTTGATGTGTCGAATCTTTTAAGTTTTAAAATTTATAATCTTGTAAATTCTAGATCCACACAAGGCAGTGCACCTATCGTGTAGTATAGAATTTAACTCGGATATCGTCCTAGGGATCAATGTGCAGCTACTAGTAATTACCCTTTAACTATTATCTAGCCAAGTCAAGAGTGAATTTTATACTAAACTAATCACTAATTCTAATCTAAGATAAACCCAAGAACCCTAACTCAAGATATGCCAATTAAATAAGATAAAATTCACAACAAAACCCTTGGTTTTGATCAACCCTAGCCTCCTTCATCTCTAAAAGTGGATTCACTTGAATGAACTTTGATTTTGAACTATCGGGTTACTTAAATAGATTAATTACTCTCTTCAAGTTAATTAAACCCTAACCCTAAATTGCAAAAGTGGGAATTTCTTCCGTCACAAAGGTCAATTTAGAATCGCTTAAAGCTCATGAACCCTAATCGATAGAAGGTTAGAAAAACCCTATTTCTAGGTGGATTACTTAACCCCTTTGCTCATGAGAGATCATACTCATTAATCGAAATCTTCTTTCATATTAACAAGAATCGAGTTTGTAACAACTTTGACCTAAAATTATCACAAACAACATTATATATCATGAAGCAAACTCAAAATCAATTTACATTCAAGTGATTAACAAGTCTTTACATGAAGGCTAGGGTTTCTCAAAACCTAGGGTTACACAACTACTCTTCCATAGAAAAGATAACAACACTAATAAGCATAATGGAAGAAGAAAAAGGAGAAATCATCAAGATAAAACCCTTGTAGATGTGTAGTTGAGAATCTTCAAGTGGAAGCACGTTTTCCCCTTCAAGAGCTCTCCAAAGGCGTCCCTAGGGTTCTGGATCAAAGTTTCTATTGAATGAATGAATTTCGCAAGAAGGCATGTATATATATACATTAATGCCTACACGACCCCTACACGACCCGTGTACATCGGGGTCGTGTACTCATTAAAGTAGTTTTTCCCTGTTGGCACATGTACACGACCTAATGTACACAACTAGTGTATGAGAGGTCGTGTACCCTTGATTCTTGGCTAAATCTTCAAAATTTCTTCAAAAAACGCTCCTCCAAAAGTACACTAATGGTGTGAATGTCACTAGTGTATGGGTAGCAACTCGCAAAAGCTCCAAAATCTCCAAAACTTGGCTTCTTTCTTGATAATCCCTTGAAAGCTCGATTGTTTGATGATTGTCCCTGAAACAAAAGATTAACTCAATAAAGATCCTTTTCCTCAATATTTAAACAAATAGCATATAAAATATGCCCAATATAGCACCAACAATTCGGGTCTTTGGATACTTATCATCTAACTACTAATAACTAGTTGCACAACCCTAGCCAATCTATTCGAGCTGTGCTAGTAATGGCTTGGCCATCGATAGGAAGGCCGGTAAGTGCTGTAATGTCCTGTAACATGACAGTTCACTCCCCCATCGGTAGGTGAAAGGTATGGGTCTCTAGACGACACCTCTCTACTAGAGCTATAATCAGGTGTCAATCCAGCTATACAAATGGAATATGAGCAGCACCTATGAAACCAACCTGAGTTAGCAATGGAACAAGTCAATCATTTATAATTATAGGCATGTCGTCCTACCGTCTCAGCCTCGCCTCTATACGGTGACAATGTAACACCACGTGCTCCTGCATTCGAAAACAAATCCATCACAAACATTATCTAAATGATTTAAGTAATTGGATGAGGAAATAATCTTATTTATCCCTCTTATGCCAACCTTAATCTACGAACATGCTACCCTGTAAGTGTGGAGTCATCGAGCAGTCTTAGATCCATCTGTAAGGAAGAAAGTAATAAACAATGTTAGTAGATGCTTAGGTATAAAACGGAGCAACAACATATAAAGTATTCCACATAAATGCAATAAAACAAATCACATGAACAAAAAATAAATAAATAAATACCACTATGACTCTACTGCCTTGTAACTATCCTACTAGCTACTTACCTATTTGAAAAACTTCTGATGTTGTGCCCTATCTACTCACATGAATCGCATAAATAACCTTGTGGGCTATTTGGAATATATATCTCATTTTGGAAGCGTTTTTCTCTAGGCTTACCTCATTTTCTAATAAGTTCTGGGATGGGTGCCATTTTAGTATGTCGAGAGTAGTCCAATTAGCCTTATCTGCTACAAGTATGAAGGAATGCCCATATAGCCATAACTGATTCTTCCATTTGTACCATTGTTCAACTTGGGCAACACAATCCATGTGCAAAGTACTTATTACTACCATTGCATGGGAGCATAGAATTTTATATGTCTGCCACTTATTGCATGTGCATCTGCTTACGCGCAACTCCACTTTCTGAATGTGGTCTTCCTTTTGACCATGCATAGTAAGGTGCGAAGTAGTTCGAACCTCAAATATTTGTTCCTGATAGTCGAAACATGTTACCTAATGGGCACTTATACATTGTTCCACCTCTCAAAGGTGTTAGCAACTTACCTAAATTAAGCTTTGCTTGCCTCCTGTCTTTACCTGTTGAATATTGAGTTGCAATTGTAAAAGGTTTTTTTCACTAATGCTACCACAGTAAGCACCAAGCATCTTTTAGAAAGGAATTGTAACTTTCGACCATGTTTGTTGTACCAATTCTAAACCTTCTTCATCGTAAGATAAAGTACACATATATGGATGCAACTCATGAAAATATCTCGATGTCCATGAACTGCTTTGCTTTACTGCATTGAAGTAACCATGGAACATTCTCATCTGGATTTGGTATACTGCTCTTTTAACTAATTCCTTACATTCCTTACTTTTCACCTTCGAGTTGAAGTTGCTAGTAACATGCCTAATACACCATCGCTAAGGCCAATCTCTATGCTCCACAACATTATCACCTTCAACTGTACTCTTAATATCGGCATGCTAGTCGGATATCAAGCATATGTTCAGATGATCATTGATAACGTTTTCCAGTACTTTTACAAGGAACTAACTCCATGTATCCTCTTTCTCTTTACCGACAAGAGCATACACTAGTGGAATAATATGATTTGCCCCATCTACTGTTACTGCAATGATCAATTTGTGTTTGTACTTGTCGTAAAAGAAGGTACCATCACCTGTGACTACAGGTCTGCAAACAATTAATAGACATAACTTAATTCACTGATATCAATCTTTTATAACTAAGTTAAATCATGTATTCAAAACATACCTGCAGTATTGGAATGCTTCAATGCAAGGAGCAAATGCCCAAAAGAGTCTGTCAAGGAAGACGTGTCCTGTTATATCTGAATCCACAGTCCTTCACTCAACCTTTGTTCCTGGATTTGCCTTTGTTATCGTATTAAATATATGCGAGATCTCCACATATGACTCTTCCCAGCTTTTATACACCTGTTCAATAACTTTTCGCTTTATCTCATGAATTCTCTTCATATGAACATTATAGGTAAACTCTTTTAAGATGGTCAATTGGAGGCCATTCACCCTCACATCTAGAGAATTACAAATCTCCAATATGATGCACCTAGACATGCTAGTGGAGTCTAATTGAGAGTGGTCTTGTCTAGTGATTTCATCTAAGCAGGTGTGATGTTCTTCATATTTAGTGGCGTGGAACCACCCACCATGCTTATTATAACTGTCTTTGAGTCTTCACTTGCAACCTTTGTTATGGATATCAGTACATTTAATTGTCCATGACCTTGGATTCGAGTCCACCACCTTGAAATTATAATGATTCGATATGTGCCATATTTTGATTGCCTGTATGAGATGATCTTTAGTCTCAAACCGTATCCCAACCTTAAATTCATCGCTGAAACTCTAATTTCCAGCATTGATTCACATTGGTATTGTGACCACATGTCCAATCAAGTGCAGAAATTTTAAAGTTACTCATATGTACCTCTGTACTACCTATTGTTTGAATTGGAATGGAGTTTGAGTCTACCTGTCTCGCCCTGATGGTATCTTAGTAGTAGTACACAAGCCACTGTTGTAAACTACTACTAGTCAATCTTCGGAGAATGATATATTTACAAACAACAGGATCTTTTAGTTGCATTGATAAGAAATGATAAATACATATAAGACATAAATTAGTAAATACCTACCATCACAAGTAATAAATATCATGATAGTATTACAAACCATACTTCTATCCTAAAAATCTTCAAATACATAACTGATAATTCGTGTACTAACTATCTTATGACTAGAAATAAAAATAGATAACATAACCCGAAGATCCCATATTCTTCTAGCTTCTAAATTCTTACCGGAGTTATGCTCTTTGAAGTAACCAACCAAGGGCATAAAGTTAACTTGAAAGGTCATTAGGAGTGAGTGAAACCATAGGCTCAATGAAGGACTAGACATATTAGACATCGAGCAAGTTTATTAACAAATCATATGTAATACAATCATTCAAATATATGCTTATACAAGCTTGGATGATTTAAAATCCAAACAGGAAAAAGATTTACGCCCTCCTTTTAGGATTGAAGAATAATTACTTTATGACCCACCTATCCAAGACAGATTAAGTTTACAGAAAAATCAACGATTTCTCGTTTTAACGTTATCTCTTTAGTTTACAAGTATTTTAACTGACCATTTCCTGCAACAATTCTTAGAAACTCCATAAGTATTAATCATTTCAAAGATATACTACGAGCGGCATTCTTCATTGCCATTTAGTTGCCATAGAATCGACGGAACAAAGAAAATCTTTAAAGAACTAAAACTTCGGAAAAACCAAGCATTAACACATAATCGAAATATTAATACGTAGCAGACTACCAGCCTTTTTTATTATATAATAATGCAGTGCGTGCAATGCATGACCAGGTTATTTAAGAAGTCAATGATTTTTAATCAGGTATATGGTGATCATACATTACACACATTAATCGACATTTTAATCCAAATCATCAAACAATTGGGTTATCACTTTTGTTAATTTGTCTTGGCATCACAAACAACTAATTCAAGTCATAAATCATTCTCATCATGCTTTTCACGACAATTGCATTATTATCTTTGCATTACATATGCCACTAATTACAAGCACAAATAGTATAATAGATATGAGTTACTCACCTGCTCATATTGGCTAATTGTAATAATCCACAGAAAGTTCTCAAGGATATCAAGGTCACCTATTGAGATGAATAAAAATATTCATCAATAAGGCATAAATTATATAACTAAACTTCTATGAGTGTCTAAGTATCCTATATTGGTATTTTATTTAATTTATATTACTATATTAGTCTTATGGTAACAATTATTGTTTAATATTTTATTATCATTTTGCTTTTCTTGATCTTATTTGATATTAATATTTTTATTGGGTAGTCGTAAAGTTTGTATTCAGTAAATCAATATTTTATTATCATATATATTATTATTATTATTATTATTATTATTATTATTATTATTTTATTTTTATATCATTCCTTAGTTGACCTATTATGGTAACTAATATTTATTTTTTATTGTCTAGTTTTATTGTACTTCTCTTAATTTACTTCATATGATCATCTTATCATTTTTAGAAATCACATTATCGTAATTTTAGCTTATTTAAATTTCTTATATATTTATCTATATAAGAAGTATTTAACAATTATCGTATTCTAATCTTATTCGTTAAAAGTATTTTTTATTATAATAGCTATTTAAAGTTTTAACACTTAACCATTATTTAATTATACTAGTATTAATATATATATTATATATATATATATTAAATTTTACTTCTCTATTCTTCTCTTCCTTATATGTGTGTGTGTGGGCGCGCGTGCATGCATAATCAGTTGAGGACGAAACAGACTTCGTTCAGAGATATTTTGTGTGTACGTCGGCATCCAATGTTGCCAGCGTTGACTTCCATATGCCAGTGTTCGAAGATTTTAAATGTTTTTTGTACTAGTGTACGTTGGCTTAAGGCGTCACTTTACAACGTACGTTGGCATCAATGCCGCCAACGTTGAATTCCAATTTGTCAGGTTCATTCATTTCTCGTATAAAATGAATTTTATGTAGCTTACGTTCCAATGCACGCTGTCTCGTTGACAACCGGTCGATCGTCTTCTCTAATTTTCTCTCGTTTGTAACAAATTTTTCACATAAGATATATGTATTATACTTGTATTAAAGCTACTCCTAGCTATTTTCACATAGTCTACAAGTATTATTCGTGACTTAATAGCACATTTAACATCCTATAATCCTCATACTACATAGTTTCTAACTTCTACATATATCATAGTACATTAATGGAGTTTTAAGACTAGATATTACCTTATTTGAGCATATTTGAATGTGCTAAACTCTCCTTCAGAACTTGACACGAACCAATGATTGACAATATAATTGTTTAGGCTAATGTTCTAACATATAACTAACTAAAACGAATTTTAACTTACCTTGGTTGTTCTTTCCCTAAGCTTGGAGCTTGCTAATGGAAATTTGCTTTTAGTGGTTGGATTTATTTGTGTTTTTGTTATTGTTTTGGCTTTTTTTTTTATGTGTATAAAAGCTTTGTTTTTATATTCATCAAGGAATATATATATATATATAGAGAGAGAGAGAGAGAGAAGGAAGAAGAGGTAGCAATTATCATTTCTGGCTAAGATAATACAACTCCTCTCCACCCAAATTTTCAAGTTGTAATACATGTCCATATGCATTTAATGAGTTTGGCTGATTTGGGAACTTCTAATTGGTTCGTGCCTTGATTTTTCTTAACTTTTTGGTATCCTTTTTTACTCATGTTACATCAATTTCGGCTGGTGAAGTTCAAGGTTTTCTCAACCATGTATTTACACCACTTACACTGAAAATAAGGGAAAATTAATATAATATTATTTAGTTAATTAATTATCTTAGTGTTTGGTAGTTTATTAAGTTAAATGGGTACAAATCTGTTAGTTGTTTAGGAGTTTTATTTCCAAAAATTCATTTAAAGCTTACACAAATTTTCTAAGTTATTATTGAGTTTAAACTTTAGTTTAAAATTTACGTGATTAATTATTTTTAAGATTTTATCTCACTCAATAAAGGTTTTCTCAACTTAATAGGTCAATTTTTATTTCAGTATCTAATAGCTTCAGAATTGTCTAACTAGAACAATATTGTGATCCAAATATTTATTTGGAGTCTAGATTGTGAGTTATGGATTTGTTTTTTTTTTTCTTATTGTGTATTTATAACCCTAATGGTTTATCCTTAAATTATAGTTTTTTAACTATAAGTTTTATTGGTTATTCACTTTCTAATACAGTTAAAGTCTTATTTAAATTATTTCTATACTTTGAACTTTTGATACTGGCTATGAAAATCTATTTTTAATATATGTTATTATCTGTAGAACTTTATTTTAGGGTTTGAAATTATATATAAGCTCATTAGTACTTGTGGTTTTATTCTAAGATCTTTGTGGAATCTTACACTAACCTTTTATTTTCTATATGTCTATTTCTATTCATGTTTACTTGTATGAAAAATATCGGGGTTTACACTACCAACCCTTTATTGCTAATGTTCCCATCAATACCCACATCCCCTGTAGGTGCCTGTGGCAATTCGTTCTCAAATATCTGCACATATATAGGCACTGACCCTTTGGTGTATACCAACATCTCTTGTGCAGTATCATCATCAGTCATTGGAATAACATCATAGTGTAGAGTCCTATCTCCAATAGCTACCATATGATAAAGCTCAACCCGATGTGTAGACCTATTCACCTTAAGTCCATTGCAAATGATGTCAAGTATTTGCTCATATGTTGAATTCTTACTAACACTGACCACAATAACTTAACTTTTTCAATTTCCTCACCTACATTATCATCTCATAAAACGTAGGGTGAATGCATGAAATTCACATCATGACTTATTGATTGCACTCTCTTAATATTTAAGCATATTTGCCAATATTACTATATTCACCCTAGTCTTATAATAATATATGATCAATGTGTATGATGTATAACAATATATGATTTTATAATTTGGTTCCTAAATTCAAAAAATATAGAGTATAATCATAATTACATTGGACATCGTTTACATGTTAGCATCAACAACACATACAGTTAGCATGCAACTCACATTACCACTCCACAATATAACTTATCCAACACTACATATATAATGTGCTTCAACATTTGACAAAAAAAAAAATCCAACAAAAAAAAAACCATAAGTTTATTCCAAGTTGGATTGTTGGAAAGTTAAAAAAAGGAAAAAAAATCACTGCGAGTCTCTATTTTCTTCAACCCAAGTCAGATTTTAATGTTTGATTAAAATTGAATTTAAGATCTCAACACCTAATATTCAATAATGCAACATCGATAATAGTAAAAATTTAAACAAAAAATCAAATGCACTTACCTATTGAGTTCGATACGATTTTATGGAATTTCCACACGAATTTCTTCACTTTTTCATGATTTGATTACTTCCGCAACGCTTAGTGATCGATTTTATTCAAAATCAGGTCGTGATTTTGTCAAAATCATTGTCGCAATTAAGGAACTTAAGCTAGGGTTTCAGACTTGGGAGGTTTTTTGGCTATGCAAATGAGGAAGAAGAAGACGACATGTATGTATTATGCTCGTCAATCTCATCTCTTGAAAAAATGAGGTCGATCTATAAAAAAATGATCTCATCTGTTGAACTAATAACCTTGTTTTTTTAAGAGATGATGTCAATTTACTTAAAACTGAGATTATTTTAATCGTGGTGATATTTTCATAAAAAAAACTGTCTTATTATTTTCCCATACAATTAGTGTGTGCACGTGTGTTTTATTTTAATTTTAATTTTAATTTTTTTCATGTTGAGTTTCATTTTTTAATTTGGGATGACGGGGAAGTGTAGGTGATTGGTGGATGGGATGGGGCGTGCCAACTAAAATTTTAATAAGAAAATGCGAAGGAGAGTCCTTCCAGTTCCAAGGTGGCTTATATGGAATTGAAATTAAATTTGGAAAAAAAGAATAAAATAATTGAAACCCCAGTTGAGTTGATTTATTTAAAAAAACACAGTAGCAAAGCGGGTATCTTGATTTGGAATTTGTATTTTTTAAAACCATAATGCGAGCTTTCCTTTCTTTTTCTTTTTTTTTTTTTTTTTTGCCAGCAAATATATAGAGAGTCAAGTAGAATATTAGACAGATTGTTATATTAATTATTAACCAGAGTAAGAAAGTAGAATTATATAGGTCGGATCTGTAATCGGAGTTTCTTGTTGAGATGACGGCATAGAGAAAAGAAGAAGAAGAAGAAGGAGAAGCAGAAGAAGTAGTCTGGGTTTGGGATGATGCACTGCTGACGGCTGTTCGTAGGAGTGACGGCGGTGAAAGAGGAGGGGAGAGAGAGAATCATCATACCTCATACAGCCCCCATACATACATAATTAGATCAGATCATATCATAAAATAGAAGCTGAAGAGAAGAACAAATTATCATCATCATGTCTCTCAACATGAAATCCCTGACCCAAGCCCTGGCAAAGACAGCAGCCGTGATCGAGAAGACTGTCCAAACCACCGTCCAGGAGGTCACCGGCCCTAAGCCCCTCCAGGACTACGACCTCCTCGATCAGATCGGCTCCGCCGGACCCGCTCTCGTCTGGAAGCTCTACTCTGCTAAGTCCGCCAGAGATTCCTCCCGCCCCCACCAATACCCTAACGTCTGTGTTTGGGTGCTCGATAAGCGAGCCATCTCCGAGGCCCGTGCCGTGCCGGCCTCTCCAAGGCCACGAGGACGCCTTCCTCGACATCATCCGCTCCGACGCCTCCCGGCTCGTCAGGCTCCGCCACCCTGGTGTCGTCCACGTCATCCAGGCTCTCGATGAGAGCAAGAACGCCATGGCTATGGTCACCGAGCCCTCTTTGCCTCCGTCTCCAATGCTCTTGGCAATCTCGATAACATTGCCAAGGTTCCCAAGGAGCTTAAGGGAATTGTATGTTCTCTCTCTCTCTCTCTCCTCTCTCTATTTTAACCTTTGTTACTCCTATTCCTGTTCCTTTTCCTACTCCTAGTCTTACGTGTTTTAAACAATTTCATTTGCAGGAGATGGGATTACTCGAAGTGAAGCACGGTTTGTTGCAGATAGCTGAATCCTTGGACTTCTTACATAACAACGCCCGCCTCATTCATCGTGCCATATCACCCGAGGTTAGATTACTCGCTCCAGACTCTATTCTTACTCTCTGGATACGAACTACTATACCAATTTTGAGATCCAGCTAGTACATTGGATCGTGTTCTACACTTGTTTTTAGCCGTTTTGCTTTTGGAACATTGGTCCTACCTATGCTGCTCTTCGTTGTAAGTGCCCCTGCATACTTAGGAATGGCGTAATTCAATTTTTAAGAGGAAAGGCCTCTCCGTAGTTGTCAATTCTTGATGGTAAAGATGCTTATAGTTTGTGCTTTGTTTTTCCTTCCCCCCTTTCTTTTAAAGCTGTATTAAAGTTTGCATTTAACCGTACAGCTGCGTTTCCTTTCTTGTTTTCCCCTTCCTCAACTTCAACCACATGGCATTTTGGATAAAAAAACAAGTGTAGAAGTTCTCATGTCCAATATGGAACCATTTTAAATTTGTAAAAACGATATGCTTGATGTCAAAAGTATGTCCGATTTCAATTTATATCTCAATTTACAATGCATTTTTGTCTTCTGCAGAATGTTCTAATTACATCTAGTGGAGCTTGGAAGCTTGGTGGATTCGGTTTTGCAATCTCTTCTGAGCAAAGCAGTGGTGATTGGGCTAGCATACCACCCTTTCATTACACTGTGAGTTGATCATTCATTAGAAAAGCTTTTAGACGTCTAATTCTTCTTGCTTGTCAGCTATTCTTTTATGAAATGATAAAACATCAACTTTAGTTGGTGATGTGTTCTTTCTTAGTTAATGAACGATGTTGTGTTTTTTTCTGTCAATGGAGTTGCCAGCCCTAAGTTAAGTGATTATATTGGGCCATAGGAACCTTTGGTCAAGATCCATGCAACTGATATGTTTACCCAGGACGGTTTAGCCTGTTAAAATTTGAGAAGTAATATTGATGGATTTGAGCTCGGGGCAATTAGTTTTAGGAGTGAAGCTTTCAACCATCAGCCAACCATTTTGGGATACCATTTGATGCTTATGAATGTGATGACTTGTATCTTTATAATGATACTTGTGTTCTTCTGTAAAGTCTTCTGACATTGCATTTTCTTGTTGGATAAGAGGTTTTTTGCTAGTATTCCTGTGAGTACTTTGTAATTATTCTTAGTATCTTTGTATGATGTAGTTGCTTTGTGAATTTCATTATGTTGAGAGCAAGCAGCCATATGCGTTGACCCACACTTAATACTAGGCTATTTGTTGAGGATAAAAAGTACATTGAAGCCATATGGAGTTTCAAAAATGAACAGATTGTGTTCATTGGGCAAAATCCTTTTGGCTTCAGTCTATTGTATTTGGCGTTTGAGGTACTCTGTACGTCTGGGGAAGCATCTCACAGATCCTCTTTCTCTTGCTCGCCAAATTCTCTTCTATACAAGGCTTAGTCCATAGCTTTTGCTTTTGTATATTGTTTCTTTGTAATCGGGTGGTTATTGTATTATAGTCTTGAGTGGTTATTTCTAGTTTTGATATTATATTAGTTCGGCCCTTTTCCCGCTTTTTGCAGCTGTATTTTCCTCTTTGGTATTAATGAATTTTTTTTTTATTTACCAAAAAAAAAAAAAAGAAAAATTTATATATTGTTGTGATAGCAAAATGTACCTCGTCAGATGGGTGGTGGGCATTGGGTTATGGTCAAAGCCGAGAGTGAATTTTTTTGCCCTGGAAAACAACAATGTGAACCAAAATCATTGTAAACTGCTGAGTTTCAAATGAAAGTTTTGGTAATAGAGACACCCTTTTGATTGTGGTAGAAGCTGATATGATATGATCTCTTTAGTATTAACTAACAGGAAACCTACTTCTTGTTCTTGCCTCTTGGTATACCCAATGGAATCGTTATTGATATTACTTACCCTTCTTTTTCACACCAATAGAAGAAAACTGCCATATTTCACTTTTCCCCGATATCATTTTTCAGTTAGTTTTAAATAGTAATGCAAACTTGATTTTTATATATTGTGAATTATTTTATATTTTATTTGGTTAGTTTGGTGGTGACCTTTTCCCCCTCTTCATTTTGCGCACAAGCATCATGAGACTGTATTTGCGAGTGGATACAAATTTTTATCATGGCTTAAGCCACGAGGTTGGTCTTATGACTATAACTTTGCAAGCTCAGCTACCTTTCAATTATAAATATCCTAAAACCAACCTGAAATGATTTTTAATCATGTCTCTCTTCTCACTATATTGCATTAGAGCTAATAATATAAACAAAAAAATTTAGACTTTTTGATTTAGAAATTGGGTTTTATGGGAATTGGGGAAAAACAGAGAAGTGGATAAGGAGTGAGGAAACATCAAGATATTTAGATAATAATTCTGTGAGCAATATTACTTCTGTTTGTGATTTCTAACCAATATAGCACATGTCACGTGTCTAACAACCTTAGCTAATTTTTTTTTTTTTTTTTGTTAATTTAATTCAAAAATTTTGTATAACCAAGGAAAGGAGCACAACCACAATGTGCCGGGATGGAGGGGACAATGCCCAATATTTACATTCACAAACTAGAACAAAACCACCACTATGAAAGTACAAACAATCAACTATTGAGTACAAAAACATAGTTCAAAATAAGCCTTGCTAGATGGGATACATTCGGAGTGTTAAGGCCCAAGCATAAGGAATTCCTCTCTCTCCAAATATAATAAATAGTTGCTGCCAAAGTTGACGTCCATTTATCCGAAAGAGGACTTTTCAGGGATAGAATAAGGCCATCTATGGCTCCCTGCCAAGAAATAAAAGATGGTGGACATTGTAGGGATTTTCTGACTTCCTCCCACACCGCCTTTGAAAAGAAGCAATCAAAAAACAGACGAGATTGGGTTTCATCCTCTAAATTGCAAAAATAGCACAATTTTGAGGAAGCAATGCCCCACGAAAAAGCTTGTCGAGTGTGTAGAGTTTATTGTTGAAAGCGAGACAGAAGATGAAACAATGCCTAGGAATGGATTTCTTTCCCCACACAAGCTTTGACCGAGGAACAGCTATGCCAATGTGAGAAAGGGAGTTGTATGCACTCTTGATGGAGAAGATTCCACTAGAGGCAGGCCTCTATTCCAGTTTATCATCCACTAATGGCTTCGGGCAGGTATTTGGAGGAATGTTGATACTATTCCAAAAGGGGAGAGGGGAAAACCCCCATGAATCAGCTTCAAATATGGAGCAAAATTTGGATTTTAAAGGTAATTCCAAAGAAGCTATTTCCTTTGCACTGAAAATGTTGTCAAGAGGGCCTTGAGGGAGCCAAAACTCTTCCCAAAGATATATAGAGAGGCCATTTCCAACTTGCCAACTAAAAAATTAGCGGACAGAATTACATATTTTGAGCTTACTCGAAGTCCAAGAGCAAGAGGATAGTGGTTTAACCGACTAAAAGCTTTTACCCTTGAGGAAAACAGTGTGGATCTAGTCGACCCATAAACTACTTGGTCCCTTCTTACATAAATTCCATATATGTTTTAGTTGAGTAGCTTTGTTCCAAATCTCCAGCCTGGGTGTGCCCAAACCTCCTTCAATGATAGGGGTACAAACAACTTCCTATTTCACCTTTGCCTTTGATGCAGTATTAGGTTTTCCACTCCAAAGGAAATTCCTCATCATTAATTCAAGTTTCCTCACCACTTGTTTTGAAAGAAGAAAGATCAAGGCCCAATGAACTTGCATGGAGAAAATAACAGATTTAATCAACTGGAGCCTTCCTGCATAAGATAGAAATTTACTAGTCTAGGCATCTAAACAAGCTGAAATTTTAGAAGTCAATAGCTCACAATCTGGTTTCTTTAGCTTGGACGTGAGTACGTGAACACCAAGGTATCTGATAGGAAGGACTCCCTCTTGAAATCCAAGAATGTTAAGTACTTCCAACTTAATGGAGAGGTTGACATTTGAGAAGAAAACCAAACTCTTCGCTCCATTTGCTTTAAGACCTGAAAGCTTGTGAAAATCATCAACAACATAAGATCATCTGCAAAACTAGCTAATTTTGATATACACTTTGTGCTCACAAACCCAATATTGCACTATACAATATCCAAGATTACACACACTGCATTTATACACTACAACCAACTAGTGAAATGCAGTGAAATGAAAGCTTATAATCTGCTGCTACAGTGACATAAACCTTAACTGCTACTTGTTCACCTATTCCTTGTGAATGGAAAACGAAGTTTTGGGTGGAGAGATGTAGGATTAGGGAATAAGCAGCTTACATAGTTTTATCAGAGTACACATCGTGATGCTTTTTATCTTATGGTTGACTGCTCTATGAAGATATAATACCCTAAACGGATAGGCAGGCTGGTGAGCCTCTCAGCATGCCAGTTACTTGTGCAACACTGAGGAGTATGATGGCCACCTATTTTTTGGATGTTACTATGCCATGGATTTATAGAGGAGACTTGCAATGTGTTTGGGTTTGACACCCAAAGTGTCCCGTGTCACCAATTTTTTGTGAATTTTTTAAAGGAATACCCTCACATGGAGGCTAGGAGAAATGCTAGAGAATTAGTGATCAATTCCAAAAGCAATGATGTCTTGTTTAAGAAATCTGTAGCTTTCTCTTGAATGGTGTGATTTTGGTCTAGTGCCTGTGTACTTGTTAGAGTATTTCTATGCACTGCTTTATCCTCTTGTGTAATGTTTTGTAAATGATGCTATGCATGTTAATAATTTATCATGTGTCCATGCCTATTTAGAATGGCAAGTTGGTATTTTCAACTTTACAGTGGAGCTGCATATGCATGATGTATGTGTACTTCTAAAAATTAACTTAAGGAACAATATGATGGGGAATTATGCAGTCTTCTGCATAATAGCTGAAGTGGTTTGTTTAGACACTCAGTTATCTTGAATTAAGCTATCTCTGCATTTGTTCTTGCATTCTTGGCCAGGCATATGATTTCAAAATATGATTTTGCAGGAGTATGATGTTGAGGATTCCATGCTACCCCTGCAGCCTTCACTGAATTACACTGCTCCAGAATTAGTCCGAAGCAAAACGCCGGCATGTAGATCATCTTCTGATATTTTCAGTTTTGGATGTCTTGCATTCCATTTGATTGCCCGAAAGCCGTTGTTTGATTGCCATAACAATGTGAAGATGGTATTTTCCTTTCATACACTTTTCACCTTTTGTTCTATCTTTCATCGTCTTTGATTTGTTGTTGCTTGCCTCTCTTTTCACATATGTTATCATCATATTGGGTGATTTTGTTATTCTGTGTCTGTTTTGTCATTGGTTAACATTCTTGACCAAAATTATTGTGGTTTCATAATTAAAGATTCTCTGATCCAGCAGAATTTTGGTTATATCACTTGAGTTAGTGCTGTAATTGAGTTGTGGTGTTAGATATTAGAAAGCATCAGTTTCACTTGCTTATGCTTGTTCTTAACTTATGAATTTTGAATTCATAGCACCCTATCTCTTGAGGAATCTAATGGGGCTATGTTATGGGAAGCAGTCTCGCTACTATCCTTAAATTGGGAGTGTGCTTAAATCCCACAAAACTTTCATATTCAGAAGAAGCTCGACCCTTTGTTCTACTTCTCATGTTATTGAATATTTGCTTTAACATCTGGATCCTAATTTTAATTTGCTGCGATATTTCTAAATGCACAAGAATGAAAAATAGGGGATGAATATGAAATTTACTTAAATTGTTGTTGAAGTTAGTTTCTTATACATTATAGACTATAAAATGTATGGGCATTTGCTTCAAAAGCATTGAGCTTTTCAAATTCTCATGGCCAATGTTCAATCTTAGCTTCATTAGCCTCCTTACATGCATCTTGCCGTAGATTGTTCATTTGCCCTTCTAATGATAATGGGGAATGATATGATTAACCACCTTGAGCCAAATGGGTTCACCCACCAATTAAATGGAAATAGAGGTGGAAATATTATTTTTGTGGGTTTTGTGTATATTTAACTATAAATGAAGGATGCTGATATAATCCATTTTAGATATTTACACTAGAATAAAAAAAAAAAAAAATGAAACAATTTGCCATGAGAATAGCAATTAACATGGCTCACAATTGTCAAAATAACTTTAGGTTACTAGAAGGATTCAAAATAACGCATGGATTCTAGGCATGAACTTTGGCTCCTTCCTTGTTCTGACAGCTAGGAAACAAATGCATGCTTAGGATGTTGTGATCCCTAAATCCCTGGTATAGTACTTGTTCGCCTTTTTTCAGAAAAAAATTACCATAATACAGAAATAGGAAATTGATTACCATTTTACCTAAGAAAAATCTCATTGAGAAGATGTGATCTTTGAAAAGTCACAAAAATTGCATTTATAACCTTTGAATTTTGACTTCTGTCATTAAATTGTATGTTAGACATGTAATGTACAAGAGACGCATTTCAAGCATGTGATTTCCTTGCGTAATGAAAAATTGCATCTTTAACATGTGTTTTGCGACAGTTATTTTGGTAATTAAATTTATATAAATCTTATTTGTGTAATTAATTTCTCCTAGTACTGCAAGTAGACAAAAATTTGGCTTGGAGCTTTGACCCAGGTCTAAATGAATTGTGCATGGCCAGCGCCCATTCTCATTAGAGTTGAAATTTGCTCCTAGAAGTGCCATGTCAGGGGGTTGGTTTTGAGTGGGGGGGATCAACCTTGATTGTGATGCACAAACCAAATGGCATGCAAATCACAGTTACACAACCAGAGGCATGACCTAATGCATGCTGAACTCTTCACGAGAGTTAGTTAAACAGCGTGTATCAAACGTTTTTTGACCTTAGATACATGGTTAGTGAGGCAAAACAATACTTTGTTTATATATTTTTTTTTTCATGTTAGTAGAAATATTATATGGTAGGTAAGATAACACTTAGCTACTATCTTAGATTGCTGATTTGCTGTAACATCAACTCATTTCTTTTTGGAGGCCGTACTGTTAGTATAAGCCTGGGGCAATCTTTTCTAGGATTTTTATACCTAAATGGACATTTTATTTTTGTATTTTAGACTTGCTCATTCTGTGGAAAATTGGTTTATATGTTTGGCCCTTGGAGAAGATTTGCTTCTTGGCCCTGTCGTGGGTCCAATCCACCAGCAGGGTGAATATTGTCTCTTAAAAGAAGTCTTGTTGATCTTATTATTGGTGGAGCCCTGATCCACTTGCACCTCAAAAAGAAAGTTCTTGTAATATTTGATGGTGTTTACCGTGCTTGCATTTGCAATTGCATCTCCTGCATTCTTCTGTCGTATTCTACTCCTGATGGTTGTTTCTTCCTTCTGCAGTACATGAACACCTTGACGTATTTATCTAGAGAGGCTTTCTTGTCCATACCACCAGAGCTAGTTCCTGATTTGCAAAGAATGCTATCTGCTAATGAATCTTTCAGGCCAACAGCAATTGATTTTACAGGTTCTTATGATCCTTTTGTCCTTTGACTCTCTTGGATAATTTACCTTATTGTAGGGAAACTAGATTCCACTAGGTAATGATTGGTTCACTGTCATGAAATATCAGAGTAATGTTGTTAGCAAGCACCTTATGATTTTCTTTTGCAGGTTCTTCGTTTTTCAGGGATGACACTCGGTTACGAGCTTTGCGCTTCCTTGACCATTTGCTTGTATGCTTCTTTTTTCTAATACTGCTTGTATCGAGTGGGGCCAGTGTGCTCATTGAAGGAACTATGGGGTTGCTATGGTGCTTATAACTGGTTGATGGTAACATTAAAATCATTGTAGGAGAGGGACAACATGCAGAAGTCTGAATTTTTGAAGGCGCTAGGAGAAATGTGGAAAGATTTTGATTCTCGTGTTTTGCGCTATAAGGTACCATTGTAGTTGTAATGTCTGCTATAAGCATTGTGATGTTTTCCGTGGTTTTATTCCTTCACTATGGGCAGCTTTTCAATTGCAGTGTATCACTGAATGAGATTTGATTGATCATTGATTTGGATCATATCAGAGTTGTTACAGAAATTATGCGAATGTTAGGTGTATATGATGTTCAAAGTGTGAAGTAGTACTTGTATCAAGTTTCGGGATCTGGGTTAGAAAATGAAAATTTGCCAAAGAAAGTCATGCTCTTGGATTTTAAAATTCAGGGCAGTGCTTCATTGTTTGTTGATTCACTTTTTATTCAATCTATTGTGGAAGCATTAGGCTTCTTTTTTAGCTTTTAATCTACTGACATAGATGGTTGTACCGACTCCAGGTACTTCCACCACTTTGTGCTGAACTTCGGAATGTGGTCATGCAACCAATGATACTGCCCATGGTTCTTACAATAGCAGAATCTCAGGTATCAAGGTCTCTTATTTCATGATCAACTTCTCATAAATGGGTCAGGCTAAATTTAGATTCACAAATGTTGATCTAAGCCTACATGAACTGGTTGTGGAATCAAATTTAATATGGTGTTATTTTTTGGGGAAAAAAAGCAACAAAAAGTTAAGATTGTAGTGAAGAGTGAGATTTTTGTTGAAGTTTATTGTCATTTCATCTCGTGAGTTTACTAGGTCTTGCTACTTTATCACCAAATATAAGTTTAACACATATATTGCACAAACATAAACTTCATTAAATCACAAACATGTTTATTAATTATGTACAACTTATCTCTAATAATTGAGTGATTATACTATGTAATTCCTCATGAAAGTTCACTTTGAACCAATCAGTTCAACAGTCTCCTATTTTTTTAATGAGGACAACCATTGTACATGTAACTCCCTATCGACGCAGCACTTTCCCTTAGTTAAGTATTTGGGTTTAAGGTCGTTTGGAATAAATCTTCTTTTTAGTGTTTTCTTTTCTTTTCTTCTTGTTTTTTTTTCATTCTTTTTTTGATAATCGAATTATTATATTTATATTTATAATATAAGAAGGTACAAGGTCTGGATGTCCGCATAAAGAAGGATAATAGGATAGAGTATTGAAAGGTTTACCTTGGGACTAGTGCATCGTTCAGAACCCCTGTTGTGAGCACAGAGGAGAATAATAAACCCAGTAATCATCTTAGTCCTTAGTTACAAAAAGTACATAAGGCATAATCTTTATGACCCGGATGTCAAGTATAGATGCATTTCCTCCCAATCTCTTCCTCCAAATGTTCAGAGTATTGTTGCATGAGCCAATTAAACTGCTGTTATTCATTTGTAATGAAGGAAGCTGAGGCTTTATCTTCCATTAGTGGTTTCAATCTTTGTAGATGTTAGGTCTGCCTATGAAACAACAAAGCAATTCTGACTGCATCTCTCTGTGATACTGCTTATAAATGTAGTATGTACAAAAGGTTTGGCAATTTTTCTTTGGGCATCATCATCTTTTAACCTTTACTCAGCATGCAATCTATTGGACCTTCTTTTGCAGGATAAAATGGATTTTGAGCTATCGACTTTGCCTGCACTTGTTCCTGTCCTAAGTGCTGCCGCTGGAGAGACATTATTGCTGCTTGTGAAGCATGCAGAGCTTATAAATCAACAAGGTACAAGTCAAACTTACTTTTTTATTAACTTTCGCTTTATAGTTTGAATGGCAGTCGCTTTCTTCTCTAGTTACTTTTTTAAATTTGTTCCTGATATATCATCTAAGGTGATTGCAATTTGGATTCACCAAAATAATTTGTTTTTCCTATTTAACAAAAATAATTTGTTTTCCTTATATGATTCGTTGAGTTGCTTAAGTTTTTTGTCTGCATCAATCCTTTTTGGTTTATATAAGTATTTTATAGATGAAACTTGATATCTCTATGTAAAGAGGCGAGTAGGATACCTTTGTTGTCTTTGGATGAACAATCACAAGCTTTCAATTCTCTGTTGATCTGAGAATCAATATTTACATTGTTGTAGACTAGTCAAGAGCAGTTAGTAGCTCATGTACTACCATTGCTGGTCCGTGCTTTTGATGATAATGATGCTCGGATACAAGAGGAAGTTCTGAAGAAGTCCATTTGTATTGCAAAGCAACTTGACTCCCAGGTGACAGCCTTTACAAATTTTCTTAGTTTATGTGAAAGCTTTAGAACATGTGATTCCTGGAATTTTCAATTTGTTGTAATATTTTGTTATGAGCCATTTTGATGGCCCTATGAGAAGTAATTCTTAACTTTCCATTTTTATGATTCTTTCCAGCTTGTGAAACAAACAATTTACCTCGAGTTCATGGTCTAGCTCTCAGAACGACTGTAGCTGCGGTATGTACAATCAGAAACTATACCTGCATTTAAAAAATTTTCTGAGCTAATGTTGGTGAAATTCATCAGAAAAGGATCAAATTATGCTACTTTTCGAGTTTCCCAAGATGATAAATGTAACTGACATTAATTTAGACTTCAAACTCCAATTCTAGCCTCAGGATTGGTCTTTGGATCACCACGCATCATATAGGACTCTGTAGGTAATTTTTGAAGTTTCGAACTCACATGGCTTGGATTCCAATCACCCCTTCTCTCCCCTTTAATTCTTCTTCTGTAGGTAAGGATTTTATGCGTAGATATGTAGATCATGTTACCACTCTTAAGGGGCATTGTTTGAAATTATATAGACACTGAATATTTTAATATTGCTTAAGCATAATTTTGAAAGTTTCAAACTTAGATTATCATGTCGTTTTGGGTTTGTTTGCCTTTCATCTGAAAGGTTGATAAGAAAGGTAATCTTTAATGTAGCATGGCTTTGATATCCCTTATCTCTAAGAGACACCTTCAAAAGTGACTTGGTATTCAGTTAAATTCCAAAAGCCTGGAAAAAGAGAATAAGCATTACAGAAATCCTAATTAGTCTTGGAATTGCTGACAAACCTTAGGTATTCATGTGGGAGTAGAAGTAGTTTATTGGAGTTATAGGGTTTGCAGCCAACTAGCGTATCTGCATGAGCCTAAGCACCTAACGTTATGCTAAATCATCCAACTTTCAGGATTTGATGCGTTGATGTCATCCATCTTCGTTCAAAACGAAGAGCCAAATGGCCTAATAATGCTTGCTATTCACAGCAATTATTATGTGCATTTCTTCTGACCCTCTACAAGATCTTGTACAAGATGTATTGTCATGTGGCTAGTGAGGATGTGAAAAATAGCAAAATGCTGCTCACCATTTGAAAAAGTGAAATACATACACAAGCACACACAAGAATCTTGTTTTTTGGATGCGGCTATTAACCCATCCTTTCCTTATGATATGCATGCATTCCATTCACCATGGATAAATCCAGTCTTTCCAGTCTTGAGGAACAAATTTAAAAATAAGGAAGTTGTTTGGGAATGGGAGTGGGGTTGGGGGTGAGGTTGGGGGTGGGGTTGGGGTTGGGGAAAGAAGAATGCGTGGAATGGTGGAGTGAATCTTCAGTTTGATTGGTTATGTAGAGTAGACACATTAACTTTGGTTGCTATCATCCTTCCCTAAAAGGAATGTTTGAGCAAATAATTGCTTTTCGATCTAGGACTTGTGCTCCAAGCTCATTGCTCAGAAGCGACTTCTTTTGGTTCTCTTCAATAAATATTCTGTTTTTTGGCCCAAAAAGAAAAAATAAATATATAAAAAAAGAGATTCTGTTTCACAGTTTTGATATTGTCATATCCATACCTTCTGATTTTTCAACTTTGAAGCTGGATCTCTGAATCATTAACGTTACTTTACAATTTTAAATTACATATTTTGCGTTTGAGGTTCTTCACACTATTCATTTTGGCAGGTAAGAGTAAATGCTTTGTTTTGCTTGGCTGATTTAGTTCCTACCCTTGACAAACATGCTGCACTGGATATTTTGCAAACAATTCAACGTTGTACGGCTGTTGACCGCTCTGCACCTACACTTATGTGTACCCTTGGAGTGGCCAGCTCGATGTTTAACCAGGTGAGAGTTTGCACTTTGCAGTAGTGATGAGTAAGTCAGAATATAGTAAGATTGTCAACATTTTTTTTTTGGGTAAAGGATTTTCATCATTTAGCAAATGTAAACTAGTGCTGTTTGGAAGGACTGAATATTCTTTTATATCATTTTCAATGATATGGTGCATTCAGTATGGAGTAGAATTTGCTGCAGAGCATGTCCTGCCACTGCTTATTCCTCTACTCACAGCCCAACAGTTGAATGTTCAGCAATTTGCAAAGTATATGGCCTTTGTAAAGGATATATTAAGGTCCTGTTCATCAGCTTCTCTCTCCTTGAACTGCTAGTACATGCTGCCTCTTAAATTTGTTAACTTCTTACAGGAACATTGAAGAAAAACGCGGGGTTACTCTTACTGATTCTGGTTTGGAGATAAAGTCTCCATCTCTTTCTAATGGGCTTCAATCCCATACAACTAGCAAAGGTAATAGCATGGTTGCTGCTTCCACACAGAGTTCCCCTTCCTGGGATGAAGATTGGGGTCCCAAGTCTAAGTTTTCTGCCTCTCAAACCTCTGCAACTGTCTACACATCTCCTTCTAGAAATCAATCAATGCTGTCATTCCCATTGCAAGTGCAATCATCGGTGGTATCGGTAGAATCTAAGCAGCAGACGGCCACAACTTGTGCCCCAGCAGCAGATATAGAATGGCCCCCCCATGCGCCACTAAATGTCATGTCCCAATTAAATGATACCGAGAAAAAATTATCAGAAGTGGGTGCATCATCTGCTTCAGGTTTTGATGAAATAGATCCTTTTGCTGATTGGCCTCCACGGCCTGGTGGTTCTACTGTGTCAAGTTATTCTAACAATGCCACTGTAGCAACAGCTGGTAACCAGTTTGGATTGGGGATCCCAGGTGTAACCAGTAGTGTTGCAGCCCAAACCAGCAGCTATAGCAGCTGGGCCTTTAGCCAATCTTCCAACGAGCCATCAGGAATAAATCAAGCAAATTCAGGGTTAGTCGATGCTAATGGAATTTTTAACACCCAGAATTCTATTGGTTACATGAAACATGCTCAAGGAAATTTGAGTTTGGGAATCAATGGTGATAAAAAATCTTCAGATATAAGTTCCATATTTGGTTCGGGCAAGATTGAACAAACTGCACCAAGACTGGCACCGCCACCCCCTACTGCTGTTGGTAGGGGCAGAGGCAGAGGGATAGCCTCACAGTCAGCTTCTCGCCCTAATAAAGTGAAACTGCCCTCCGAGCAACCTCCTCTCTTGGATTTGCTATGATTAAGCAGGTGTATATTTTAATGTACTATCAAGATGAAAGTGGGAAATGTAGCAGGTTATGTCATGTAGAGTAAATCATCCCTCAACATGGAGAAAATTTTCATTTCTTGTAGATGCTGTTTAAAATTTTTGGGATGGGCCAGCCATCAGCCTAGTGGGGATAGGCGGGTTCAACTGTATATTTGTTGTGCTTCACATGTAGCTCAATTCTACTTTGCTTATAGTTGGCGTGCGTTTGTTGACAATTTGTTCGATTCTTTGATAATATTTGATGTACAAGACATCATTTTGAGAAGTTTTGCATAAATGATTTACAAAAAAATTAGTTAAAGGGTTGAATTTGTGTTGAAATTTGTCAATTTAAATTTTCTTTGAACTAAAATAGACTCAGTTAAGTTTAATTACTAAAATATCTTACCAAAATCGTATGTTGATGCAATTTTGGTATTTTGCTTTAAACATATCTCGCATTTTGCAAATGGAAGTTATATCGGCCTAAAATCATTTCGTGCTATACCAAACGACAGTAATCGGGTTTTGTGCGGTGGTACCTTAATTTTTCGAACTTTATCCAAAACATCTTTTTTTTTTTAAACATATTTTGTATATAATTGATTAAAAATGCATTTAGTGCGTGTATGTAAAAATTTATATCAAAAACGCAATCACTGAATACGGTTATATCGATATTAATTTTTTTTTTAAGATAAAGTCGGACGCAAGGAATGGGGAAAAGGAAAAAAATATTATTATTATTTTTTAAATTACAAAAATGCCATTAGAAAGAAAATATTGCTAGTTTTAGGTAAGTTGACCTCGTCTCTTAAAGAGACGAGGCTATTAGTGCTTAACCTCCTCTCTTCAAAAGATGAGGTTGGTGTGTTTTGATGGACCTCTTCTTTTCGAAGACGAGGTTACTATTAAGTAGTGACCTCGTCTCTTCAAAGAACGAGATCAGATGTACCCACACACAACTACTTTGAAAATCATAAATAACCCCCTTATTACATATTAATTGTTATAACCTATTAAAATCATACAGAATCAGCCATATATATATATCATTCATTAGCCATTATCCACCATGGCTAAGCAATTTCCAAACTTTATAACCTAACCACAATAGTACTTCAAACCTAATCCATCAAAAAGTTAGTGTCAAACCCAATTCATTCAATTATAGCAGGATTGTAAAACCATTCACAGTAAATATAAAAAAAATCAAAATATGGAAGAATCGAATGAATGATGTGTTAAGTACATGAATGTTATGGTAACTACAAACACCAATGAGAGAAAAGAAGAATCTATATACAAGAATCATAAAAGATAAAAATCTACATAATAGCTACGATTGGGTATCTTGCCTCCTTCGTCCTCACCTAACAAAAGTTCAAGGGAATGGTGTACGTTGGTGGACAACTTGATGAGGAAGCTCTATAGTCGGATTCATCTAAGTGAGTGTGGCATCCCCATCTCCACCACTAGCACCATAAGGATGAAATAGGACTAAGTTTGGCTCCACTTAGGTGAGTCCCTCCCCCATATTATGTGGCGATGACGATTACCTCTTTTGTAGAGCAAGGAGGGTGTGAAACTCGGTGTATGCTATGTTTGCCATGGGGGTCTCATGTAGATGAGCATATGATGATGATGATGATGGACCAGGCTCGGAATGAAGAAAATGTGGAAGGCCTAGCTCATAAGATACGTGCGCATGCAAGGGCGAAGGCTCGTCTCTGATATGTACAAGCAGAGCTAACCTTCGGTCTTGATCCCAACCCTATCTCTGTCTACGCCTCTCTTTAGCTGGCTGCCATCTCTGTACAGGCTGAGGTTGTGGGTCTTCAGGTGCTGGTGCTGGTGCTTGATCATTCAAATTAAGTCCCATAAACTCATCCAATACACGAGTGACATCTCGTGTAGTGGCAGGATTGTCCTCTGGTGGCATATTTGAGACTCTATAAATAAAATCTACCTGCATGCGAGAGAAAACAAGTATATCAGTGAATAACAAGCACAGTATAAATCCATATATAGTTAATGTAGTTAGTGAACTTATTATATATTGAATAATGGCCCCAGTATAACTGATCCAACGCCTAGTGATCGCATAGTACTAGTCGAAATAATCTGCAGATGTGCCAGTAGGAATATCTGGTACCTCAATAATGTGATCGCGCCTACCATCCCACTCAGCTATCCACTTGGTGTGCTTTGTTGCCCAATTCCACTCGGAATGCCTTCGTAAGTCTAGCTCATGTGGGGCTCTCATATCAATTGGATTGTCGAGAATCTCCTAGAAACCACCAAACTATCCGAGCACCCTATCTAGGTAGTAGTGCTCGACAATGGGAAAGCAAACCAATGGGACTTGAGCACGCAATATATCACTGCTAACCCGATAATACATAGGGAAGGAATCCATAAAACGGCGTAGGGGTCCCAAACAACCTGGAGAAGAAAGAAAAGTATAGTATACATTAGTAAATATAACATAACTATATACATTTGAACACATAAAATATACAAACCGATACCTAGCTGGGGAGATGTCTATTGAAACACCCTTATATTCGAATAGTTATGTATGGGGAAGCAAGTGACATCGAAAGTAGCAACCCAATAACTAATCAATGGGCGATCTGCATTAACTGATGTGATTTGTCGTCGTAACGAAGCAACGTATAGGAAGTGCTCCCATGCCCAGATCTACAAGTCTACAAGGGGTCTTACTATGTCACCGTGTTTACATGAGAAACCATGCATAGCTGCCTGTGTAGCCATGCCATGCAAGCTGCTCCCTATGCGAACTGCCCTACTCTCTCTAAGTCATCGAGCAGCTGGAGGTACATAACGTGAACCATATTGGATAATTTGTCTGCAACAATGAAGCCCCCTAGCAGCAGTAGAACATATGCTTTAGCATATCGCTGGAGAGTGATGTCATATACCTGATCAGGTAGCACTCTGAAGTGTGTATCTAACCATGACATCTTCAGCCGGCCACCATCCATGTCTACACTAGCCTGTGGTCTAACTCCTAGTAACTAGTGGCATAATTCTAGCCAATCAATTTGAGATGTGTTTGTAACTGCATGGCCATTGACGGTAGGGCGGTAAGTGCAACAATGTCCTGTAACGTCACAGTCCATTCTCTCATCGGTATGTGAAACGTTTGTGGCTCTGGACGCCATCTCTCTACCAGAGCTGTAATAAGGTACCAACCCAACTATACAAATGATATATGAGCAACACCTATGAAACTGGCATGCGATAGAATTGGAACAAGTTTCTCATCTAGAACTATATGCATGTTGTCCTGCCGTCTAAGCTTCGCCTCTCTACGGAGATAATGTAACACCACATGCTCCTGCATTTGAAAGCAAATCCATGACAAACTTTGTCTAGATGATCTAAGTAATTGGATGAGGAAATAATCTTACCTGTCCCTCCCATGCCAGTCTTGATCTATGAACAGGCTGCCCTGTAAATATGGAGTCATCGAGCTGTCTCGGATCCATCTGTAATGAAGAAAGTAGGGAAGAGTGTTAGTAGAAGCATATGTAAAAAAAAAGAAGCAAGAATAGATGAAGCATGCGACATAAATGTAGCAAAGAAAATGACATTAACCAAACAAATACCACTGCGAATTGACTGGCCTATAAGGGTCTTACTAGCCACTCAACTACCAAGACAGCTTTTGATGTTATAGCCTGTCTGCCCACACGAATCACATGAATAACCTTGTGGGCTATCTGGAATGTCCATCTAATTTTTGAACCGTTTTTCTCTAGGCTTATCCCTTTTCCTAATAAGTCCTGGGATGGGGTGCCACTTTGGAATATCGAGGGGAGTCCAATTAGCCTTATCTCCTGCAAGTATGAAGGATCGTCCATGCACTCGTAGCTGATTCTCCCATCTGTACCATTGTCCTACTTGGCCAACACAATCCATGTGCAGAGTTCCCATTACAGCAATTGCATGGGAGCATGGGATTTTATACGTTTGCCACTTATTTTATGTGCATCTGCCTGCGCGCAACTCCACTTTGTGAATGTGATCTCTCTTTGGGCCATGCATTTTAGGGTGTGGAGCGGTTAAGACCTCAAATACTCGTTCGTGGTATTCAAAACACCTTACCTGATAGGCACTTGCTACATTGCTTCACCTTTCAAACTTCGTTGCAGCATACAATGTAAGCAACATACCCAAATTTATTACTTCGCTAGCCTCTCATCTTTACCTGTTGAATATGGAGTTGCAATTGTAAAAGTTTTTTTTTTTTTTTTTTTTTTTTACTAATGCTGCCACAAGTGAGCACTAAGCATCTTTTAGAATGGAATTGTAACTTTCAACCATGTTTGTTGTACCAATTTCGAATCTTACGCCTTCATCATAAGATAAAGTCCACAACATGGATGCAACTCGCAAAAATATCTCGATGTCCATGGACTATTTTGCTTTGCTGCATTGAAGTAACCATGAAACTTTCTCATCTGCATTTTGGTATGCTGCTCTTTTAACTAATTTCTTACGTTCCTTGCTTTTGGCTTTCGAGTTGAAGTTGCTAGCAACATGCAGGCACCATCATAGCCACCCTCTAGACCACACAACATGCTCACCTTCAACTAAACTCTTAATGCCAACATGCTGGTCGAATATTAAGCAGATGTTTAAACGGTCTTGATAACGTGTTTCAGCAATTTTTCAAGGAACCAACTCCATGAGTCTTCTTTCTCTTCATCGACAAGTTAATATGCTAATGAAACTATATGATTTACGTCATCTACTGATATTGTGATGAGTAGATTGTGCTTGTACTTGTCATACAAAAAGGTGCCATCAACTGTGACTACGGGTTTGCAAACAATTAACAGATATAACTTAGTTCATCAATATTAATCCTTTGTAAATAAATGTAAGCATATGTCCCAATCATACCTGTAGTACTGGAACACTTCAATACAAGGGGGCAACTGCCTAGAAGAGTTTGGCAAGGAAGACGTATCCTATCGTATGTGAATCCACAGTTCTCCGCTTATTCCTGGAATTACATAAGTTATTGCATTAAGTATATGCAGGAGCTCAACATATAACTGTTCCCAACTTCTATACACTTGTTTAATAACTTTTCGCTTTGCCTTACGAATCCTCTTCATATGAACATCGTACCCAAACTCTTTCAAGATGGCCAATTGCAGGTCCTTCACTCTCACATATGGAGAATTATGAATCTCTAGTATAATCCACCTAGAAATGCTAGTCGAGTCTAACTTGAGAGTGGTCTTGTCCAGTGATTTCATCTAAGCAGGTGTGTAGTCCTTCATATTTGGTGATATGAAACCACCCACCATGCTTCTTATAACTGCTTCTGAGTCTCCACTTGCAATCGTTATTATGAACATCAGTACATTTAAATGCCCATGACCTCGGGTCCGAGTCCACCACCTTGAATTTATAATGATTCGATATATGCCACATTTTAACTGCCCATATGAGATAATCTTTAGTCTGAAACTGCATCCTAACCTTGAATTCATCGCTGAAAATCCATTTGCCAGCACTCATTTCTTGCTCATCATCAAATGCAATATAACCACTCCTAACATCAGTAGTGAAAAAAGGTACTGGCACTGAGCTCCCAACTACATCAACGTTTGTGGGAGCCATAAAATGGTGCCAATCATTTCTATTACACTGTATGCCGGTTACAATATCTTCCTAAGGAAAAGCTACCACATTATTATTTCCATCATCATCATAGTCATCACTAGATTCACTTGCTGAGGAGTCTTGCATCACATTAGTATTGTGATCACATGCTGAATTCGATGTAGTATTTTCAAAGTTATCCATTTGCACCTATGCGCTACCTATTGTTTGGATTGGAGTTGAGTTTGAGTCTATTAACCCTTATTTGCCAATATTTCCATTAATACCGACTTTCTCTGCAGGTGCCTGAGGCAGATCGTTCTTGAATATCTGCACATATATAGGCATTGACCCTTCAATGTATACCAATATCTTATGTGTAGCCTCATCATCAACCATTAGAATAACATCATAGCGTAGCGTCCTATCTCCAATAGCTACCCTAGGTCTATTACAAATTATACCAAGTATTTCCTCATATGTTGAATTCCTACTAATACTGACTACCGCAACTGACCACTTATCATAACCAAAATCATTGTTCCCCTTCATAATGTTGCCATGTGCGTACAATACAAACTTGTCCTTATTCATTTCCTCTTCTCACCTACCTTGTTATCTCATACAACATAAGGTGAATACATGAAATTTACACCATGATTTATCTATCACACTCATATAATATTTAAGCATATTTAATAATGCTTCTATACTTACCCCAGTCTTCTAGTAATATATTATCAATGTGTATGATGTATACAGTATATGATTTCATGATTTGGTTCCTAATTTAAAAAACTAAATAGTATAATCACAATTATATCATAATTACATCAATTATATGGAAAAAAACTACAACACCAAAAAAAGGGAAAAAACGAAAAAAAAATCGAACAAAAAATTCCTTCTTTCCGAAACGAACAGCACAACAGGCAAAAAAAAAAAAAACACCATGCCAAGCTCGTTTCTCAAACCTATACAACAATGCAATAATACTAATAACAAATGTAGGATCTCAACATCCAATGGAACATCACAAATAGCAGAAATTCACGCAAAAATTCAAAAGGAAATTATCTATTGATTTCCGCATGACTTCGGGAATTTTCGCACAAGATTCTTTATTTCTTCATGACTTTATCACTTCCCCAATACCTGATAATCGATCTAACTCCAAATGATGCTCCGATTTTGCCTAAATCACACTAAGGAAAATGGAAGCTAGGGTTTTGGATTTGGGATTTTGGGACAAAATGTTGTGCGCCAAATGAGGAAGACGAGCTCATGTAGTGTTATAGTGCTTGACAACCTCGTCTGTCGAAGAGACGCACTAAGGACCTCATCTGTTGAAAAGACGAGGTCAGCCACTAATAACCTCCTCTCTCCAAAAGACGAGATCAACTTGCCTAAAATAAAAAAATTTTATTTTCAATGGCATTTTCATAAATTAAAAAAATAATAATAATATTTTTTTCCTTTTCCCCAAGAAATGTGTCCGTTTAAATTTTTTTAAAGTTAACCTGGAGCAATGCGTTCGACTCTTGGGCAACTTCAGCATCTATTATGGTCTGTTTAAAAGCAACCGTTAGAAAACGGAGAAAACCCAACACACACGCAAAGACACGGACACTCAACTCCATTAGATCTGCTTCCTTGGATTCACTCTCTCTCTCTCCCCATTCCGTTTTCTGCATGTACATCCATTAGTCTCCTACAAAACCTCATATCAAAAACAATCCCAATAATAATACTACACAAACAAAATAGTCCCTGGAAGTTTTGACCTTCCGGTTAAATTATGCCGGAGCTCCGGTGACTTTATTTCCACTCGTTCCGGTAGAGGTCTAGCTGAATGACAATGTTCAAACCGAGGAGATAGAGGAGCAAGAAAGACAAGCACAAGTTCGTCAAAGTTGATTTCAAATTGTAGTTTCATGCTACTCAAGTATTCACATACCCATTAAGGTTTTCGTAATTGTTTCTGTGTTTTAAGTTTAACTTTTGCAACTTTAGTGGTGATTTGGTGATTTTATCGTCAAAGTTAGTTTCTTTAAGTAAAATGTTTAAACAAAGTACTGAAATTTTCGTAAATGTTTCATGCTACTCGAGTATTTAAACATTGTTGATTGGAATTTATAATTTTTTTGGAAATTTATGGGGTCTGGTGATCAATAATGTAATGACAAAGAAGTTGAGCTTACTATTGTTGTGTATTATATATATATTTCAAAAGGAACAAGTCTCACATTGCTTATATTCATTCATTGTCATTGTTTATAAACCTTCTTCTTTTAGTGGGCTTGTAAAGAGTTGGTGGAAAGGTATGGACTCGCGCGTACAAAGCCTAGACTAAGTTAATGTAAATTCGTGGATTTGCCCCCCCCCCCCCCCCCCCCCCCCCCCCGACGCGTGTAGTCATATGTCTTGGCCCGGTTCAAAGGAATATTTTATTTTCGTGTATGTTATTTTTTAAATAAAAATAATAATAATAATTAATTAAATCTTATCTGGATACAGGTCTTTTGAGTATTTAAAATTTTAATTACCAATCGTTGTATTTTTTCGGGTACTTTCAACCCATTATATCTTTTGAGCTCGAGCTATTTATCGACCAAGCTCGAACTTCGTATGTTTAACTCAATTAAATTACAGGCCTAATTGAGCTTTATTAAACTCGAGTTAAGTATACATATTAATCAAATTTAAATCAAAATGGACTATTAATATTATTTAAATTATAATTAAAAATATATTTTTTTAATAAATCGAGTTTAAACGAGCCTAATTGAGTTAGGTTCGAATTTATATATTATTACTTCGAGTTAAACTTAAGTTTCAAGGTCTCTTTGTTTGTTGGCAGATTGCAAATACAAACACTTTTTTTTAAACTTTTCTCTAACAAATTATTAAAGAATTAGATACATACAAAAAAAGTTAGCAATTCTCATTAGAAGATCAAATAATCGAATATAGATAAAATATAAATGTAAATCGGATATATTTACACATATTATTTTGAAAAAGATATAGATACAAATGAAAAATAGATCATTCAAACAGACCTTAAATCTTAAGCTTGATCGAGCTTTAAAATTTCGAGTCGAGTTCGAGCTCAGCACTATATTGCCACGGCTCGACTTGATTGTAGCCCTAACATAGCATATTGATCATTCTTTCTTGGTACCCTCTTTCTTTGATTATACTCTCTCTCTCTCCATTTATTGTCGCAATCAACAACTCTGATGACAAGCTGCTCTTTCTTACTCTCTCCTCATTGTTATGGTCAACCTTTCTTTGGTGACAAGAACGACCCGCATTTTGGCTGTGCAATTTATAAATCTCACTTTTCAAATACAGGATACTAGCCGCAACTTCTACATGCAATTTACTTGTATATTGTCGAGCTTGGGTTTTGGTTTCCGGTTCGATTTCCTTTAATCCGATTCATACTAAACCCTAACCCATTCAATACGAATCCTCGACTAAGAATTAAAGGAATTGAATTTGAAAATATTTTGGAGTCGCTACTCGACTAAAGTCGAGAAAAAAGATAAACTAAAACCAATGGGTAGGTTGATTTCGGTTTTGCTATTGATCCATGAAAAAAATCGTTTTGAAAATGAGAACCAGAAATTAACTTGAGTTTAAGGCTAACCTATTAAAACCTAAATGGATGCCACTTTAGCTTTTTAATTTTAAATTACTTTCTTTTGAACTTTAACTTCAAAATCTAAACTATTTATAAGGCTTTAACTATTTACAAATATGTACAAATTTACTTAAACTAAGGAAACAAACAAAATCACAAAAATAAAATTTTTACATATTTTGAGTCGCCCATTTATGTGCCCACGTACCCGCTAATAAAGATCATACCACACGTAGTTCTTTAAGAAAAATTTAGTTTGTTGGTTAATTTTAGTATTTTGAAATTTTATTACTTTAAGTTCATTAAGTTTTATGATTTAATAAAAATTATCTAATTTTATGTGATTCTTAAATCTATCAAATTAATTTTGAACAAATTTATAAAAATCAAAATTTTCTAGGTGTCAAAATGATTTAAAAAAAACAAACAAATCATCATAATATCAATCATCACAAAAACTCATGTAAAACTATCACAATTATTTATAAACACAAAGTTCACACTATTATCATATATTAACGTCAAACAAATATTACTATGATTAATATTATTAAAACTTCAGCTAATTTCACTTATTAATTTATTTTTGCGAAAACATTTATTTATTACTAATTATATATAACCTATTATTATATTATTATATAATATATACATATACACATATATAGTAAGGAAAACTTACCTAGATGAAGATGGCTCCGTGTGTAGAAATTGAAGGCGACCAGGGATGAAGACTGTGACAGCATGCAGAGGATCGACGAGCAGATGAACGAAGGACGACTCATGACGACCAGGATTGACGATGACGATGACTAAGATCAGTCCGACGATAGCAGCAGCAACGGCGGAGGGTCGACGATGACATGGCAATGGACGACCAACGAAGGCAGATCGGTAAGGATGAGAGATAATTGATTGAGGGCTTTTGAAGTTCTCACGATTCCGAACAAATCAATGTAAATTAATTGTTCTAATTTTTCCTTCCTCCCTACAAAACAGAAGATGAGGAGGTATTTATAAGCTTTAATTCGACCAAAATCTTCCTAATCAATCAATCCCAAACCTAAAGTTTGTAAAACATGTTTTAGGCAAAATTTTAATAATCCAAGTCAAAACCGATGTAACTTTCCAATTAAATGCAATAAATGACGTGTACCTCTTATCTTATAACGTTCCAAATCATTAAATTGTCTAAAAATCAACTTTCACACGTTTTTGAATTTTTGAGGAAAGTACGAAAAACGGCTTTTTCCCAAATTTGAAGTCCATATTTGAAAGAGTAATTATGGATGAAAACATGTGATTTTTATACCAAAACAAACTATTCCATGCCTAGTTTCTAAATCTGCCTTCGGTTGGTAGAAAAAAAGGTCTGGAAGTGGGCCGAAAATTGGCTCAAAATGGGCCGGTCAGGCTACCAATGAAGAAGAAGATGAACAGTAAATTTTTTCAAATTATAAAACTATATTATATACCTGTATATTACATCCATTATATTTATTTCTTTTAATTTGATTTATTTTTCGTAATTTTTATTTCTAATCATGATGCTCAAAAATGCAAAAAAAAACCCTTCAATTTAGCCATATTTGCACTAATATTAACATTTAATTATTAACAAATTGACAAAATGAGATGTCTACATATATCAAATTCACATATCCAATTATGTGATTTTGCAACCCATTTTATTTTAGTAATTATTTTTCATAGAAGGTTCACTCAATTTGTTTTAGCATTAATTTGTTTCTTTGCAACGTATGTATGCAATAGCAATAGCGATAGCTTTCACCGGATCATGTTATGGGTTGTGCTGAGCCTCACTGTCCGACTCTGATGCCAATAGTGGGGTTTAAGGGATCTGTTTCTTTGTTGGTAGATTATAGATATAAATACTTTTTTTTAAAAACTTTTTTCTAACGAATTATTTATAAAGATTAGATATAGATAAAAAAAAAAGTTGGTAATTCTTATTAAAAGATAAAATAGATCAAATATAGATTAAACATAAATGTAAACTGGACATATTTACATATATCATTTTTAAAAAAATACAAATATAAATATAAATGAAAAACATACCATCTACACAGAAGTTTCGCTTTTAAGAATACATATCAACATATATGCTATTTGTTTGAACCTTGCGCCAAAATGATGTGCCATCCGAGAAAGAGGAAACAGAGACGTGTTTGCCTCATCACACGACCAAATTGGCTTTCATAAATAATAAATTACGACACTTCTTTCCCCTTAAAATAAAATTACTTCAAAATTAATTAAGCTACTAAACGCTATCAATTGACTACAAAAATAAGCTTTTGAAATTGAATAAGATAAAATACGAGAAAACCAAATCCACCATAATTACCAATGATATTGCCAACTAAATTATAATCATAATTATTTGCTAAAACATTTATTTTTCCTTGCATGTCCTAAAGTTTTTCTTAATCAAACCATACTAATTTTCTAGATTTCTCTAATCAAATTAATATGGCTTTGAAATTACAATTATAAATCTTCCGAAATAAAAGCAACTAGTGTCTTAATTAATTTTTCAGAAATTTCATTATTAAGAAATTAATAAGAACAATGCATTAAGTCATATATGCAAATTCAATTTAATTAAAAAGAAAATAGCACTGTCTTTCAAATTTACCAATTCAATTACATATGAAGTCTCAACGTGAATAGTGTTTTGCCATGGCTTAATTTATCATCCTGTTCTGTTTCCCATGTTCTCCCAATTTATATCAGCTGATTAACTAAATATCTGAGCCTCCCCTCCTATAAAAACCTTACTAAGATTTCCACTGCCATTTCCTGATGTACTAACATTTTTTGGGCAGAATCAGGGATTAAGTTATCAGGTTCAGGTGCAACATGAATGAAGCTCGAGGATTAAAGTAAAGTAAACCCCAAACTTGGTATTGTTTATTTTCAACATGATGAACTCCTTAGTATTACTACCTGGTTGGGACATTAAAACTGGGCACAAGGGGATATATAACCCACGTCAAAAAACAGCTGAAGATAGATTTGTGGATGGAGAAGCAATAGGGCTAGAAATGGAGGCAGAGTATATGTATTCCTTGATCATCACTATCGAGCACATACAAGAAAGAAATTTCTTGTTTGAAAATTCTCGCAGATCGGTAGAGTCCAGTGACATTTGACTGTTTGTTGATGATTCCCAGCGGAGCGGGGTGCTTCCTTTCTTCCTGTAGCAAAAAAGAGCAAGAGCCAGAGTCCTTGACAAACACCCTGCCAGCCAAATTGATGTCTTTTTGGTTGAACCACAGTTGACTAAGTCCTTTGCTGGGGTTGTGTAAGGTGAATGATGAAAGGTGAGGAAAAAATATTCACAAAGGGACTTTTACTCCATTTTCATGATGAAAGAACAGTCCGAAACTTTTGGTTTTCAAGATGAGTTATGGGCATAGAACGATAACGGAATTGTATAAAGGATAAGACGGTGATTATTGGTGTGTGAAACTTCAACTTGGGAAAATCGTCGATTGACTCTATGCCTTGTCTGTGACTTGAATCAAAGGGTGCCTAAACATGTGATTGTGCTGTATCTACTGCCCAAAAGACCATTTTTTTTTCCCTTGCATAAAAGGGTTAGTTTTGGTTACGTTATAGTATTATAGTAAGCACAAATTCAATAGAATTTAAAATATATATAATAATAAAATAAAATAAAATATATATTACAAGTACAAGACCTACAGTTATATATAAGCCTAAATCTATAAATTGAGCTTAATATAATATGAATTTTATCATATATTAGTCTTAATCCCAATTAAAGGCCCATAATGAGATGACTTATTTAATTGGACCCAAATTTGAGGCTTTAAAACAATTTTGTTTTTATCACATGAGGAGGCACAGTGCTGCGTGAGTATCAATAAGGTTAGGGCTTTGAATCATAAGAAGGGAATTCAAATGCCTTTTTTCCTTTTTTTGCCACATGGTAACACATGACATGTTGCGGTTAGACCATGTGGCAAGGAGCTACCTCATCACCATCTTCTCCATCCTCTAGCTCTTGGAAATGCACACTATCATGTTTAAATAGTAAAGTCACAAAGTGAGTATGGGATGTGCAAACCCCTCATTTTTAGGGTGAAATTTGAGTAATTCTTAACCTTAGTCAAATCAAAATTTCAAAAGTCAACAATAATCAAGGCATATAGTAGTTTTAACTTCGGTAATCCCGTGCTCGAAACCTAAGAACAATAAAAATGAACTAAGGATATATAATAGATTGGAATAGTATGAGGTACCTCAAAAAGATCATATTCATTCAAAAATCAATCGTTTCGGACCTGAACGGAGATCAGTTCTCGAAAAACATATCCCGATGCTTATGATAGTAAAAATAATCAGAAAATATGTTTAGACTCGCAATTTCATAAGGATTCGTAAAATATCAGTTTTGTATCTAAAAATATCATATATAGCCTTTTTACAAGTATTTTCTTTATTATCGATATTTTATTTATCTAATCTACTATTCATTGTATCATCTCTATTATTCACTAATATTCACCTATCTCTACTTTTTCTTACTACCTATTCTTATAACCTATACACCTATCTCTTATAATTTACTTTCTCCATGAAACTTTATACATAATTTCTTTTACATTTTATCACTTTTCATTACATAAAATATAAAACAAATCAAATATGTTCCTCTCTCTTTCTCGATCATGCCGGTTGTCTCTCTCTCCCCATCTCAGTTTCTTTTATTTTCAATTTATTTTATTATATCTAATTTTCCTTCACCAATCTCTATAAAATCACATCTTCCTCCATTTATTTCACCTACTTTATTTATATAACAAAACTCTCTCAAATTCTCTCCACAAATTTTCTCTCTTAAAAATTATCTTTCCAACACTCTCTTCTTTTCATATCATAACTATCTTCCTATAACAACCAACACCAAATATTCTTCCACTACCCACCTTTAGGTAAAAGTTCTAAACCCATTCTTATCTTCACGTTAACATAACATGAACATGTTGTGTGTTTGATGTCTAAATCCCCATGAGCATTATGCTTGAGATGAAATCATAAAAATAACAATTTGTTCATGTCTTGTTCAACACTATGTTTGTATTTAATTATTGTTAATATATCGTTATTTTGTTTATGTTTCTAATCTAACTTTTTATATGTATCATGTATACGTATATATATGATTTTAGATCCTAAAAGCTCACTAACCTAACTTGTTATTACCTTGTTATCATGATCTTATTATTATGCTCTTTTCTTATATTGCTCATAATAATAATAAGACTAGTCATTCTAGTCTTAAACTTATTCTCATCAAGTCAAAATAATTTTTCTTTTTTCGTTTTGGACTTATCTATAATCTAAGTCAGAGAAGCCTTGATATAAATCTAAAACTCCCATGATTTTCCTTATTTGTTTTCTTGTTTTTCTTAAGGAACTTGCCCATGTCTAAGTCTGAGAAGACTTGAATAAGAATCTAGGACTTTCAAAAAAAATTTCTTTTACTTTTCCTTTCTTTTCTCTTCAAAACTTGTCTATTCTAAGCTCCGGGAAACTTTAATGAAAGCTAAGACTTCTCAATACTTCACTTTACATATATGCTTAATTAATTTTCTATGTCTCTTATATTTTATGTGAATTATTTTTCTACAAGTCATATTTATGCATGATATAACATTGTTGTTTTGATGGAAGTTTTCAAAGAAGTAAAAGGAGTTCTTTTCTTTTATTAAATAAGGACTAACCTCTCTATAAAAGAAATTAGTAAATCTCGACACTTAGGAAAAATTTCCATTAAAAGCTTAGGAACAAGATTCAACAACATCCTTTTCAAAAAGCTTAATTATGTTCATCATAAATTTTTAATGTTGTTATTATACAAGGCTTCTTCAAAACTTAATTATGTGGTTCCATTACTTTCCTTTAAAATACTAAAATAAAATTTATTATCAAACCTTAATATTGATAATTTTTTTATGTAAAAATTTTCTTAAACCTTATTTATAAGATTTTTACCTGTACTTTGATAAACACTAAGAAAGGCTAAAATCAACTCACCAGTTAAAAATCTACTTAGAAAATAAAATTTATAAATAACTTAAAGAACCAACTTTTTGAAAGTAAATTTATTTTGAAAAGTTAAGAAAATATAGTTGTGATAAGGAAACATCTAATTGAAGCAACTTAAGAATTTTTAGTTTCTTCTCAACAACTTGAAAGAGACCTTTTTTTTTTTTGTAACTTCAAATTTTCGAACTTTTAAAATAAATTGTTTTACAAAAATTCGTTGTCAGGACAACACCATTAGAATCATGCATATAATAAAGTATATATATATTATATATATATTCAAAAGATTTTTCAACCATATAAATATTTATATATTTTACATGAAATTTTTGGGTGAAATAGAGTTTAGAAAAAAATTACATTTTGAGGTTGGACCTTTTGTGCTAGAACTATACAAAACCATTTTTGAACCTAAATAACCTTAAATGTAAAAAATAACCTTATAAATTTATAGATCTTTTTGAGTAGGTAGAAAATGACTACTTATATATAAAATTTCGAATTAAAATGAGCAAGTTGGAATTTCTACAAATCCGATTTTTACCACAACTAGAAAATAGAATTAGCAAATTTAAGTAGAAATTCTACAAAAGACTCATTTTTGGTATTTCTCTTGTTTAGGTAACGAGGAGGATGATACCTACTATCTAAAAGACTACTTTGATTAGGGGAGCTATTATCACAACATGACCGAGTGAGTTTACTTCCTTTATTTTTTATGCTCATGTTTATGCTTGTAGATTAGTGGTACTAGAAAATAAGGAAAGATAAAAATGGGAAGTGCATGTGCTTTATAATTTTTGATGAATTTACGATAAGTATATCGAGTCTTGAATTTATTATAATCGAATGGATGCATCATTATCATGTTGGGATGTTGAATTTGTATGATCACCCTAAAATATGTTAATTATATGCTAAAATTTTAATTAAATTGATTCATGTACTTCACATTGTGAGTCTCATTGCATTTACTATTATACATTTGATGGGACAAGTGCATAATAGTGGTGGTCAGTATAACTGGTAGTATCTGCATGTGGCGAGTAGCAGCCTGTATGATCTACATTGGCGAGTAGTAGTCGGTAGCATCTACATGAAGACTTTGGCAATTAGTAGTTGATAAGAACTACAAAACTAACTCCGAATGAAGGGCGTAAATTCATTCAACCTATGATTCCTAGAAACTATGTGTCTTGTTTGCTCATGTGATTATTTGCATACCATATGCTTGTTCATAATAACTTGTTTGATATTGTTGTTCGAGTATAAGGACTCGCAAATATTCTCACCAAGTTAGTAAAAGCTTATACCCCTACATATTTTTGTATTCGCATGACCACTTGCTCATGTATCCACAATCACCATATATCCGAGTAAGGATTCTTTTAGGAGCTTTTGGGGGAAATCCAATCATGAACTTAGATCAAACTTCCTTTAAATATTTGGTGATAGTATTTATTTTTGCTATAAGACTAAGTTTAATTTACAATCCTTGAAGAACTTTAGCAAGGGAATGCCCTAAGATGACGTACAAGATCCATGTCGTTATATTATGTGAGTCAATATTTATCTAGGTTCTTACATGCTTTGTATTATCTGCTCAAACTACATTTCCCACCGGTGTCACATATTGTCGTGTTATACACCTTACATATGATATCGAGACTTTTGCATGACTAAAGGAGTCATTCCTAAGTCCTAATATTGTATGGGGCGAACTGCCACGTTTATGGTACCTTTTAAGGCATGACAGGATGTTATGAATCAAGACCAAAAAGTAGTCTAAATTCATAGTTTTGCTTAATCAAAGGAGGAAAAGAAAAGAGCTTATATGGCAATATGGAGTGATGAAGACTCATATGACTCGGATGATGAAAATATATGCTTCATGGCTCTAGACAATGAGGTAACATCTGCCTCTTCTCCTTCATATACTAATTTGCATGCTATGTATAAAAAAGTATGCTGCAAATCAATGAAAGTTGAGAAAAAGAATAGCATGTTAAAATCCTTAATAACAGAAGTAGAAGAACAACTAGAAAATTTTCAGATTGATCATCAAGAAATTAAATCCGAGAATGAAAAACTACATGATGGTGTAAATAGTATGAAAATAGAAAATGCAAAGATAAATAATAAATGTAAATAGTTGAAAAACAAAAATAATGAGTTAAAAGAAATAAATGAAAAATTAACAATTAAAAATGATATATTGGATATTGAAGTCAAAACTTTAAAGAATAATAATGTTACTTGTGCTGATAATCATAGTGATAATATCCTAAACGAGCTAGAAGTTTTGAAAAATGAAAATAAAGTGTAAAAAACTAGCTTGGATAATTCAAGGGCTATTATGGTTGAATTTACAAATGGCAAGAAAAAATTGAATACACTTCTTGAGAACCAAGAGTGTGATTCAAATAAATTTGGAATTGGTTATAGATAAAATAATTGCAAGTCCCAGAAAACCTGTTTTGTAAAAGCCACCTATGAGACATGTAATTATTGGCAAAACAATTCATATTGCACATAACTGTACGATAAGAAAATCTATAAATTTGAATTGTCGAAACAAGTTAGTTTGGCTTCCAAAAAGAGAGGTTCTTGTTTTTCCTAACCAAAAGGGACCTAAACTAAAATGAGTACCAAAGAATTAATGATATATTTTGCAGTGATCCTTAAGTGGAAGCAACATGTGGTACTTGGACAGTGGCTGCTCTAGACATATGATAGGAGACATGTCCAAGTTCACATCACCAGACTTAAAGAATCAAGGAAGTGTTACCTTTGGGGATAATAGAAAATCATTCATTTTACATGAAGATAACATTCTCATTAACAAAGATTTATTAATTAAAAAATGTTTTACTTGTTGATAATTTAAAATATAATTTGTTGAGTGTTAGCTAATTATGTAACAATGGTTTTAAAGTAACATTTTTAGCCAAAAAGTGTTCTATTGAAAGAATTAACAATAACCAAGCTTGCATTGAAGGATATAGACAAAGAAATATTTACAAAATCAATTTAAATTATTTTAAATCACCAAACAAAACTTGTCTATATTCTCAAAATGACAATAGTTGGTTATGGCATAGAAAACTAGGACATGCTCGCATAGCCATCATTTTAAAACTTGTTAAAAAGGATCTTATCAAAGGTTTACCAAAGATAAATTTTCAAAAAGACAAGATTTGTGAAGCATGTCAACATGGAAACAAACTAAGACTTCTTTTAAGTGTAGGGATGCTGTTTCCACTTCTAGGCCCTTAGAACTATTGCACATAAATTTGGTCCTATTAAAACCTCGAGTTTGGGAGGAAAGAAATACAAATTGGTTATTCTTAATGATTTCACTAGATATACATTGACGATATACATGGACCTTCTTCCTTGCATCTACAAACGAAATAAATCATGTCTTTTTTAAATATTGCAAGAAAGTCTAAAATAAAAAAAGTCTTAATACCATGACAATTCGAAGAGATCATGAGGGAGAATTTGAAAATCATGAAATGAAAAATTTTTACAATAATTATGACATTGAACAAACTTTTTCAACTTCTTGAACTTTACAACAAAATGGTGTACCCGAAAGGAAAAATAGAACTTTAATTGAAATGGCTAGAACCATATTATGTGAAAACTATTTACCAAAATATTTTTATGTTGAAGCTGTAAACATTACATGTTATATTTCAAATAGAGTTTTTATAAGGCCAATTTAAAAGAAAACCCTTTATGAACTTTGGAAAGACAAAAGACCTAACATATCATATTTACATCCTTTTGGCACTAACTGTTACATTTCAAACAATGAAAAGGAACAATTGGATAAATTTAACTCTAAAAGTGATGAAGAAATCCTTTTAGGATATTTTTAATAAGTAAAGCTTATAGAATTTTTAATAAAATAACATTAGTTGTTGAAGAATCAATACACATTGCCTTTGATGATTTCTTACCTAATTTATGCTCAAATGATGATGTAAATGTTGTTTGTGCTTATTCGAATAGATTTTTCCTTGAAAATAGTAATAATAAAAATGATAATGAGCATAAAATGGATGATTTGCATGTATCTGCTGATGATGATCTACCTAAGAAATGGAAATATGCTAAAGCTCATCCAAATGATCTAATAATCAATGAACCTTCAAATCGTGTGCAAACAAAATCTTCTTTAAAGAACCAAAGCAATCTTGTTTTTCTATCTCAAACCGAACCTAAACATGTTGATGAAGCCTTAAAAGATAAATTATGGATTAATGATATGCAAGATGGATTAAACCAGTTCACTAAGAATGACGTATGGTTTTTGTTCCTAGACTTGAAAGTAGACCTGCCATAGGAAACGAAAGGATATATAGGAACAAACTTGATGAATCTAGTATAACAACAAGAAATAAGGCTAGATTGTTGCTAAAGGCATAATCAAGAAGAAATAATTGATTTTGATGAGACCTTTTGCCTCGGTTGCAAGACTGGAATCCATAAGAATGTTTTTGCCTTTGCTGCTTTAAGAATTTTACCTTTTTTCAATATGTGAAAAGCACTTTTTCAATGTTTCATAAAGGAAGAAATCTATAGAGCAACCACCAGGTTTGAAAATAATGAACTCCTCATCATGTTTTTAGACTAAAAAAGGCTCTTTATGGACTAAAGCAAGCTCCTAGAGCTTAGTATGAAAGGCTTAGTAGCTTTCTACTAAACAATGGATTTTCAAGAGGAAAAGTTTATACAACTTTATTTATTAAAAATCAGATCCGATACATTGATGTATAAACCTATGTAGATGATATTTATTTGGAGCTACAAGTACAAGTCTTAAAAAATATTTGTTAAGTCCATAAAAAATGAATTGAAATGAGCATGAGTTTGTATAACTCAATTATTTTCTTGGTCTTCAAATCAAATAATTTGAAAATGGAACCTTTATCAATCAAGCTAAATATACAAGAGATTTGTTAAAAAGGTACTAAATGGATAATTACAAATCAAAACTAACACCTATGAGCACAAGTATTAAACTTGATAAAGATGAAAAAAGTAAAAATGTTTGTGAAAAGATGTATAGAGGCATGACGGACAATTTATTATATTTGACAGCTTTTGAACCTGACATAATGTTCTCTATATGTGTATGTGCGCGATTTCAATCTTGCCCAAAAGAATCACACTGGAATGTAGTAAAATGCATTTTTAAGTATCTTACAAGCACAATTGAAATTGGCTTGTGATATCCAAAATTTACATCTTTGAATCTAATTGGATACTCTAATTCTGACTTTGTTAGACGTAAAGATATTAGAAAAGCACAAGTGGTACATGCCATTTTTCTTGGAAATCGTTTAATATCTTGGCACTTTAAAAGCAAAACTCGATTGCACTCTCAACTGCTGAAGCTGAATATATAGCAACCGGTAGTTGTTGTGCACAAGTTTTATGGATGAAACAAACTTTGCTTGATTATGATTCAAACTTTTTGAAAATTTCCAATTTGTTTGTGATAATACAAGTGTTAAGAATTTGACTAAAAATCCGATTCAACACTCAAGGACCAAGTATATCGAATTAGATATCATTTCATTAGAGATCATGTTATAAATCAAGATCTTAGCTTGGAATTTGTTAATACAAACAATCAGATTGCTGATATTTTTACAAAACCCTTAAGTGAAGATCTTTTCTGCATTTTAAGAAGAGAATTGGGAATGATCAAGCAAAACGAGTGCTAAATATTATTGAATCAAAGTTGAAAAAGAATAGGATTTTGGGATAAATAAGCTGCTAAATATGATATATGCCTAAAAATTTGGTATGTGCTTGTATTCAATCTGTTTATGTGCTAATATGTTAAAAATTTGGTTTATTTTGATTGCTACATATTTGTGGAATAATGATCTAATGAGATTGCAAATATATGAGCTTCCTATTCTTGTGAAGTCCTCATGAGATGAGGCAAATGTAGTGAAGTTTTATTGTGTGTAGACATTGAGGTGTGAAGTCCTCAAGTCTTGAGGCATTTGCGATGAAGTCTTGCATGGATATAAGTAAAGCGGTGAATGTAGGCAAATGCGGTGAAATCTTATCTAAGTATAGGCAAGTGGTATGCGAAGTCCTATCTATGTATATAAAAGTGGTGAAGTCCTATCGGAGTATAGACAAGTGGTATGTGAATTCCTATCTGTGTATAAGCATTTGTGATGAAGTCTTACATGGATGTAGGCATGAGTGGTGAAGTCCTATATGAGTATAGGTACGTGTATGAAGTCCTACATAGGTATAGAAAAGGGTGAAGTTCTCTATTGAGGCATTTGTTTTGAGATGAATAATGTATCTCTGTGCATCTCTCCTTACTTGCATATATTGAATCTATCATTTCTTTGTTTTTTATGAGTATAAAGGGGACAAGTGGATACACAATAAAAAATATGCATGAAGTCTGCTTTCATTTTTTAGGGGAAGGGGTTATTGATATATTAAATGTAGTTTATATCTTTCGAAAACTAAGCATCATAAATCTGTTTTGAAATCTATTTTTTTTTTTTTCAGAACTTGGATGTTAAATTGAGGGGGAGTGTGCTGAAGTGAATATGAGTTAATTGTGCATAAATTGTCCTTATAAAAAAAGGAGAGATTATTGAACATGAGTGTTCAATGTGATTTCTGATGAGACAATATAATGCATAATTGACTATTTATAAGTTGAAAACCACACTTAATTAGTCATATATTTATGTGCCTTTTGTGTGTTATTGTAGAGTTTCCTGCAGGTTTTAGCATGTACAAAACTAGTCAAAGAACAAGGCGAGATAAAAGGTTGAGTGATTGTCGAGGGCAAGCCATAACAAGTATTTAAGGCTCAACAAACCCAAGATTGCCCAAACAGTAGTCGATGGATTGGTCAGTCTTAAATATTGAACTTGAGAGTTTATTGTGAATTTTGATGAGACAATTTAATACATAATCAACTATTTATTTGTTGTAAATTACACTTAATTAGTCATGAATATATGTGTGTGTGTATTTTGTTCATGTTTGGAGAGTTTTTTTTGCAGATTTTTACCAAAATAAGAGCATGTCAAGGGCAAAACAGGAGCATGTTAAGGGTCAAGTTGTGAAGTCTAGGGCTCGACACATCAGAATTGCGTGTCAAGGGTCAAGCTATGGGTCAAATTTAGACCTCGACATATCAAGATTTAGGGCTCGACATGCCTAAAACCAAGGCAAAATCAGAGTAATTGTTGAGAGTCAAATTTAGGCCTCGACATATCAAGAGTTAGGGCTTGACATGTTCAAATTTGAGGCTCGAAGAGGCACGCATGTGAAAGGCTATTGTGGGTCAAGTTTGGGCATGATAAGTAAATTATGGAGAAGCTTTTGAGGTGTGACAAAGCTAATGTGGACAAAAAAAAAAACCATTGGAGTGAATTTAATGCATTGGAGATTGTTGATGTTATGTCTAATGGACTTTTGAATTTCAAAGGTTATTCATATACAAAGTTCAGACGACCAAAGAGAGATTTTTTCTTAATAGAAAACATACTTATGAGCTCATTAACTGCGATCTTAAATTTCTTTGTTCTCTTGTATATAATTAATTTTATCAAGAGAAAGAAAAACACTTTAGTACTCAATTCTTATTAATTTGCTATCATACAAAAGTACTAGAGAGAGTAAGGAAATATTATATTTCCTGAGTTGTGTAATATTGCTCATCTTGAGCTAACTCTTTGAAATTAATATAGTGGTGGTGAGGAATTCGAAAAAGGCAATTCGGTGGATCATGGAAACTAGATAAATGGTCAAACTCCACGTTGAATATTTGTGTTGTTTTTTCTTTTTAAATCTTTCGTATTTATTATCTTTTTATCTATTGAAAATTTATTTAAGTTTTTATTTTATTGTACTGTTTTAATTTTTAAAATTTGAGTTTTGGGCAAAGTACTCAATTCAAACCCCCTTCCCTTGAGTATTCTTAGTATATATTTGCATTAAACATGTCAAGTGATCAAAACCTGACAAGTTAAGTTTGATGAGTGACAAGTTAAAGAAAAGATTAAACTTGTCAGGGGTTATGTCGAGGGCTCGACGTACAAAAAATTTGAAGCTCAATAGTTCTAGACTTAAGCTCGACAAAGCTAAAATCTTCAATATGTTAGTCGATGGTCATGTCGATGCCTCAAATGTTGAAGTTTAGGCTGCGGCAGTTCAAAATTTGTGGCTCGAAGAAGAGCTTGTATGGAGAGGTTGTCGAGGGTAAAGTTGGGGTGCGACAGACTAAGACACAACATACATTTTAGGAGCGACGACTTAAATACTAAAGCTAATATAGTAAGAAAAGAGACGTTGAAGTACATTTAATGCTTGACGATCTGAATATATCAAATCTAATAGATATTTGAATTTCAAAAGATATAAATAAATTATCCTTAGAGATTAATGGTGGTAAATAGAGTTGAAGTGCGAATTAACAAAAGCTTTCACTTGCGTTCAAACAAAACTTTTATTTTCTAGTTCTTTTATACATCAAAATTTGCAAATATTTGTATAGAGAGAAAAAATACTCTAGAGCTTTGTTCTTATTTTTGCTATCCATCTGAGAGTATTCTATAACTGTTGTATTACTCATCTTAAGCATCAATTTGAGATAAATAAAAGTGTTAGTGAAGACCTCGATTCGAGGTATTGGTGGACCGTGGAGAGTAGGAAGAGACCTGAACTACATGTTAAAATATTGGCTTGATTTTCTCTATTCCTATCTTTTTAATTTATGCATTATATCTGTTATTATCTATCTGCTACATATTATATTATTTTGATTTGTTAAATTAAAAAAAAAAACAATTATTTGGGCTTTTAGGAAAATACTCAATTCACCCCTCTCTTCCTCTCTAGTATTCCTAGTGCGTTTTCGATTTTTACTTATATTCCTTGTGATAGTAAGAGAAGTGATAAAGAATACCTGTAGGGTTGTAGGCTAACTTAGTAGAAGCTAAAGTAGGCGGTGTGGGTTGTTAAAATTGTGGAGGACGCAAGACTCTTTGTACTTCTCAACTAGCATCAACATCCAACACTATTGATTAGTTTAACATCCTCACTTCCTTGATTTTAAACCACCTCTTCTTATTTAAGCTATAACTCTAAATGTAAGGACTCAGCCTACCTAATACCTCTATTAGGCATGTCAAATCCCCAACCACGCATAATACTCAAGTATTATACATAAGGTTGTCTAAAAAGAAATGTTTGTATCGATCATTTGTTTGAAGCAACATTTAAAGCTTACAACTTTATACATAAAAACTACTCAACACATGAGTAGATTAACTTTACAAAACTTGGAAGAGCTATAGTGTCAACAGGTGACATTACAAAATTCCAACAAATGTTCATCTTAAAGCATGAAAGAAAATTAAATCATTATATTACAAACTAGGTTCATCAACGAGCCTATATTAAAATTTACATTTCATTATCAAAATCTTAAAGAAACTTAAATAGAACATTCTTGCTTTCATTAGGGTCTTATCGTCCCACTCATCTAAAAAGGCTTCCCAATCCATTCGTAACCCATATCGTCATAGCAATCGTCCTCAACATTGCTTGCAAAGTAATATCATGAGCCAAAGGCCCTGTACACAATAACACAAGCAAAGGCAAAGTGGCAAGCATACTTAAACTAAATACAATACAACAATCAATAATTTATTTATCTTTGATTAAATAAGTAAAACAATACTGAAGCATTCAAACTCCAATTTTAAACATAGGGATCTGGGTCCGAGTAACAATAGCTGCTAAGGGAATTTTTATAGGCTATCCGAAGACCTATAACTCTTATACTCATTGAAATAGAGTAATAATCTCATCTAGGGTTAATAACAGTTACACAACATTACTTAACTTAGTCCATAATATTATCTAGTTCAACCGATCCCATAAAAGCGAATTAATCATATTATTTCCTCATAAGAATAAGCAAATGTGACCCTGACACTATCCACCCTATCAATTACCCACTTAGCCACTCATAAATCACCATTGCATCATGGTGTACAATTGCATTATGGTAAAGAAAAATTCATTGCATATGACTATGTGGTCTAAATGTCTAACTACCGTGTCAGTGCATCATGACAAAGATGCGCTCCTCTGACCAAATTCAACAACACACGCATAACCGGGAGTGGGCACGGATCGGTTTGGTTCGGTTTTCCTAAAATCAAACTAAACCATAATTTACGGTTTTGTTTTTTTCCATCCCAAACCAAACCATTAAGAAACGGTTTGGTTCGGATTATAAATTTTTTAAATCATTAAAGAACGGTTTGGTTCGGTTTGGATTACGGTTTAAATCAAAATTCTAACTAAAAATTTTCCTTGTTCAAATTTTTTCACATCTGTGTAGATTTTTAAATATTTATATCATTTTACAAAGTTGATATTATAAACCACAACAAAATACTTTATAAATTCATCATACTTTTAATTTATAATTCTCTATAAAATCAAATATCCACCAATAAAATATATTCACTAACCAATACATAGTAAGTCATAATTTATGATTTTTAATATAACCATCATGTCAATTATCTACCAATAATTTAGCTAAAATAAAAAATCATCTATCAACAAAATTCATCAATGAATAAAATGACTAGTTGATAAAATATATTAAACAATTAATACATAATGAAAGTTTATAACTGAATATATAAATTTCATACTTTACAAAGTTAAAAGCTTTTAAAAAAAATAATAGTTCATCATAAAAAAAAAATACATATCATGAGCTTAAAAAAAATTTAAAAAAGGACAAGTTGATATTAATTAATATTCACCAAATAATAAATATCAAATGAAATCATGTAAACATATAGTAAAATATTATTATATTTTTCTAAAACGATTTGGTTTGGTTTACCTTCCAAACCAAACCATAAATTTACGGATTAGTTCGGATTTGAAAAATTTCAAACCAAACCATGAAAAAAATCATATTTTCGGTTTGGATTGGTTCGGTTATGGATTGGTTCGGTTTGGTCGGTTTTTTTGCCTACCCCTACGCATAACCAACTTCAAATAAATTATAACTTATCTTTGGTTAAGTCCAATTAGAGTATGCCTAACTTAACAATCACCAAATATGCTATGGCATACTTGGATAATCTGATTTATCAAATAATAGACCCGTGCTCAAACCCAACCGAGTGTGTGAGTCTGTCAAGAAAATCATTTTATGTTAACTTCCTATTCACAACAACATATTAAATTATTGAATAATCATTAAGGTTAAACAAGGTTCTAATCATCTTATATTTAACTCATTTAAGCACAATTACTTATATTATGTTTATTAATTATCTATCCAGTATCAACGATGATTTATTTATTAATTTATTAATTTAATTATTTTTTTATAAATAGTAACATGGGATCTATCACGCCGTGATCTTGGATATAAAAAAAAAAGCAATTGGCCTTATCACGTTCGTGGTAAGAGATAATGCCCCTTATGGCTGTGATATAGACTGAGATGATGATTACACCCGTAACAAGCTTTGTAGAAATTTTTTTTTGAAAAAAAGCTGAGGAGATAACGGTCTCTATTACGGCTGTAATCTTCCTTAAAAAACCACATAGAGAAGATAACAGCCCTTGTTATGGCCGTAATCTATCCGTGTCAGGCTATTAAAAGACTCAGAGGAGATAACAACCTTGATTACGCCCGTGATGAACATGTCACTATCCTTTGGTACTTGTTTCGAAAATTTGGAAGTTCTATATCCTCTAATTCTTTGCCAAGCTCCTATGTACTTCTAAAACATACTAAACTAATCTATACACATATATCAAAGATCATTAAATTTATTTCACTCAAGTTCATTCCACACACAAATACACAACAAACTTAACCTAAGCACATAATCTCATCATTTAAGCTTGTTGACCTCTATTATTACTCTAATCACCCAATTTCTACTTACTTATCACTATTGAGATCCACACATACATCAAATCATCATAACTTCATATTTCTTTTCATCAAACACCTAGGATACATACACCTATTTGCAACTCTAACTCAACATATATAATAGGATGCCCTTAATTCACATCAAACATCAAAGTCCACTCTTATCTAACATTAACATCACTCAAAATATTAAACAAAACAAACAAGAAATCAACCCTTACTTACTTTTAGAGATATCTCTTGAGATCAAGTTGTTTTTTCCTACTTCCTTAGCTAATTCTCACTTCTCTTACTCTTGTATCTTACTTTCTATCCTTGGATCTAATTTGTGATGGCTCCAAAGGAATTTAATGGGTGAAATTTGGATTGGTTTGAGCTTGGAAGATAAAAGAAAAAGAGAGAGGAATACGATGGAAATAGGGTCTGTTTTGGATGATGATATTTGTTTTGTTTTGTTGACTTTAGGCATTATGGAACTCTTTAGAAGATGCTATATACATAGGCTTGGGCTATGGGTTGTGTGTAGGCTTAGTTATTTGAAATTAATTGATCTTGGGTTTAAAATTTGGGCGCTAAATTTGTTAAGGGTCTCATTAAACACACATACATGTCAATTTAATACAATTCAACAAAAAAACATATTTTTAAAATTTTACTAACACACTTATACCTCAATGACAATAATTTCTCATATCTCCCAATTAAATTATACTAACTTAACTATATCATTTAGATTCACAAATCATCAATTAACTATATAAAAGCAAATTAATTTAGTATATAGAATTTTAGATTATTTCACCAAATGAGAGCTTCTAAATCCCTTTAAGTGGGTAATAGAGTGAGCTGGCAAATGTGATCGCATTGTGGAGATGCTAGATATCCGTGTTGTAAATCTATAGATTATTTTGATTGGTATCATGCAATCATCAGGCACTGGATCAGTTGGTTCGCTAAAATTGAATAGGTAAAAATAAGTGCGAATACTACCAGCAAGTATATTGGATCGAGTTAAGCGATACAGAAACGAGTAAATTATTGTTCCTACAATGATCAATTAACTATTACACAGTTATTAATTTCCACTAATATTTAGGCAATTGGTTTACTAACAAACTAATTCACTAATGTTTAACTAAACTATCGCTATTATAAGTAGCAAGAGCATTTTTTTTTAAATATATGATGATTGAGCGTGGGAAAACAGAATCCACCCTAATCTTGCTAATTAAATTAAAATCATGTTATATTGACAACTGAACTCGTGGATATTCATATGAAATTATCAAAGATCTAAAACCCAATTGAAGTTTTAATATCTTTTCAACCATACAATAACCTAATAGCTTCCACTAAATATATTATTAGTGGAATCAAATTTACAATCATGAATCTTCTATTTCTATATTGACTAATGCTCTAAATCAACTTCCCTTAATCCTTTAGTGAGAAATTAACCTAAAACATTGTATGAATCCCTAAGATAATTTCTAAATCAGAACAAATCACGCCGCTTCCACAATTGTAATTTAACCTAGAATCATGAATCCCTTGTGAACCCTAATTTCCCTTCCGAGTTATTCTAATGCTTATAAACTTTAATTTCATTAAGAAACAAGATTAATAATAGGAATTCAATATGAATATTCCACAATTCTAACTATCATATAACAGAATCTCAATTATCATATTAACATGCTTAGGGCTTCGTCAATTCCCACAAGAAATTTTAGCAACTCATTGATATAGATTCATAAATCAAATCAAAGTTTGCAAATGAAGTCATGATAAACAATAAGATCAAATAAATGAATTGCATAAAAAAATAAGATCATATATCACTAATTCAAATAACAAAAACTTCAAGTGCAAAATCAATCCTTCTAAAGATTGTACAAGGCTTCTCAATCACTAAACTTTAATTTCGAAACAACTCTCTCACAATGGATCTATTCTAAAATTGAACCCCTAATATATTCTATGTATTTCTCCTCATACATAAACAAAGGAACCATCCTTCTTTTATAAACAAGGGCATATGGAATTTGAATCGCTTTAGTTCATTTTTGCAGTTACAAAACGTATGCCGTCCTTTTCAACTTGTACGCCGGCGGTGTTCATGGCAGTGTAAGGTTTCCAAACAAGGCTACACAGGCAGTGTTGAAGACGACTTTAATAATTTGCTTTCTGTGGACACTCAGTACCGTCTCAATGCTAACTGTGTTGATTCTTCTTTTGTTGGCATTAAATGAAAATGCAAAAGCCGTCTGATCTCTTCTTCCTATACTGGTGGTGTTCATGCCAATGCTTAAATTTTAGGTTTTGTGGATGCTCAAGTCGTCCCAATGCCGCAGCCTAGATATCAAATTTGTCGGCGTTGGATGAAAATCTTAAAGGCCGATGAAATTCTTCTTCAAGGTTGCCTGTATTGATGTTGGCCTTAATATTTTGCATTCTATTCCTTAGCAAGGCCGGCACAACGCCGACAGTATAAATGCTTGATTTGCTAGCGTTTGTGTAAAATCTCCAAGGTTGGCATTTGCTCTGTTCAAAGCCGGTGGTGCTCCCATGTATTTGGCTGGTGTTGATTGATTTTCTTCTCCAAAATTGCTTTAAACTTCTAACTTTGATTCCCATGTTCCATTTAGACCTAAAACATCAAATAAAACATTTCCAAGTACCAATTCTTGCAATTTCCATAAAGATTAACAACAATTATTCATCAATTGCCCAATGAAAGTTGTATAAAATATGACTTTATTATCAGTCATACGAGGGCCATTATACGATATATGGTAAGCTCAATGATTAGATAAGGTATATATGGATGTGTACCATGGTCGTTATTTCCTTGATCTATGTGTTTGCTTTTACTAGTAGGTAGATTTCATTTACAAAGTCTCATACATGCTACCAGAGAACGCTTCTGCCATTGCACAAGATGTCATTCGTATAGTAGATGAGTTCACGGGACTTAATTTAAATGATCTAATGCTAACACCAACTCTAGCGCCGAATGACCCATAGCCTCAGCCTATATAAAGATGACTGCTATAGAGAGAGAGTTATGGGTGGGGATAGGGTTAGAAGTGAGGAAGAAGCCGAGCTGCAGATATCAAAGACGAGCTTTTGCCCTCGCATGTTCATGTACTTGACAAGCCTCTCCCTTTACATTATTAGCATGACACGTCTGGTCCATCATCATCGTATGCTCATCTTGCGGACACCTTGATGCCAGACATCGCATACACAGAGGTCTATACCCCTTTGCTTTATAAAAGAGGTGATCATCACTACCACGTGATATGGGGGAGAGACTCACCCAGGTGAATCCACTCACACAGTTTGATCCATCTATTGAGGATCCCCATTAGCATGTGCACTAATGTACACCATTCCTTCGTACTTTTGTTAACTAGGGACGAGGGAGGCAGGACACCTAGAAGTAGAGATTATGTTTTATCTATTCTTATGTTTTATGATTGTTGTATGTGGATTTTTCATATACTTTTGATATAATTAATTGAACATTAATGCAACTATTTCATATTATATTTTATGAGTTTTTTATTACGTTAGTGGTGAAAGGTTTGACAATATTATTGTGGTTGGATGGATTGGGTTTGTGAATACTATTGGGTTGGATTATGGAGTCTGTAAGTCGTTTACCCATGGTGGATGACTAATGAATGATTTATATACTTGATTTATATAATTTTGATAGATTATAATAATTATTGTATAAATGAGTGATATATGAGATGTGTTTGATTGAGGGGGGAGGGATTTGTGAGACGAGATCGGTGTAAACTACCGACTCCATCTCTTCAATAGACTAGGTACTTGCGCAGTGAGATCTTGTTTTTTTTAAGAGCTGATGTTAGTAATTTATACTGATCTTGTCTTTTAAAGAAATGAAATATTTTCATATTGAGACATCGTCTCTTGAAGAGATGACATGCCTTCGAATAATAAAAATTACATCTTTTAAAGAGACGATGTCAACTTACCTAATATTAAAATTATTTTGATCCTAGTGATAATTTTGTATTTTTTTTTCAAAAACTTAAATATTATTTTTCTTTTTTTTCAAATACATTTAAAAAAAATTAAATTGATGCAAACATAATTAGTATATGCGTTTTTGGTGTGATATTTTGGATGCATTTATTAAATGCATTTCTACTTGGGTGTTTTCTGGAATAATGATTAAAAAAAACAATAAATTTGGATTAATTTTAAAAAATGGCATTACATCCACAGAAAAGCCAAAGAATGTGATACGTGCCGAAATACCGCGCAAGAATCGAAGCCGGCATTCCATAAAAAAGCACAAGCTTTCATCAATAGTGATACTTATGCTTGCCTGCTTTTGTCCTTATTGACTACTTTGATCAATATCTAGTATTATATTGCAAAGATATGATATTTTAAGAAGTGGGTTAGGTTTACCGTCACTGTCTAATTCCAAGTCTCCATCGGCCACTTTGCGCTGATAATCTCCCCACTCCCAGTCACCAACCCAACCGGGGTCATCGGAAAACTCATTATTTAATTAACATACATAGAATTCTACAGACAGAAAATCCAATCCAATCCAATCCAATCCAAAATCAAATAATCATATAAGCGATCACTAATACCTTAAGGCTTAACAATAGATGTTAGGGAGGAGGTCAGTGAGTCGGTCTTCCCTTCCCAGTTCCCAGTACAGTAACACTTAAAAAAGAAGAAGAAGAAGAAGAAGAAGAGATAAGCAGAAAATAGGAAATGGGAGAAGTGGAGGTGGAAGGAAAAGGAAGAGGAAGAGACATAACTCGGGTTCTATTCTGCGGACCTCATTTTCGGGCTTCTCAAAATTACACTAGAGAATACCTGGCTCCTTACCCATTTATCCAGGTTTTAATTTTTATTCCTTTTTTAATGTTAAATTTCATAATTTAATTTTTTATTCCGAGATAGATAGATAGATTGATTGATTGAATTTCAGGTAGATGAGGTAGGGCTTGATGATGTTGGGGATGTGATATCCAAATACCACATCTGTGTCGTTTTAAACAAGCGTATGGATGCTGATCTCATTTCCAAAGCCACCAACATGAACATTATTATGCAATATGGTGTTGGCCTCGAAGGTTCCATTTCTTCCTTCTTTTATTGTTATTATTATTATTATTTAAATTTTTTTTAGAAAAATAAAATAAAAAAATAAAATTATGAAGGGGTGGACATCAATGCTGCTACAATGGCTGGGATTAAAGTTGGTAGAATTCCAGGTGATATAACAGGAAATGCAGCATCATGTGCTGAGATGGCTATTTACCTCATCTTGAGCCTTCTCCGCAAGCAGGTATCTTAACGTCTTCCGCCTAAACCTCAGTACTTCTTTTTTTTTTTTTTTTTTCCTAGAATTGATTTTAATAAAAAATAAGCAGTAGTCCATAATACACTTTTGTCTTCAATGCAATGTAACATTCACATTATATTTTCTTACTAAGATAGTGTGTGGTGCCTTGTTCTATACCTCCTCATCCCACACTCTAAAGCTCGGATGAGATCCATACCTGGAAACTGTTTGACCATTTTTTCAATTTGTTGTAATAACAATTTTGCTATAGGTTTATTCCTTACGAAGGGCCATCATAATGTTTAATTGGCCTCAATAGCTATTTTATAAGGAATCTTATTACAAAAGATATTGAATAGTTATCCTCTATTCATACCTATGAATAACAACTTTTTAGTGGGATTGATTTTTTCGCAAAATGTGCTTAATTTATTAGAAAGAAAAAAACAAATGAATATCCTATTACAGTTATATTTTATTCCTTAATAATAATAATTCCATTACAACCTTATTCATTTAAAGTGAACTGGTGGTGAATGTCTAAGAGAAGCTATGCATCCCTCTCTAGAATTGAAACAAACCAATGAAAATTACAATAGAAGAAAAAGGGAAAAACAACTCCTACTTACTAGAAATGGGGGGTTAGCATTCGATGAATTACAATTTTATCGATTAAGCATGTCATTTGCATATAACATTAGGCAGTAGAGGAAGGAACAGTGCATTAGCATGGTCTACATGCTACTTTAATTGCTTATATTAGGTAACATGAGTTTCAGTCCCTGGGGGATGGAAAGGACACCAAAGTCCCTTATATACTCTTCATGTTTACCGAGCCTTCCTGTCTTTATCTTCGAATCCACATGCATTACACTTCTTAGCTTCCATTGCATAATGACCATTAAACATCTGTTTTCCCCTGCACATTTTTCAATCGGCTTCTCTCCTTGTATTCCCCCGTATAGACAAACCTTCTATTCGAGTAGCAGCTCATGCAGCTAGTCAAATATAGATAATGAAATTGTAATTGGAGAGTCAATTTTTATTGAACCAGTGCATTGAGGAAATTTTATAATTGATTACAGAAGACCTAACAAAATTGTTTCTGGATGGTTTGCTGAACCAGTGTTTCCTGCTAATAGAAATTGTAGAAATAGAAGCTATACATTTTTTGTTAGCATGTTGCAGTTGGACATTTTAACCTAGGTTGGACACATTGACATGTACAGTGATTTAATTGATACTAGGAAAATCGGTCAATGAAAGAGATTGATAGATGATCCTAACTCTAGTTGCTCTTCCTGTTTGTGTAGAAAGAGACTAACAGAGTTGCTTCCGAAAGAAAAGATTTGATCAATACATTGACACATGATTGGAAGATGTAGATATTAAATACAATGGGAATAAATAAAGAAAGGAGAGTTAGTTGACTTCATATGTGTCATACTTAGCATTTCTTTTTGAAGACCCAACCTTTTGCTTCTTTGCTAGGCAGGTTCCTTCCTTTTGGTGCCATTTCATTTATGAAATTTGAACTATGCTATAAAATTATAGGCAAGTTAGATGAATTTCACTAAGATTTTTGGACTCAGATATCTTATGTCACTTGATCTTGAAGTTTTATTCCTTGTAATCTCAGAGATCTTTCAAATCACATTAAATTGTTTTTATTTTTTATTTTTTAATTTTTCTGTTGTATATTATGTTTTCCAACTTTACATGAGATTACGTAGCATCTTACTGATATTGACACGGCACTTGTAAATTAGGTCAAATTTGCCTATAATTTAATCTACCTAATCCTAGGTAATTGCTTTATCCACATCAGTTGAATCTATAAGATGAATGAATGTTTGCACTCACCAAATCTTTCATGGTTTTAGAGCTTCAGTTGATCCGTATCGACTTGGCATAACTTAACATGAGTGAGAAAATTCAAGAGACACCATCGAGAATCAAATTATAATTTAAAAAAAGAAAGAAAGAAAGAAAGAATTGGTTGGGCATTCTTTTTCGAATTTCATTAATATGTGATAAAAGTGCAATGTACAAGATGAAATAAAAAAAACAATAGGACTTATAGGAGATCTGAAATCTCGAGTAAAACACCATACAAAACAAAAGGGTGCTAAGATCAAGATCTTGGCTATTATAATTTATGACTATTATTCAAAATAGAAAAATAATGAAGAATGATGCTTCACACTTAAGGTGGAGTCTAGAAACTAATTCCAAACCTTTCTTGTTTCTCTCTCCAATTATAATAGAGAATCAAATTAGTTAAAATCTTTCACGTTGGCCTTATCTTAGACCCATAAGATAGAAACAAATCTTGGATACTGTAGGCATTAAAGGGATAGGCCACATTACTGGTATTGTCTCTCTTAAAATTTTCACAATTTCAACAATGAAAGGAAAAGAGTGTCTCGAAGCTATTCTTTTGAACCACACAAAATTAGACTTTATTTTTCGGCCGGTACGCAAAAATTAAACTTAGGAACCTTTTTTTCACAACTATGGATGAGTTTATATGCCATCTTGATGGAGAGTTTTTAGTGGGTTCATTCTTCCACACAAGCTTGTCTTTGTTACTTACATTAATGGAGAACGTACCCACAAAATCCGATCTTATGTGTTCCCATATGTCCTTTAATGACCAATCCCATCCATTGGTGTTGATAATGCAGCATAAATGAGCTTCTTTTCGAAAGCCTGAGGAGTAAATGGCTCTTTCCCTTAGCCAATCTACCAAGGGCCCCCCTTGGTTGCTAGTCCTCATACCATAAAGAAATATGGTTGCCATTTCCCACTTCCCATTTGAGAAGATTACGAGTAAGTGGTCTTAATTAAAGGATTTTCCTCCAAGACCAATAAGCCATAGCAGGTGATTTCATGGATAAAGAATTTCTACCTTTAATAAGTTCATTTTGAACCGAAAATGGCCGAAGAGAATCATTTTTGTCGATCATAGGAACCAAATGTGCTTGAGTTGGGCAGCTCTATTCTAGGGTCGCCAAATTGATAATGCTAAGCCTTTCTTCATTTTTTGGTCTACAAACAACATTCCATTCAGCCTTAGCTTTAGCTTTACTCTCTTCATTTCCATTCCATAGAAAACAATTCATCTTCTTTGTTAGCTCCTTTAATATACTTTTTGGGAGGATGAAAATGGACGACTAGTAAACTTGGATAAAGAAAAGTACGCTCTTTAGTAGTTGGACCTGCTCTATAAATGACAAAGACTTGGACATCCAATGGCTGATCCATGTTCCAAACCTTTGAATTAAGGAATGACATGAAGATTTATTTGGCTTTGAAGAAGATAAGGGCACCCCTAAGCATTTCATTGGAAGTTGACAAGGTTGAAAACCCAATTTTTGAATGATTTCTTCCTTGGTACTTTGATTAACACCACTCATAAAAATGTAACTTGGATGGACTAGCTTGTAACCCTGATAATCCATAAAATTCCTCAAAAGCTATCTTAATGAGTGTCACAGATTTCACATCTGCTTTAGAAAAAATCATCATATTGTCTGCAAAGCATAGGTGGTTGGGTTTTTCTTTGTGACATCACCAATGGAAAGAGAAATCATCCTTTCTATTGACTTCCCTCATAATGCTAGAAAATATTTCCATCACTAACATAGAGAGATGGGGAGATAAGATACCCTTGAAAAAAGCCACGAGAGTTAAGGAAGAAACCAATGAGCTCTCCATCTAAGTTTATTGAGAATTTATATCACCCACTTATGAACTGGGGATAGGACGGTCCATTGTTTGCATAGTTTGTTCAAGGAAGTACCACCTTACATCATCGTACGCTTTCATAATGTCAACGTTAATGGTACATCTAGCTCTAAGGCTATCCTTATGATAAGCAAACAATAGCTTTTGTGCAACAAATGTGTTTTCAATGATCCTACAGCCTTCAATGAAAGCCGTTTGTTATTTTTCAACAAGAAAGTGGAGTTACTACCTTTAGTCTCTCTACAAGAATTTTTGATATACACTTGTAGATGGTATTGCAATATGTAATCTATCTGAAATCTGATAGCTCAATTGGATTATGCTTCTTTTGAGTTAGTGAGATTGCCGTAGAATTGATAGATTTCAACAATCTATCAGTTGGAAAGAACTCCTTGGTAGGACATTCTTGTTTTGTAAACAGCTAAATGGATATGGATTAATATCCCAAAACTAACAAGTGTAATTGGATTTGGAGAATACCTTCTAATTTCAAGATTTGCTCAAAGCTTCTAATCCCAACTCAATGTTATATGAATGATATTGAAAATTATAATGTTTCGAACACAAAAGATGGATATTATTGATGAATTACATTGGGGGTGTATTGAGATGAAGCAAACAAGGTTTACAAATTAACATTTGGTGGGGAGATTGATTTATCAATTGCTTGTTTGACTTACTCTACCAGTATAGTCAGTTAGTATGCTCCAACTAAACATTATGTCGACAAAGTAAATCACATCCCAAGATATCTTAAAAGAACTTTGGGAAAGGGTCTCTTTATTAAGGAAGACTAATTGTGGAAGCATCGAAGCACACATAGATGTGATTGGGAGGAGATACAATCGCTTGCAAATCAACTTTAGGTTATTGTAAACAAGGGTCAATATCAACCTCATGTGGGGAGATTGATCATGGTTAGTCAGTCTATATATGCCCCAACTAAACATCACATGGATGAAGTAAATCACATCCTACGTATCTTGAAAAAAAATCCAAGAAAGGGTTTTTTTTTTTTTTTTTATAAAGAAGACTGATTGTGGAAGCATTGAAGCCCTTGAAGATGCTGATTGGTGGAAACGTAACTATGTATGTGCTTGCAAATCAACTTCAGCTTATTGTTCTGAATCATGGCTAATAGCAGTGTTGAGGCTGAGAAAAGGGCAATTGCTCGGGATATTTGTGAGGTGATTTAACTCTAAAAATTTGTTAAAGTTTTAGGAATAAAGTTTGATGATACACTTGCATATAGTGATGGCAAATTTGCTTTAGGTATTGTGAAAAATCTAGCCCAACATGATGGTTTGGAACATGTTTGAATTAATTGCCATTTTTTGAAGTTTGAAATATATTCCTACTTGAGACGAAGATGCTTATCTTGGCAAAGTCCTTGCCAAATCAGTTATTTATAGATATATATTTTTTTTGGGTAAATATTTATAAATATTTTAAACAAACTAAGAATGTTAAATATCTATTCTTTACCATGAAGTAGGTGTCATAAAGTTGGATGATAACTGTGAAGATTTTTGGAATCTGATCTCATATCACATGTAATTTTGGAAATCGTTCCATATAATCTTCAGGATTTTTCAAATCACATATTTTTTTTTTAATCACATTTAGCTGCTTCCCCTCCGTCTTCTTTTAACCGACATATTCTCCTTTTACATGAGATTATGTAGCATTTTATATTTATTGTCAAGATACATGCAAGTCAGACAGGTTTGTCTTTGATGTGATCTGCCTTATCTGCTGTCATCCCCATATGTATTATCTTATATGTAAGTTGAATCAACAAGATGTATGAGTGTCTTCGCTCACTGAATAAGCTGATAACACTTTTAATGACGATGATGAACGGAAAGGCAATCACAATTGTAATATAGAGTTATGGGAAAATTATATTTTGTCTCATTGATTCATAGGGTTATAGATACAAGATTTTAAGAAACCAAAAAGGGAAAGTAAATCCCTATTTATGTATAATGAATATCTAGAGAATATTCTATACTAATTACATACATTTACAGTTCTAACACTCCCTCTCAAGCTGAAGCATAGATATTAATTGTGCCCAGCTTGTTACAAAGATAATTAACCTGAACCCCATTTAGAGTATTTCTAAAGAGGTCTCCTAATTGTTTTTTAGTTTTCACAAGCCTTGTACATATTAGCCCTTTTTGAATTTTCTCATGAACAAAATGACAATTTTAAATGTCTATTTAATTCATTCATGAAATACCGAAATGAGATGGAGGCGGTTAGGGTTATCACACACATTTTTCAAGAATGAGATGTTGAGTCCTACTTCGTCTAGAGTGATATATCCACATGTTTTTATATACTGACTGTGCCATAGCTCTATATTCTGATTCCACACTGATTGAGATACGATTCTACTTATTACTTTTCCATGAAACCAAATTTCCACTAACAAAAACATAGTGACTTGAGTAGAATCTCCTGTCTTCCTTATCTTGCCCATCAACACCTGTAAAGTACTTATTGCTAGTATGACCATGATTCTTGTACAAGATACCACGTCCAGGTGCTCCCTTTAAATAACACAAGATTTGCTTTACAACAGTACAATGATTAACAATTGGAGATGACATGTGCCGAGTCACAATACCGACTGAATATGCAATATCTAGATGGTTGTAGTAAGATAGTTCAATTTCTTAACTAATTGTCTATGTTTTTCAGGATCATCAAATAAATCACCTTTCCTTGTCAGTTGCAAATTAGGAACCATTGGTGTACTACATAGTTTAACACTCAATTTTCCTATTTCAGACAATAAATCAAGTACGTATTTTTTTGAGATAGAAAAATTCCTTTCTTACTCCTCAACACCAAAAAATATTTTAACATCCCTAAATCCTTTGTTTAAAATTGACTATGAAATGATTTGAGAGATGAAATACTTGTAGCATCATTGTTAGTAATGATAATATCATCCAGATAGACCACCAACAGAATAATAATAACTATAGACTGTTTATAAAACACAGAGTGATTATATTTGCTTTTTTTGCATTCCAAATCTCTCAACTACTTGGCTAGATTTCCCAAACCAAGCACGAGGGCTCTGGTTTAAGCCATATAGTGACTTGCAAAGATGGCAAACCTTCCTGACTCCCAATGCGTAGTAAATCCATGAGGTTGCTTCATATCATTTCTTCTTGAAGATCTCCAAGTAGAAAAGTATTCTTGATATCTAATTGATGTAGAGGCCAGTGATACACTGCCGCCATAAAAATAAATAACCTGACAGATGTTAACTTACGAATAGGATAAAAGGTATAAGAATAATCTATTTCATTAGTTTGGACATAGCCATTAGCAACAAGACAGCCTTTCAACTGGTCAGTTGATCTATTAGGATTTACTTTAACATTAAAAACCCATTTACATCCAATAGCCTTCTTCCTGCAGGTAAATCTACCAATTCCCAAGTACCATTTTTATCAACGTATTCATCTCCTTTATCATCGCACTATGCCATCCCAGATGGGATAAGGCTTCATCTATGGTTTTAGGAATAGAGATAGAATCAACAGATACAATAAACAAACATGAGGAAGCTGGTAAGTGATCGTAGGACACAAAAAAAGAAATAGGGTAGGTGCATTGATGTTTACCTTTATGAAGGGCAATGGGCAGGTCATTTTTGGACACTGAATTTGATGACGAACGAGCTGGATCAGGACATATATTAGGAGTTGGTTTAGGATTACGCTGTCTGCGAGTGTAGACTTAAAGAGAAGTTTTAGGAGTAAAAGTAGTGGATGTAACTGTATAGATTAACAAATCATCATCGACCCAAAAGTGTTGGGACATGCATTTGAAACATTAAAGCCTGTTAGTTTCAAGCAAATGCCTATTCTTTCTATCGGCAACATCATTTTGAGATGGTGTATCTATACAAGAAGTTTGGTAAATAATGCCGATTCTAATCATGTAAGATTGAAAGGATTTAGATGATTACTCTTTGGCATTATCACTTTGTAGCGTTTGGACAGAAACACTAAACTGAGTCTTACTTTCAACAAAAAAGAACAAAAATGAGAGAACAACTCAAAACAATTCTTCATTAAGTATAACCAAGTAACATGAGAATAATCATCAACAAAAGTGACAAAATACTTGAATCTAGTTTTGGACATCACTGGACAAGGACTCCATACATCTAAATGGACTAACTCAAAGCATCTGCTCGTTTATTGACTCTAGGACTCAAATTAATGTGATGATGTTTCACATACTCACAAGACTCACAATGTAATGACTCAAAACCATGAAACTGAGGGCGGAAGTTCTTCAATAAAGAGAGAGATGGATGACCCCATCGACAATATGCTTCAAAAGGGGTGACAACTCTGGAACAAGTCTCTAGGATGTAGAGGCCCTGGATTCATGTTCTTTACCAATAATTTTCCTCGTCATAAGATCCTAAAATAGACAATTGTTAAGAAAAAATGAGATACAACAGTTAAGTGAACGGTTGAGTTTACTGACAGAAATTAGATTGAATGGTAGATCAGGCAAGTTTAAGATAGACAACAAATGAATAGATGGAGTTAGATTAGTTGTGCTAGACCCAAGTATATGAGATGTTGACTGATTAGCTAAAGTGACAGGGGAGCCAGACGTATGACAGTGAAAAATAGATAATAAACTAGAATTATCAGTCATGTGATCTGTAGCACCATAGTCAATGACCCATTTGGAAGATGAAGAAAGAGGGCACGTGTTTAGTTTACCTGACTCAGCGATGGCAGCGGCAGGAGTAGATGAAGACTTTAATGATTCTTGATACTATGAGAATTTGGCAAATTTGTCTGCAGAAACCATACATATTTCCCAGATGCGTCATTAGAAGAGGCAACTTATGCAAATCAAAATCCTTAATTTCTGTTTTGCAATTTTCTACAATCATGTTTCATATGCCCTGGTTTATGACAATATGGTAGACAACCGCACTAGAATACGTGCCCCTCGAGCATCAACTCCCCTACCACTAATCTTGTAGTGCTGCCCAATTTTTTTCTCATAATGATGACTCGCAAGAGCACTAACTAGACTAAACAGATGGAGGATTCTCTGTATGAAGTACCCTTCTATATATATCATGCAGGATGAAATGGTAGAGTTAGAAAGAAGTTCAGATTTAGTTGTTTTTAAACTCAGGTGGAAGGCTCTAAAAAACTTATCACAGCCATCTGTTTTCTCTGATCTTGTTGAACTTTCACGTTAGGACTAAAAGGTAGCAACATATTAAGCTCTTCATAAGTCTTAAAATCCATGAAGTCACTCGTCAAAGTGCTATTTTGTTTCTCAGCACAATAAAAAGCCTTGCAGACTTCATAAATGCGGGAAACATTTCCCTTTCCAGAATACAAGAAATTTAGATATTATACAAAATCCTTAACAAATTCACAATGATTAATCAAACTAACTACTTCTCTATCAATAGAATTGTGTATTTGTAAACTCCCTCATCCGGTCATAGTTCAACTTATCAACTGTGGTTGGATCTTCAATTAAATGATCATCCATATCAATACTCCTTAAGTAGAGTCTTATAGTTTTACTCCAATCCAGATAGTTAGACCCAGTGAGTTCGTGTTCTGTAATTTTGACCTGATTTGAACTACTTCTGACATAAAACGGATTTGTGCTCTTTGTTTCGTCCATGGCTTCAACATAAATATCTTAAGGGAATCCCACACTTATTGTCGACACAAAACAGAAGATCCACACAAAAACCAACTCGCAATTAATGCTACTCCTCATCGGACCCCACAACACACAACTCCAATCAACTCTCAAGCAGAATACGACGACTCCAAGTCCTGTGACCTAAGAAACCTCACAACCCAACCTTCCACGGGACTCAACGACCAACTCTGACTCCAATTGAAACAACAACGTCCTAACAATGATAGCAATGTCCCAAACGCCTACGAACTCAACCAACCTGCAACATAAATCTGATTAGGACAAACCTACGTTGGCGAACAAACACCAATGTCACCACACCACTAGACCATCGGACTGAATCCAATGAACTTTGGTGACTTTCCTACACCATGAGAACGGAGGTAACAACACAGCTAAGAGAGAGAGAGAGGGGGAAGAGCGCGGCTAGGTCAATTGTCACTAACTCAAGGTAATCTATGATAGCTAGGGTTTTGCTATGATACCATGTAATATAGAGTGATGGGAAAATTATTTTGTTCATTGATTTATAGGGTTATATACTTATATACACAAGATTTTAAGAAATTAAAAAAGGAAAGTAAATCCTTATTTATGTATAATGAATATCTAGAGAATTTTTGTACTAATTACATATATTTATAGCTCTAACAATAATTGAGTTGAAACTTGGTTGTATGCTTAAACAAGCCATTGGAACTTTCATGAGTAATATGACCTTTGATTTGTTTTTCCTATTAATGTATGGATACTGCTCTTAAAATTTACATATTATTCAATGTAGGTCACGACCCATATAAAAAATATATATATATAAAAAAAAATTAGTTACGGTATTTACTTGCCTATTGTAGTTTGCTTATAATTTAATGCCATGGAAAATTTTGGTTAAGGCTATAAAGATTTTATGTTGACCTATTTCTCCATCATAGAATTGATTGATCTTTGTAATTAAAGTGAGCTGGGGTAACATTGGATAAACTTTATTAATCATTTACTATATTACACACATACAAATGATCCTAACTCATATATGAGCAATAGGCCTAAAAAGTAGTATAAGAAATTCTTTAAATTGTCTAAAGTAATTAATTATCACATATAACTATATATGAGAAAATTGTATGATTACCAACTCCCTAAAAAGAAATTGCACAAATAAAAACTTTATAGAATTAATTACAAAAATATTGATGCAAAATCGCATCTAATAGATGTGTCTTAGGTTTTTTAAAATTTACAGGTGAATCGCCTTTAAAAGATGCGATTCATTTATAAACGTGAATCGCATCTTATAGAGGCAACTCACATATAATACGCATGAGTCGCCTTTATAAGATGCGATTCATGTGAAAGTGAATCGCTCTTCAAGAACACAATTCATGAACTCCAAAAGTTTGAACCTTGTACCATACGTGAATCGCATCTAAGAGGGGCTATTCATATAAGTTATACGTGAATCGCTCCTCATAGATGTGATTCAAGGCCATACAGTTTTGCCTAAATCGCATCTATAACGAGTGACCATGTTGAAAAATATGAATCGCTCCTTCTAGATGCGATTTAGCGTTGACATTTACGTAATTATTTTTACGCAATTTGTATTTATGTAATTTATTTTTAAAATGTTGGTAGACATGTATCCACCCAATTATATATAATATGATGTCATGTATTTAGGTGAGTTTAGATTTTAGTTGATATTTGACTATCAACATTCACTTCTCAGTTAATACTCTCCATAGCAGTATGAACTAAGGAATTTTCTTAGTCTTGAATAATCTTGATTCCTTTCTAAAGCTATTGAAAGTTATTTGGTGCAGAACGAGATGCAAGCTTCTGTAAAGCAAAAGAAGCTTGGCGAGCCCACTGGTGAAACACTACTTGGAAAGACGGTGAGTGATGCATTTGCTGGTCTATTTCTTCTATAATATAAGAAAGAAAAGTGAGATTTGTTAATAGTAATTTTTCGCCTTATTTTACAAATTATCTGTGAAAATAATTTTTTCCTTTCAGAATATTATAAAGAACGGATGCGTATTATTCTTTTATGAGTAATTTAGATTTTTTTTTTCATTAAATAAAGCATTACAAGAAAGGGTGAAAGACATAAAATCCAAAGATACAAAGTCACCTTAGAGGGTGACGGCCAAGACAAAATAAAGTCGAAAGAGGACTTTTAGACGGAAGCTCATACATAAAAAACTCAAAAGAAAGCCAGTAGCCTACACATATGGTTCTAGACCGATGTCTTTTCTTCTTCTTTGTGGCATGTGATTCTCCAGTGTTTAGCTTGCAAGAGAGAGACTCCGCACCAACAAGGAAATTTGGAAGAGTCAAGTTGAAAGAGGGGTCTAGCTTTGAAAGGTCATTAGCACTACAAAATTTATCAGTGCTCTGGACCCTACCCAAAGCCAATGCAGTAGCTTCCCCCTAGATTGTAAAAGCAAGCTCATTGGTATTCACTTTGACTGAGGCATGAGAAGCAACAGTTGGAGCAACATCAGCCTGAGGAGGAGCCTTCCAAAGCATTAGCCTCAACCTTAGGAGAGGGAGTATGTGAAGGCTCTTCTGCCTTTACCAAACAATCAACCGAGGTATGTCCAAACACATTGCGTTGAGATCAGCAGGACATTCCACCAATATTCAACCTCAATGAGAATCTTACATTAACACATCTGACCCAAATTGTGTTAACAAAGTCTCTATCTCATGTCAATACAAGTAAGGACAAATCCTACCCTATCTTGCCTAGCTGTAATGGAGTTAACCACCAAAGGTCTTCTTAGTCTGCTTACCATATAGCTAATGCCTTGCTCTTAAAAAGAGTTTTATAGGTACATTTTGGAGTTTAGACCCCAATAGGTACAGAGGTAAAACCTTCACTTGGGAAGGACATCCTCATTCTCATCATTGAAGAACCAGGAAACAATCGACAAATTACCAGGGTTTTGAGGGCACCATGCCACCATGTATTTTCTAATCATGGCTTTAAGATAGAAGCATGTATATCTTACACGATAAGAGCGTTTGTTGCTCATATCAATTGAAATTAGGTGGTTGTGGTTGGCTATGCCATTGAAAATTCATGTATCTAGACTCGTAGAAAACGTTAAAGGAACCTAAAAACAGGCCAGTTATTTTAAATGTAGAAGTTTCTTCATTGGAATTTTTATCCCCACATAAAGCAATTAATATGTGCTTTCTAGTCTTTAACAAGTTTGTTTTGGCAGTGATTCGATGGTGGTTATCAATGCTTGGATATGGTGGCAGAATGGAACCATGGGATTGAAACATGCAAATTATATTTCACATACGAGGAAGAATGTCTTGACTTTTTAACAATTTTTCACCATTCACTTTCTCCATTTCATACACCAAAAAGCAACTGTTATGAGAAAAAGGAGCACCATATGTGCAATCCTGAAGTTTTAATTTGCTTTTGCTTGACGGTTGTCATTTACATCCTGTATTTCATGTTTCATTGCTCAAAAAATTGGTGGGCTCTTATCTAGTAGCAGTTGATATACCTTCCGATTATACATACCACTTATGAGATTTTGGAATCAGAAAAGATTGTGGATCGACGTTTTCAGTGAAAGGTGGTAGCAAGATTCTACAAGTACTTGTTAAGTGGAGAGGCTTGTTGAAGGATGATGTTTCTTGGGTTGACACAGCAGCTTTTAACCTTTGGTATCCGTCTTTTGTCCTTGAGGACAAGGACGCTGTTGAGGAAGGGTAATTGATAGACCCCGGTGTGTGACATGTGACAAGTGTACTCGAGGAGGCTTAAGGAATAGAATACAGTGATGAAAGATCCAGTAGTGCAAATGGTACATATGACTTATAAATAAATGATGGCTAAGTTGGCACATGTTGAGTTGGCATCTAATAAATGGTTGCTGAGCTGGCAAACCACCAAAAGCTTCTGTTGGAGTTAATTTTGGAGTTGCATGACAACATATAAGAACTGGTTGATAAAGAGGAAGATGGCAGATAACATTGTTGTGCCTTTCTTCTGAGCAGTTTGTGCTCTGGCTTGCTTAAGCAAGTTGTTCTTAGGTTAGACTTCGAATTTGTTGTAGTGCTTCATTTTTACATTTGTGTCATAACAATTGACGCTGTTTGTGGGAAACCATTGAGTGAGGGATGACACGAATGGAAGCTTGAGTTAAAGGATTGAGAGAGAGAATTGAGGAAGAACACAAAGGGATGTCAAAGTTACAATGCTAGTTGGTGTAGAAAAAGAGAAAAAAAAGTAAAAAATATGTATTTCTTCTTATTGATTTGTTTATACATACATAGAGATATATACACAAGTTCTTGTGACTGTTGGTTTATCTTCACCTACCTCTATATTAATTACATTACTAAGTACTAATAAATACAATATGCAACTCTACACTCCCTTTTAAGCTGGAGTATACAAATCATATGTACCAAGTTTGTTACAAATATATTCAATACAGGAACTCTTTAAGGATTTAGTTAGTATATCAGCAAATTGATAATTTGAATTGACATAACTAGTGAAGATGCAGCAAGATAAGATCTTTTCATGGATGAAATGACAATCAATCTCTATGTGCTTAGTTCTCTCACGAAATACAGGATTGGAACTTATATGTAATGTAGCTCGGTTATTACAAATTAGCTCCATTTGTAAAGTTTCACAAAATTTTAGCTCCTCAAGCAACTGTTTTAACTAAATCAATTCGCAAGTTGCCAAAACCATGGCGCGATATTTTGCTTCTGCACTTGATCGAGCGACATCATCTTGCTTCTTACTTTTCCAAGATACTATGTTTCCTCCAATAAGAATACAATATCCAGAAGTAATTCTTCTATTAGATGAAGAACCTGCCTAATCTGCATAAGAATATTCAATTACTTTGGAGTGACCATGATCCTCATATAGTAGACCTCTACCTGGAGCACTTTTCACATATCTAAAAATTCTAACCACTACATTCCAATGACTAGTACGAAGGGATTGGAGAAACCGACTGACAATACTAACTGCAAAGGATATATCAGGTCGAGTGATAGTAAGATAATTGAGTTTCCCCACCAAACGACGATATCTCCCTAGATCTGTAAAAAGCTCTCCCTGTCCTGGTAACAAATTCATATTAGGATCCATAGGAGAATCTATAGGCTTGCAATTAAGCATATCAGTTTCTTCCAGTATATCTAAAATATATTTTCTTTGAGAGAGTATTATACCGAAACTAGATTGAGTAACTTTTATGCAAAGGAAGTATCTCAAGAAGCCAAGGTCTTTAGTCTGGAAATGTTTGAAAAGATGTGCCTTTAATTGAGTAATGCTATCTTGATCATTACCAGTTATCACAATGTCATCTACATAAACTATTAAGTAAATACATTGCCTCTTAGGTGTGTGCTTATAGAAAACTGAATGATCAGATGTATTGCGAATCATACTAAACTCCATTACAATAATATTGAATCGGTTAAACTAGGCACGTGGAGATTGTTTCAAACCATAAGGTGAACGACGGAGTCTACATACCAGATTAGACTCTTCCTGTTCAACAAAGCCAGATGGTTGCTCCATATAAATCTACTTCTGGAGTTCACCCTGTAGAAAGGCATTTTTAATGTCCAATTGGTACAAAGGCCAATGTCGCATAGTTGCAATGGAGAGAAACAAGTGAATAGGCATAGTTGCAATGGAGAGAAACAAGTGAATAGAGGACACTTTAGCAACATGAGAGAATGTGTCACCATAATCCAAACTATACACATGAGTATAACCCTTGGCAACCAATCGAGCCTTAAGCTGATCAACTTTACTATCAGGATCAACCTTAACAGCATAAACCCATCGACATCCAACAAGAGATTTGCCAGGAGGTAAAAGAACTAAATCTTAAGTGCCATTGGCATGCACAACAGTCATCTCGTCTATCATTGCCCGTGTCCACCTTGAATCTGAAAAAGCCTCACTCACATTTTTGGGAACAGAAATGGAAGATAAAGATGAGACAACTGTACAATAGGATGGAGATAACTGGTGATAGCTAAGGCAATTATAAAGTGGGTGAGGATTACAAGTAGAATGGTTACCTTTCTTGAGGGCTATAGAAAGTTCCACTTCAGATAGGTCCTCAGTAGGTGGAGATGTTAGAACAAAAGATGAGTCAATAGGAGCTTTTGGAATATGCGGTGTGGATGAGAAAGGTAGGTGTTGAGAGCGTCGATGGTAACCCTGTAATGGTTGAGGGAAAGGAATAGATTGAGGATGACGGAAGTAGACTCAGGAAGGGCTAACTGAGAAGGAATTGGTAAAACTTCTGATAGAGAAGTCTCAGATGGGGAGAAGGAATAAAAAGAGGAAGATTCAAAGAATGTAACATCAGGGGACAAATAGTATCGACGAGTAGTAGGTGAATAACACTTATAATCTTTCTGAAGTTTGGAGTAACCAAGGAAAACACACTTAATAGAACGCGCTGATAGTTTATCCTGACCAGGAGACATGTTGTGAATAAAACATGTGCAACCAAAGACACGTAAAGGAAGCCCATACAAGGGTTGATCAGGGAATAAGATTGTGTGAGGAATTTTGTGCTGAAGAACTGAAGAAGGCATTCTATTGATGAGATAACAAGCAGTGAGAACAACATCAGCCAAAAATGAATAGGCCATGATGATGTAAAAGAAGTGTGCGAGCGGTTTCAATTAGATGTCTATTTTTACGTTCAACAACTTCATTTTGTTGAGGTGTATAAACACAAGAGGACTGATGTAAAATGCCATGAGAGGATAAAAACTCAGTAAATTGAGTAGAAAAGTATTCAAGAGCATTGTCACTACATAAAATTTGTATAGATGCATTGAATTGTGTTTTAATTTCAGCACAAAATGACTTAAAAATTAAAAATAACTTGGAGCGACTTTTTATTAAATATAACCTAGTACAGCGCGAATAGTCATCAATAAAAGTTACAAAGTATTGAAAACTTATAACAGACACGACACGACTAGGGCCCAAAATATCAGAATGAACTACAGCAAAAGGAGAGGCAGTCCGATTATTGACTCATTTAGGAAACGAAGTTCTAGATTGTTTCCCAAGTTAACAAGACTTACAATCCAAAGAAGACAATTGAGAGAAATGAGGAACCATCTTTTGAAATTTAGAGAGACTGAGATGACCTAAATGATTGTGGAGAAGAATTAGAGAGACAGTAGCAGAACATGCCAGATAAGAAGCTGGAAAGTTGGTAAGGTAGTAAAGCCTCCGTGACTCACATCCTGTGCCAATCGTGTGTCCTGTACTGAGGTCCTGAAAAACAACAGAATGAGGATCAAATTTAATAGAACAATTTAAAGCGCGAGTGACTTTACTACCAAAGACAACATTAAATGAACAATATAGAGGACATGTTCTAAAGGTACAAACGGTAAGGATTGTGTACTACCCACAGCTTTAGATACCACATGGAAACCATTTGCTACAGTGACAGGAGGTAATGGTGAAGATTTCAAGAAGTGAGAAAATAAGTGGGGATTACTAGAAATATGTTCAGAAGTACCTGGGTCAATCACCCATTGACCTAAAGTAGAAGACTGAGTGAGACATGCTACAGAATTACCAGTATGAGCAAAGAAAACTGTAGAAGATGAGGACTGTTGTGAAGCCTGTTACTGCAAATAATTCGCAAGATCAGTTCCAGTGAGAAGTAGAGATTCAAGATGTTTTGCAACAGAAGAGGTAGGATTGGTATTCTGAATGATATTAGCCTGTGGGGGACGTCCATGCAACTTATAACATTTGTCTCTGGTATGACCTCATCGATGGCAGTAGGTACACCTAGGACAAGTTCCCTTAACAATCCCATGATCTCTATCCTGTCCTTCTCTGTTAGCCATGTGAGTTACTAGAGCTGAGTTATCTATAGAAGAAAAACCATGTACAGGTGCATTAGGAATTGATGACACTCGAAGAAGGCGAGAGAAAACTTCATCCATAAGTGATATAGTAGAACGAGCCAATATTTGATCACGAATTGAAGCAAGATCAGGATCAAGGGTAGCAAGGATGCGAATCATGAAAAATTTGTCTCTCTGAGCCAAATTATCTTAGAGAGACTGACCATAAGGGAGTGAAGAGTTGTACTCAATCTTAATGGATGCCCATCTACCAAGAAAATCAGTAATTGACATACCTGTTTGTCTCAAATTAAGCAGATTAGATATCATTGAGTACAAACGCTGAATATCATTTGTGTAATGTCTTTTCGCCTGAGTCCAAACTGTCAAAATGGTTTTCAATACCTGCTCCTTCGGATTTCCTTTATTATATATAAAAGTATGTACAACGGATTTGCCATTTAGGCGTACAAGATAAGTATCAATCATCCCTATATTTATCGTTTAGTTATAACAAAAAGATATCCCTACAAAAACGCAAACCTTATCCTATACAATCTTTAAGTTATTATCTTCGTAACATCCCCCCTCAAATTGATGCGGGAAGATCAAAAAGCATCAATTTGTCAATCAAGAACTGATGACGATGTCGAGATAGAGCTTTAGTAAAGATGTCTGCAGTCTGATGATCAGTAGAAATGTGAGGAAGAGTAATCACATGTTTGTCAAAGGCTTCGCGTATGGAGTGACAATCGACTTCGATATGTTTTGTACGCTCATGGAAAACTGGATTAGCAGCAATCTGAATAGCACTGGTATTATCAGCATGAAGAGGAGTAGAGTGAAGCTGAGGAAAGCCAAGTTCTCCTAATAACCCACGAAGCCATGTGATCTCAGAGCAAGCGGAAGACATAGCGCGATACTCAGACTCAGTGGAGGACTTGGAAACTCTATCTTGCTTCTTACTCTTCCAAGAAATGAGTGCATTACCTAAGAGCATGCACCATCCAGTAACAGAACGACGAGTATCGCACAACCAGCCCAATCGGCATCACAATACCCTACTAATTTTAAGGAAGAAACCTTTGGAAAGAACAACCCACGTGAAGAGGTTCCCTTCAGATATCGAATAATACGACGGACAGCTGCTAGATGAAGATGTCGAGGGGCTTGCATAAACTGACTGACCTGTTGAACTGCAAAAGAAATGTCAGGTCGAGTAATTGTCAGATAATTCAAACTCCCAACGAGTTGCCGATACAAGGATGGATCGGAAAGAAGCTCGCCTTCCTCACGAGAAAGCTTGAGATTAACCTCCAAGGGGGTAAGAACCGAGTTACCCGATTGGAGACCAGCTAAGGAAATCACTTCTTGGGTGTATTTGTGCTGATGTAACACTGTACCGGACGGAGTTATCTGGACCTCAAGGCCAAGAAAATACTGCAAAGGACCAAGATCTTTCATATGAAAGGAGGTCCTGAGATGCTGTTGCAACTGCTGAAGTAATTCAGTATCAGAACCAGTAATCACAATATCATCGACATATACGAGAAGCAACACAATGCCTGCAGAAGTCTTGCGAAGAAAAAGAGAAGAATCAAACTGACTCTGAGCAAACTGAAAGGCAAGCAAAGTAGAGCGGAATTTATCAAACCATGCCCGCGGAGCCTGTTTGAGGCCATACAAGGACCGACGAGTCGACAAACCTCCGAGAAGGTGTAGTAAACATGCCGGGAGGTGGAGACATATAGACTCTTCCTTTAGGTCTCCATGTAGAAAAGCATTCTTGACATCCATCTGCCTGAGAGACCACCCCTGGGAAGCAGCAAGTGCTAAAATAGTTCGTACAGTAGTCATCTTGGCAACCGGGGCAAATGTTTCATCATAATCAATGCCGTACTCTTGACGATTTCCAAGAGCCACAAGGCGAGCCTTATATCTGTCGAGTGAGCCATCAGAACGAAGCTTAACTGAATACACCCACTTGCAACCAATCGGTTTGACATTAGAAGGACAAGCCACAATATCCCAAGTGTGATTTTCTTGAAGGGCTTGGATCTCTTCTTGCATGGCCTGCTGCCAACATGCTTGGGAAGCTGCCTGGGCATAAGAATGAGGAACAGAAACAGTATCGAGAGTGGCGATGAAGGAGGTAGAAAAACCATACCTATCAGGGGCATGCTAACCCGAGTGGAGTGGCGAGGTGTAGGAACCGCAGAATCAAGTATCGGATCAGTGTCTGGAAGGAGCGTTGGAGAAGGTGGAAGACGTCGTTGATACACCAGACCCGGTTTAAACCTCTTAACCGAAGAGACACATCATCAAAAGTTGGAAGAAGAACAACAGAGGGAGGGGAACTAGCCTGAGACTGAAAGAAATATTGATTTTCGAAGAAAATCACATTTCGAGAGATGCGAAATTTATTGCATGAGCATCATAACAAATAAATCCTTTGTGATTAGAGCTATATCCCATAAAGGCACACATGACAGACTGGGCAGCAAGCTTGTGACGCTCAAGGGGTAAGTGAACAAAACAAACACATCCAAAAGTGTGAAGAGATTGATAATCAGGAAAAGTACCAAACAAACGAAAATAGGGAGAATCATAATTGAGAGTGGTAGTGGGCAAGCGATTAATCAAGTAGACAGCAGTAGATAAAGCTTCTACCCAGAACTTGGATGGTACAGACGAATCAATCAACAAGGTACGAACAACATCTAAGAGATGACGATTCTTACGTTCGGCAACACCATTCTGTTGAGGGGTGTAAGGACAAGAACGTTGAGAAATGATTCCCTTTTTCTGAAGGAATGTCTGGAATGAATGGGACATGTACTCCCCCCCTGAGTCAGAGCGTAAGATTTTAATACAAGTACTGAACTGTGTTTCGATAAGCGCAATAAAGTTTTGAAAAATAGAAAAAACGTCACCTTTAGAACGAAGGAAATATACCCATGTAAAGCGACTAAAATCATCAATAAACGTCACAAAATAACGATACTGACTATGAGAAACAACAGGACTTACTCCCCAAACATCAGTATGTATAATCTCAAAGCATTTAGAAGCACGACTACCATGCATAGGAAAAGGTAAAATTTTACTTTTACCAAGACGACAAGTAGCACAATCAAAAGAAACATCAGAAGAATGAAATAATTCTTTATTGCCTAAAAAACCTGTTTCATAAGATGAGTCAAGACAACAGAATTGGGGTGACCCAATTTCTTATGCCAGACTTCAGTATTATTGGCAGTAGCCGTACATGCTAAAGAAACGACACTAGGAATAGAAAATTGTAAAGGAAAAAGACGTCCCACTTTAGGCCCCTTCGCGATCACCATCCCCGACACCTGATCCTGCACAAGACAACCACCACGAGAAAAATGAACATCATAATTATGATCCACCAATTGTCCAACAGAAATCAAATTAGTAGATAAGCCAGGAGAGACAAAAACGTTTTGGAATGAAGAGCCCAAATTACCAACAGCAGTGATAGGAAGAGTACTGCCATCAGCAATCTGAATAGTTTGCGTGCCTTCATATTGACGAACATCATGGAGACCAATCTTACTACCAGTCATATGATTAGAGGCGCCTGAATCAACAATCCAAGAAGTGGAGTTCGTACCTGTACCTTGCAGGCCTAGAGCCGTAAAGGCGGACACAATCATCTGTTGGACCATGGCAGGAGTGAGAGCAGATGAATCAGTGTTTGCAGTGGAGGGCGGAGGAGAAGATGATGGATGAGCAACAGCGTGAAGGGCTTGGGATTGGCGATTCTGAGGCCGCACTCGACAATCTTTGATGATATGACCCTCTTTCTTGCAGTAGTTGCAAACTTTCTTAGGACAGTTGCGAGCAATATGACCAAACCCCTTGCAACTGAAGCATTGCACTTTGTTCCTTCCTCTTCCTTGTGCGGTATAGGCTACGTTCACAGCTTCAGAAACAGCCCTCTCAGAATTCATATTCATCTGAGTAGATAGTCGTTGTTCTTCACGCAGTAATTCTCCCAAACAAATATCCAAAGAGGGAACCGGATTACGGTTCAATAAACCCGCTCGAACATGCTCAAATTCAGGACGAAGCTTCATCAAAAATTGATCACGTGACTCTCAGCATGAACTGCTTGAAGAGCTGCAAGTGCCGTAGTGGGAACCTTCGAATGCACGATGGCAGAATACTCACCCCAAAGATTGATAAAATTGGAATAAAATTGCTCGATAGTTAAGTGACCTTGATTGAAATTACTAATTTCCAATTCCAATTGAAATTTCCGAGCACTGTTGTCTTGGTGATAAACACGCTGTAGATGGTTCCATATAGCCTGAGCCGTAGTAAAACACCGAAGATTGGTGACAAGATGAGGCTCAATTGTTCCCAATAGGAAAGAGATCACTTTGGCATCATTGATCTCCCATTGGGCACGTGCTCTTTCATCAGTAGGGATGGAAACAGAACTATCAATGTGATGTGATAATTCTTTCCCTTTCAAAAACATTTTAAAATGAAATTCCCATGTAGGAAAATTTTTTCCATTGAATCGAACAATCGTATTCTCAATTGACATCATGGAGAGAAAAAAATAATATCCACAGCAGGAAAAGAAAATTATAAAAATGGTGATATAAAATGAGAAAATCACGGCAGCAGTAGGAGGCAATATCACACTCACAGAGAGAGAAACAGCCACGGAGAGAAATGTCCACCCCACTCACAGTACCTTCGGCGACACAGAGAGAGAGAGAGAGAGAGAAGAAACCACCGTACCACAGACCAGTAGCGGCGGGAACTACCCAGACCACCACACCACAGAAGAAGCGTCGGAACCACCCAGACCACCGCACCACAGACAGCGTCGGAACCACCCAGACCACCGCACCACAGACTCGAAGGGTTCGGATACCACAAACGTGTCGCACCTCAGACAGCGTCGGAACCAGAAGCGAAACCACAAACGTGTCGGAAACCACCGCACCAGAACTCGGAAACCACCGCACCAGAACTCGCCGCACCAGAACTCGGAAACCACCGCACCAGAACTCGGAAACCACCGCACCAGAACCGTCAAGAACTACCACACGAACGAAATCCACCGCACCAGAAGCGTCGACCAGAAGAATCGACCACCGTAGAGAAAGCCGAGAGACACCCAGCCACCACGAGAGAACTAGGCTCTATCCAAAAAAAAACGAAACTAAAGAACAGTTGAAGTGTTTCAGAGTAGAGGCTCTGATACCATGTCAAAATGGTTTTCAATACCTGCTCCTTCGGATTTCCTTTATTATATATAAAAATATGTACAACGGATTTGCCATTTAGGCGTACAAGATAAGTATCAATCATCCCTATATTTATCGTTTAGTTATAACAAAAAGATATCCCTACAAAAACGCAAACCTTATCCTATACAATCTTTAAGTTATTATCTTCGTAACACAAACATCATAGCAGGTTGAGTAATGACTGTAAATTGAATGAAGAGATGAATCGATGGACTACCACAAAAGACTCAACAGCAGGGTATCGACTCTTGTCCATTGATCCTTATCTTTCTTCGGATCTTTCGTTGCATCATCCAATTTGGTGGTCAAATGGTCTTGTAGACCTTGACCCATGCACCATAATTCCATTGCCTTGGACCGAGGCAAGTAATTAGAGCTCCCCATCAATTTCTTAGTTGCAATAGCAAGAGATGGAGATAATACGCTTGAAAAAGGACTAGTTTTCAAAGAAGGAGAATCACTAGCCATGTTGGAATGAAGAAACAACTTAAAAAAAATGAAAAAGGGGAAAAGAACAAACAAACAGTGCGGTGGTTGACAGTGGTTGGCGGCAAACGGTGGTGGTTGGCAGCGGATGACGACGAACAAAGTCGGAAGAGAATGGTGGATCTATTCCGAACGTTAATGAAGGCAAACACCAGAGGATCACGTTAGAAAACAGCCAAAAAAGGTGAAAAACAAGAGTGTGACGGACGGCGGCGACGCATGGGGCTATTTTTGGCAGAGAGATTTTTGGGATATGACGTCAAAGGAGAGAGGAACACGGTGATACGATTGGATTTCAAATCCGATTCTGGAGGGAGAATCTACAAGCCTTGATACCGCGAAATTAGGTTTTTTTTTTTTTTTTTTGGTTTGAAATTAGGGTTTGCCATTTTATGGCTTTGATAACATGTAGAAAAAGAGTAAAAAAAAAAAAATAAAAAATATGTATTTCTTATTGATTTGTTTATACATACATAAAGGTATATATATAAGTTCTTATGACTATTGGTTTATCTTCACCTACCTTTATATTAATTACATTACTTAGTACTAATAAATACAATATACAACTCTACAATTGGCTTTAGAAAAGGAAGTTTGGAGATCATTTTTGGGTGGTTTCTTTCCTTTACATTTTCGAAAATCTCATTAGGTTTTTCTAAAGTGGTAGTCATAAGAGGAAAAACTTTCCACTTGCTTTATGGGCAATGTAGACAATGATGGCTCGGCTTAATCTTTTAAATATAGATTTAGAGGGATCTTCAGGAACACATGGCTCAAAATTGCCATTTTCAGCTAAGTCCAAATGATTTTAGGTAGAGGAACTTCTCCTTACGCATAGTGGGGCCAGAAACCACCTTGGGAGATGTGGGACTCCTTGGCTTTGAGAATGAAAAACATCAGTGAGGGAAGTGGCTGCCTAAAGTGTGCTGGACACTTCTTGAAGCCCTTTTGGATGAGCCATTCCTCATCGGATGCAGCAAACAGAATGGAGATAATAGAAAACTCTTAAGGGAAGCAAGAAACAAGGTGTGAAGGAAGAGAAGAAGATGAGAGAAGGGTTTGGTACACTAAGAAAGTGATTTCTTTGGGTTAGGTGGGGTGGTTCTTAGAGAGGACTTTCTCTTCCTACTTATGTATTTTACATTTCTTAAAGCTTCGAAAACTGTGGCACTAATGCTTTTTACGAGAAAGTACATGTACTTTGTATTGGGGAAAAAAAAAGTACTTATATGGTTTGAATTAGCGATGTAACCGTGATAGTTTGGATAAGTTTTACTTTGGGGTCTAGACTACACTTTTTTTGGCCAGTTAGACAACAATTGAGGAAGCAACTTTTCAAAGAGCTTGTAGTTGTGTTTGACAGATTCAGACTTGAATGCAAACTTGAGGCTTCTTCACCCCCCATGGATTATGGAACAATGATTGTATCATTGGAGGTGCCTTGAAGGTCCAATTAACTAAACTTTAGCTCAATTAGCGTTCTTGCTATGGAGACTAGTGGTCATTACCAATCTCATTTAATCAAGGATAGGCCAATTTTCCTTGATTGGTTGAGCTTTGATACTATGAAAGATAATTTAAGAGAGGAAGCTCTTGACTTTTATCATTTGTGTGCCATGTATATAGACATGAAAAATACATCAAATTGAAAATCAAATCAAATCTCTTAAAACAAATGCATGGGTCCTGGAGAGATATAGTGATGTCCTTCACTGAATCTGGAAAAATGTACAAGTTTAAACAAAAAGAAATATATCTGAATATTCCTAATATATCTAGCTCTAGAAATATCTAACATGTACAGAACTTCCAGCCCGGTAGATTTGTAACCAAAAATGCCAATGCTCAACCACCAATACACATCAAAGGAGAGTTTACATCCTGTGCATCTTAAGTAAGCCATCTAAACATATGGCTAAGAGTCCCTTGGTCAACGACATTATAAAATGAGAAACATAACCATATTCTCAAGTTCTACCATCTATAGCCTGCACTTAAGCTACGAGTCAGCTCTGTTTTCTCATTAGTAACACTCTCTTCAAATTTCACTTTTTTTTTTTCTTTTTTAACTTGTCCCAGTCAATTGTAGGACAAGTACTGATTCTAATTTGTTGAGTTTGATTTTTACATTTTCCTTAAGTAGTTTTTTCCCAGAGTCTGGTTTTTGATTGCATGCATTGAAGGTTTACACCACATTCAATTTTGATTCATCCTTGACTTATCTGTTTTCTTTGAATATTTTAAAGTGCTGTTATATGATTAAATCCTGATGAACAGGTATTCATAATGGGATTTGGGAATATTGGCATTGACTTGGCAAAACGCCTAAGGCCATTTAATGCCAAAGTCATTGCTACGAAGAGAAGCTGGTCATCTAGTGGTATTTCCCATTGCTTTGTAATGTTGGTTATGGAATTTCTTTTGTTCGTGTTATAAGATAAATGTTATAGTTCACGTCACATCTATAAGTTTAAATTTTTAGATTAGATGGTTGTGATACTAATATGAGAAGGAGATTAAGAGTTTGAACCTCTGCGCACTAATTATAATCCCATTGAAATTAAGTTGTCCACTTGATGGGTTTTTGTCAAAAATCAAAGTCTTGGTCCACAAGTAAGGGGGAGTATTATAAGATAAATGTAATAGCTCATACTATATTAATAAGCTTAACTTTTTAGATTAGATAATTGTGGTGCTAATCTTAGCAGTTTGTATTGATTCCTTGCACTGAAGCAATGTTCAATTATCAGAAAATTCGATCCATAGTGACATCTATGATGATTTGGTAGACCAAAAGGGCAATCATGATGAGATTTTTGACTTTGCTGGGAAGGCTGACATAGTTGTCTGCTGCCTGAGTTTGAATGAGAAAACGGTAATATTTGCTCTTTTTATTTGTTTTGCATTCATCTTACAGCTTATCTAGAGTAACTTAGCCCCTGGACCTTTCTCTTCCCCCTTCCCTCCCCCAACACCACCCACCCAACCCCCCCCACCCAAAATCCTTTTCCAATTGAGGTGGATATGTGTGGGACACAAAAAAGGGTTGACATCCAAATGAACTATCTGCAGCTCCAAGTTTATGATTTTTGAAGTATGCATTTGAATTATTTATGCACAGGTATCAACATGGTTGAAATTAGTCCAGGAGTTCATTTAAAAAGACAGGTGGTATATTACATTTTATATAATCATTAGTGTTTAATTTGATACGAAACTTTGTCTAGTTGTGATTAACTGCTCTAACTTCACTTGTTTTTGTAATTAACCACTTGAGCCAAGTGCTATAAACGACTTTGAAAAGCTTATACGTAATCAATTGACAATTCTAAGCTTGAGGCAGTTAAATTGCAAATTTGGATAAATTTCAGATATCGAATGTGACATCTACCCTTCATATAGTGCTCATTTTGACTCTTAAAAGTATTAGGTTTCTTTTCTATAATTTAAATTTAACCGTATTAACAGTATTTGCTGCATTTTTTTTATTATTTATTTATATTTTATTCTTCCTCCAAGTACTTGCAGTAAATTATTTTCCTACTTTAATGTTTCTTTATCTGCTTGACAGGCAGGTATAATAAATGGCTCCTTCATTTCTTCAATGAAAAAGGTTTGTCTTTGCAAAACTTACTTTTAACATGAGTTTCTTCCTGCAGTTGAAGCCTGTCAATGATCCTTGGTGTGAGAAACTCTTTTTGGTTCTGCCTAATCTATACATGACTTACGAGGAGAAGTCTTCACTAAACTAATTTTATTTTGTGAGAATGAGTGTGAACATATGCGTCAACAAAATGTTGAATGTCATTGATGAAATGTTTATGATATTTCATGATACCATTATTGTAAATAAAAGCACAGTAGTAGCATCTGGAGTTGTATATTATCATTTCAATGTTACAAGTCTGGTCTAAGCATGACTTTAGCAATAAGCTTGTAGGTTATTTGCTGGGGAAAACTTGATTGTCTGATGTTGTTTTAGGGCGCCCTTCTGATAAATATTGCACGAGGAGGTCTCTTGGACTATGAGGCTGTTGTTCAAAACCTTGCATCTGGTCAGTTAGGAGGTTTAGGTACTGATGTTGCTTGGAGAGAGCCATTTGACCCTGATGATCAGATTCTGAAATTCAAAAATGTTGTACTAACTCCTCATGTTGGTGGAGTTACAGAGCATTCATACAGATCCATGGCCAAGGTATGTACAGCAGAAGTGTAATCAGTAATATCTGTCGATACACATTCATGGTATCATTTTAGATAAGGAGTCCCCTCAAGACACTCGACGAGCATATTTAATGCGAAAATTTGCTATTTCAATCGCAATGACCATCAATTTCACAAAGATAAACAAATATATTATACTGTTTCATTGCTATCTTGTTTCAGCATGATGTTAGTTACTGTCAAAACGAATCTAGTGTTAAGGTGGGGTATTGACGTAAGTCTTTTACATGGATTTGAGATTGATGCTTTAAATTTTGCTTATTTCTCCTGCATAGCATAAAGCCATTAAGCTGCAAAACTTGTGCAAACATGGCTGTAAATTTAGTGTATTCCCTACGCATCCATTTTTCATTTTACTTATGGATGGATACTTTACAAAGGTGAAGATCCTCCCTTTATATATATGGCACCTTCTGAATTCAAGAGCTGAGATTTATTCCATCTAATTATGATTCATAGTCAACACTCACTCTTACGTACTTACATCCACCTATCTTACCTTTTATAATATGATGAATGTGGACATCTTGATTCACAAGGATTTTAAGTACACCTCCATCTTGTTACGGGAATGAATGTACCAAATTCATTAGGCCTCTATTAGGTTGTAACTTGGGGCTCTCAATAATTTGCTCATGAGATTCTCTCCACTTAATCCAGTGACATTCTCATCGTTTCTTCAACCATTGATTGTCATCAGATCTAGGCTTTTCTACTGTTGGCTCAAATCTTGTCCTAACATCTTTAGCCCTTTAAACATGATAACATTTCTTAATTGTTCCTTATGTCTTGCTCGTGAAATGTGTTGATCTTGTTTGTTTTTAATTTGTCTTTCTTTGATAGAATTTACCCTAATCCTGGCAATTCCGTCGGTCTTGGTCCCTATTCAGTCTAGCTATAAACTTTCAATATATCCCCCATAGACCCTCTCTCTCATTTGGTTGATCCACCCTAATATCTTCCCTTGCGATTTGCATTGTTGTATTCTAGTTACGAGAAGTACACACTAAGACTTCCTATTAAGTAATACAAATGGACCAAGGCACAATAATGACATTAATCCTATCTAAGTAGTCCACAATGATGACAAACTAAAAGTCATCCGTAGGATTGCCTCTATATTTTCTCTCTGGTACTAGCTGTGAATGCTGAATTCCACTCTCTTGGCAACCCCAAATGTTGAGACCTCCTTGAAATTATAGTTTTAAGTTGAGCTTTATTCCTCTCAACTGTAATTCAAGTTTTTCAACTTCTTGTTTTGAAATAAATAAATGCTTAGGTTTTCTGTTACCATCGTATTCATCCCCCTTCCTTCAATGGACATCAAGCATTTTTGTTTTTTAATGTCTTAGGACTTCATAGCATAAGGGAGACATAATGTGCCTAGTGAATTCTTTTATTATCCAACTTGTCCCTTGCCATTAGAGTGATCAAATGTTGCTTATTCAGGCACTCTAGCATAATCAACATTTTGACTCTCAGGCCTTCTTTTCTATTAACTTTTCTTTTATCTTATCCTTCTTTTTGGTGGACTTTGGACCTCTTCCCTGTCTCCTCCTCTTCCTCATTGCTCTTTGGACCTCTCCTGTCTCCTCTTCTTCCTTGTTGCTACTGGCAGAAGACCATCGTTCCCACTTTTGGAAGTCTACTAGGCCTCCCACAATGTCTACTACTTTGATGTCATTGTGTTCCCTCATTGTTTCAACCCATCCAGAAACATTATGAGAGCATTTTTAAGGCTGAGGTTGAGTATCTCTAATATGAGTTATGAGAAATCTCTCACTGTTTGATACTATTTTTCTACATGAGGTGGCGAAGTTTAGTCTTGGTCACCATTGTAGCATAATGCTGAAAAAACTGATTCTCTGACACAAATTTCCCTTATGGTAATCTCATTGGTGTTTTTTCTCTACTAATCCATTTTCGTATCTCTTAAGTATGATGCAACAGTTCTTACTTTACTTGCATATTTTGCAAACCCTATGCACTTATATACTGCTCAACTTTGCCTAGGAAATTGTCCACCTTTGTAATGAACCATGTTCCCTTGAAGTACTTTAGCACATCTAACTTGTGGACTGATTGTATTGTTGCTCCATTTACCAGCATTACCCTACAAATAAGTGGCCAATTGATTCTTAGGGTATTCTATCTCCTTCTCATGGCAACCATAGCTGCATCTATTCTTCCTTAAACCCTGTTTGTCCCAGCTTCCAAATTACCCTACGTAGCTCCTAAGTCTTTTATTTTGGCTTTGAGGGCATTGCTGGTGCCTCCTAGCTACACAAGGTACGTTTAAAACCCCTTTTAGTTCTTTACAGAGATTATCCTCTCCAATGTGGTTTTACGTTTCTTTGACCCTTCCTTCACCTTGACAATGCACAACTTTGCCTTGTCTTGCCTGGCACTGAATGGCACCAATATTTTCCTCAATCAAGCCCTTCAGTATTAGGGCCTCCTCATGGTGCTTTCCCTAGCAAATAGCAAACAACATTCTCCACTCCAGATGATGTTTGCCATTTCCTCCTTAAACATTACCCTGATACCAACTGTCATGTGACTTTAGCTTTAACTGCTCCCATGCAGTGCATGAGCACTCTAATTGCTAAGTGAGAACGCTAAATTCAGCTTAATACACAATGTAAGAGTATTTGAGAGAGAGAGAATAGAGAAAAAGGCTCTCAGGAGAATGAATGTTTACTAATGAATGGATACATTCCCCCTAAAGGTCCCAAGTGTACCTTTTATTCTATTTAACCATTTTAGTATATAAGCATGCATACTAGTTACACGTACACGTGGGGATATAATATCCTTACATATGAATAACATGAGAGAGTATCAGTACGATTGTTTTCTTCTTTCATCAATGGAAAGATATCTTATTTTGGAGCTAGCTCCATGGCTCTCTTTTCTTTTCTATCTTTCCACCTCCTTTGCTATAGCTACTGTTTTCTCAGTTTTTGTTCCCTAACTGTGTATCTGCTTTTACCGAAACAAAAGTGTTCATATTTTGAATGATGTGCAGTTTTGTCAAAGAACTACACCTTTTAGTTTCTTGACATGAAAAGATTTTTTGGCCGTTCTCCTTGGGACTTTGGAGGATATATGGATTAAGCAAAGCAGTTTTTAAAAAAGCACCATAAGACACCTTCATGATATATTAAAGAGCTCGCTTGACTAAGCACGTCTTTTATCCATTTTTTAACTATAGGTGGTTGGTGATGTGGCCCTCCAACTCCATATCAGAAATACTTTCACTGGCATAGAGTTTGTCAACTGACATTTCCAGGAAATTTTAAATACTTGGAGCAAAATGCTAAGTTCTTGTTCAACTTAATTTCCGACACAGGTAAGATGGTAAATCAGAATGGTTAGTATTGACCTACTCCAGTAACCCTGTTTTCTTTGATGATAAGCAGTGGTGTCCAAGAAACTGAGATCGGAGTGGCGGATGATCACAGCCTTTGGATTTACTACAATTGGAGTTCAGTAATTAGCTGCTGTGAGATGCAATTTTCTGCTCATTAGAGCGTTCTCTCTTTACACAATTTATTTGACATTCAGTTGCCAATAATTCTGATTCTTCTTGCAACCAGAGTCTCTCAATTTGGAATGGAAGTTAGCATCAAGAATTGCTATTGGTAATAGATAATGATCCTTTGTAATCATAGACTTTTGAAGTTTCAATAGGGGCAATTACCTTACATATTTGGCATGAAAGCAATCAATTCAATGCTAAAAGATCAAGAAACGTATTGGAGGAGTTCCCAATGTTGCTCATATGTGGGTGGGGAACCTTTCCCTCAAATTTTTAGAAAGATTAATGGTAAAAAGAAAGGAGGGAGTGAGGGAGGAGGGATGGAGGACGTTGGGCAGGGAGGGGTGGGTCTGGTTTGGGTAATGAATTTTCAACTTTCAAGGGGTAAAACTATTCTTGTAGGACTTTGAATTTCGAGGTGTGAACTTCGTCATTCTCAGGAGAGCTTCGACTCGTTTTCAGCTTTGTGCAAGCTGATGAATTTAGCCTTTTTCTATGGGCTATAATGAGAATGTAGTTGCTTGTTTGATATTTCCTGTAGTACATCCAGTTTAATAATAACTCATTTTTTTTTTAATCGTATTTTAGTCTAAAATCACGAAATATGTTGCTTAGGTGTTGCCAGGGTTTCTATATTTACAATTTCACGTGGCTACACCATTTGTATTAGGCTTCTGTACATTAGGTACTAAATTGCCAACGTTGGCAAGAGTTTGGGAAAAACTCTGGTTAGATATATTGAGAGGCTTTGTAGAAAGTTCAAAATCCCTGTAGAGAATGTGTGTCAATCCTTGGGAAAAGGAGATTAATATTTATATATATATATTTTTTTTTTCTTAAAAAAATTATAAAAATGCCATTGGAGAGAAAATAATTCTAAAATTAGGTAAGTTAATCTCGTCTCTGAAGAGATAGGATCATTAGTGATTGATCTCGTTTCTCTAAGAGACGAGATTGACAACTTAAAATTTCATCTTTCAAGAGACAATGTTAACTTGTTTAATTATGGAGTTTTTTTTTTCAACTTTGTAGGATTGTCTATTTTTTTTAAATGACCATTTTTTTCCTTAATCCCTCAATCTTTACCTAAATATTTCGTTTTACTACATAAAATGTTTTCAAAAGAGGCGAGCTAAATGATAATCTGTTTTATGTTTAGAAATGTCCATCAAGAGGAATGTGTGTAGATATCCTATTTTGCTAATTAGGGCTTTATTTCATTTATAAAATAAGGTAAATATTATATCGAGCCCATATTTAAAAAAATATAAAAAAAGTAAATTAATTAATACATAAAAAAATAATAATGTGCATATAGTAGGTTCATAGTTTTTAAATAAAAGTAATGTGGGTTTAATATAATGTTAATTTTAATTATAAAGAAGTCTTGAACCTAACTAAATGGCTCATAATGGGTTGGTTTATTTAATTAGGTCCATGTATTAAGTCTTAAATTTATTTTATGTGCGAGTAATATTGAGGTACATGCCAATAGCATGTATAGATAAGCCATTGCATATCAATTGAGAGGTCATGGGATCAAATTTGGACAAAAGACAAAGCTCTTTTTTCCACCGATTGCCATGTGGCATGTTCCCATTAGCTATGATGTTGTCATGGAGGATGTCCTTGTTATGGTTAACTTCCATCCGCCTTGATTTGCACATGGGAAGCTTGGTTGGTCTCTTTGATGGTCCATTCGTGACCGCTTTTACTTCATGATTTCACCAAATTATTAGTGAAATTGTAAAGTACGCATGAATAGAGATGCAACCGGGGTGGGTTTGAGATGGGTTGCTCAAACCCGACGGGCAACCTTATAGGGTTTCATGTGCATTTTTCAAACCTGCCTTTATAGGGTCATGGTCCTGACCCATATTGACTCATTGACACGATTTTGTTTTTATAATTTTTTTTTCTTTTTTCATTCTTTTTATTTATCATATCTACTTGTTTTCATGATATATTCTTCATTTTGTTTACTTGTTCTAATTTCTTTTCATTTGATGGTGTATTAAAAAAAAAAAAAAGTCAATAAGCTAGACAGTTGATTTTTAATGTATGATAATCAATTTGTAATACAACATAGTAGAATTTATTTTACTTAAGGATTGACATAGATACATAAATACGAATATTGTTTCTTTTTAATTATAAAAAGGCATGACATTCTCAACGAGACAAAAAAAAAAATACAATCATAGAGCTACAAAAATAATAAAAAATAGATATCTCAAAGTTTTGATATTATAAAATTATTTTTTTAAGTAATTTTAACAGGTTGATTCGACCCTATAGGGTCATAAATACGATTCAAACTCAATGATCCTATGGGGTCACAAAATTTTTTTCCAAACATGACATTCATGTTCGTTTAAGTTCCGATCCTATAAATAGAACCGCGAACAAACCTTATGGCATCGATAACTACAAAAAAAAACCACTTTCAAGAAAAGTTTGCATTTGAAATCACTCTAGAAGTTAGGGTTTCAAAATTTGAATCTTTGATTTGAGATTTTTTTTGTGAAAATCGAGCTAATTGATTGATGCAACCATCACTTGAACCACTGGAGCAAGCTTTGTCGACCACTTACCTAGTTGCGACCTGTGTCAGACCCATAAACTCCACCTAAGTACGCATCCCAATCCCTTGCTCCAACTCGGGCACATGCTTACGTATACTTTTTTTTTATTAATAAGTAAATCTAATATAAAAATAAGAAAAAAATAAAAATTATACATATGATTACATTAAAAAGTGAAAAAATAAAATAAATAAAAATACAAATATGTAAATGCATGCCTATTAGATTGTTTAGTAGAATAAAATAAAAATAAAAATAAAAATATATGGCAAATGAAAGAGGATTGATAATAAAATATAAATCTTCTCTCTTAAGAAAACTATATCTTCTAAAAATGAAAAAAATAACTTGATAGCTCATAGGATCACACTTTTAAGGTTTTCTTATTAATTTTTTAAAATTTAAAGAACTTAAATAGAAAAGAGTTTGAAAACCTAAAAGCGATCCACACATTAAAGTTTTGTAAAAAAAACTACATATTGTTTGATCTCGATCAATGGGTATGTAGGCACCACTGAGGTAACTTAAAATTTGAAAAAGTTTTTTGGTATGTTGCCAGACCAAGTTTTAAATTTGTATTTTTCTTTTCTAAATCTTTTTCTAACTACGATCTCAACAAAAGGCAAGCGTACCTATCGGATGTAGTATAGTAGAAAGATCTAGGTCATATACCAAGGAAAAGTTAGTGAATATTTCTACTCCCTCTTTTCTTATCTAGCCTAAATAGATTAGGGAAAAATTTATACAACTAAGGATCTAAACTAATACTAATCTAACAAGCATCAACAAACAATAGATTTCACAGCAAGCAAGCAAGAGATAAGATATATTAATTCACAAGGAAGCTTGGGTCATGCTTCACCTTAGGTCTATTCATGTAACTTAAGAAATTCTCAGAAAAAGTTGTGTTAATTATTCAATCATCGGATTCACTAATGTAAAATAATGCCTCTCTCAAGGTCAAAAACTCTAGATCTGGACCAGACTACCAAAATCTCTTCACAAGTTATTATCGGCCTAGATCCACATAAAGAATAAGAATCTTTTGTTTTAGAAACCAACCCAATGAATTTCAAAATAAGCGATAGAAAGTTTTCACCGTTCCTCTCTCAAGGTATTTAGGATCAACCTCATCAATAGCTTAGATCTATTCATTAAAATGACCTCTTAGCCTATTTTAATGAAATTAGACATGAACCCATATTGTGCACTATACAGTTTCAAGATAAATTAAGCTCAAGCTATTGAATTCAATAAATCAACACGTATTCAAAATAAGCACAACAAAGTTACATGAAATTAACCTAAGGATCCACAAACCCAAGCAAAATAAACTACTCATCCATGAATATAGTAAGACAAATCAACGATTTAGAGAAATAGTGAAAACCCATAATAAGATAAAGCAATGGAAACTATAATCCTTGATGAATAGAAATGATGAAGCATAAAGCTGCTATGAAGCACTAAAAGTCCTTGAAGTTCTCTCTAGATTCTCTCTGTAAAAAGGGATATTTGTAATTTTCCTCTTAGGGTTTAGAGAAATACTCTAAAACCCTTCTCAAACCCTACACTTTGGTTGCTGGCTGCTATCGGGCTCCTTTTTTTAATGAAAACAAGTGGGTATTTATAGTCTACTCAATTCCATCCCTCCTTGTTCTGCCCTAGTTGTGTTAGAGGGAGGGCAGAAAAATAAAAGCCTTGTATCTTGCACAAGCTGGCCCAAAACTTGCTTTATTTGCTTTCATTTCTCTTAAATTGTCATAATGAGCTCTTCAAGGCCTGAAAAGAATATCTAACAAAATAAATGTCCTTTTCTTTAATATATAATAAGAAATACATGCAAAGTATGTTTAAATAAGTACAAAGGATATGGGTCTTTTGACACTTATTAAACTTCCCCAGATTTAATCGTTTGCTTATCCTCAAGCAAACAAAATAAGGACAAAACTATTTGCCATCAATTGCACTTCTTAGAACATATCACATGAAGCATATCATTCTTTAATTTAATCAATCTATAGTGACTAATTAATGCCTACCACTCAAACCTACTATACTTGTTCTTGTGCCTGACATACTATAATCAAATTTTTAAGACTAATCTAGGTAAGCCAAACTATTAATCTCACCGTTTAATTACCCCTTCCAAAATCAGAGAAGAGATACAGATTCGAACAAAGCAAAAGTGGCAAGATCACATCTCACCACTTGTGAGAAAGCATATAAACCGTTCAACCATCTCTCTAATCACAGTAACTTAAAATGAAAGTATGTGGTATCCATCACTCCCCTGGATTTTTTTCTTCTTTTGATAGATCTCTCTCCCCCTCTCTCCCTCCCTCCTGCCCCCCACAACACCCCCCTCTCTCCTATATATAAATAAATATATATATATATATTTAGACTTTAGAGGGGGAGGATTTTGCCTCCATCTTTTCTTTTCCTCTGAACAGGTTTTGGCCCACTTCTTTTCAGCTTAGCTCTTTGGCTTTCCAAGTGACAATTTCCAGCTCCAATTCCTCATATCATCTATTAGATGTCGTTCAGATGTGATAATGGCTACAAGATTTTCTACTAGCTTCTTACTTAAGGCATCTACTATCACATTTGCCTTTCCAGGATGGTATTAGATGTCTATATCATAATCCTTTATAAGCTCCAACCATCTTCTTTGTCTCATATTCAACTCATTTTGATTAAAAATGTATTTCAAGCTTTTATGATTGGTGTACACCTTACATCTCTCCCCATATAGATAGTGTCTCCAAATCTTTAAAGCATGCACAATCGCTGCTAATTCCAAATCATGTGTAGGATAGTTCTTCTCATAAGGCTTCCATTGTCTAAAAGCGTACGCTATTACCCTGCCTCCTTACATCAACACAGATCCTAAACCTTGTATAGAGGCATCACTGTAAATAGCATACTCCTCACCACTTACTGGTAAGGCAAGCACTAGGGCATATACTAATTTATCTTTCAACTATTGAAAACTAACTTCATAGTCTTCACTCCATTCAAACTTCACTCCCTTCTATGTCAATCTGGTCAATGAGCTTGCAATCTTGGAAAAATCTTCCACAAATCTTCTATAATATCCTGCCATTCCCAGAAAGCTTCTGATTTCTGACACATTCTTAGGTCTTAGCCATTCAACAATAGCTTTCACTTTCTCAGGATCGACTGATATCCCATCTCCAGTTACAACATGTCCTAAGAAAGAAACTTGTTCCAACCAGAGCTCACACTTAATGAATTTTGCATACAGTTTCTCACTTTATAATGTGGCCAAAACCAACCTCAGATGTTCTTCTTTTGATTTAGAATACACTAGCACATCATCAATGAATACCACCACAAATAAATCCAAATAATCTCTAAAGACTCTATTCATAAGATCCATAAAAACTACTGGTGCATTGGTGAAACCAAAAGGCATGACAGCAAATTCATAATGTCCATACCTGGTCCTGAACGTTGTCTTTTGAATATTTTCTGCTCTAACTCTTAGCTAATGATATCCTGATCTCAGATCAATCTTCAAAAATACCTTTGCTCCTACCAGCTGGTCAAATAAATCATCTATACCGGGCAAAGGGTACTTATTCTTGATAGTCATATGATTCAACTTCCTATAGTTTATACATAATCTCATGCTTCCATCTTTTTTCTTTACAAACAGAACCAAAGCTCCCCAAGGTGAAACACTAGGTCAGATAAACTTCTTCGTCAACAAATCATCTAATTGTACTTTGAGCTCTACAAGTTCTGTAGGAGCCATGTGATATGGTGTCTTGGAAATAGGTGTGGTACCTGGCACCAACTTTATACAAAATTCAACTTCTCTCTGTGGTGGTGATCCTGGTAAATCTTCTGGAAAAGCTTCTAGGTACTCACATATAACAGGTATATGAGAAGAATCTTTCTTTGGTTTATCTTCTATCACCATAGCTGCCAAAGATAATCTTGCCCACATCTCATATGTATGCAAATTTGGAGGTCTTTGCACTTCAAGTTTATAAACAAACTTATCTCCGTCCTCCAAACTAAATTCTATTATTAAATTTTGAAATCTATAACAGCTTGATATTTCACCAACCAATCTACTCCTAATATTACATCAAAATCCAGCATACCTAACACTATCAGATTTGCAGGTAAATGTCTACCTCCTATCTCCATATCCACATTCCTACAAATTCTATTTAATATAGATCCACTTCCTTAAGGTGTACTAACAGAAAAACTTTCAGATATATATTCAACATGTACACCATAACTAGATACAAACATTTTAGATATGCAAGAAAAACTCGCACCAGTATCACATATGTACTATGCAGGAGTATAGGTAACGTACCTGCAATAGTGTCAACACTAGCAGTGTCACTGTGTTGGAGAGCATATATCTTAGCTAGTACCTTGTGTCCTTAACCAAAACTCTGAAGTCTACCAAACTGAGCTCTTGAGACAACTTGTTTTCCAAGTTCCTTACAATTAACTGCCCTATGCCCTCTTTGTCCACACTTGAAGCAGAAAACTTGAGGAAGAACTTTTTCTATGTAAACTCTGAGGCTGTGTCCCACCTTGCCACAAGAAAAGCAAGCATTTTCAATCCATTTGCAATCCTTTAAGTCATGGGGTCCAAAACATCTGCTACATTTCTTATCAGCGCCCTGATCAACTAATCTAACAAGCTATGTAAAAAGCCTCTTATTCTTGTCCTGGTTCATAAAACTAGTAGCTGGTCTCTTCCATAAGAATATCTAACTTCTCTAGGGTCCATTACTCTTCATTCTATTCAACCCTTGTTCCATAGTTTTGGTTTTGTTGACCACAGTGAGTAGTTGGTCAAGTCCATTAGATTCACTTGATATTGAATTTCAGGCTTTAACCCAGTGATGAACCTGTTTACTTTAGCTTCTTCACTTTCCTTCAAAGGATCAGGAATGAATCTCATCAATCGGTATAGCTAAGCTTCATACTCCTCCACAAACATCTTGCCCTGCTACATGGTATATTATTCCTGGAGCATCTTTTACTTCACACTATAAAGGAAGAACCCCCTATAGAAAGCTTGTTGGAACATCTGCTAAGTAATTGCCCCATATATGTGTCACTTGGTGCTCATCCACCAATTATTAGCTCTCCCAATTAGCAAGCAGGAGGCATATTCCACTTTCTTGTTCTCAAGTATGTCCAGAGCAGCAAATGTCACACCACAAAGGGTACCTTAAACGTAACAGTCCGCCACACTCGAGATATAAGCTCAAGTATAACAACCTTAGTCATTCCGTGAGTTTAGACACTAAGTGTAAGGCTTACGTTCACCATGTAGGGGACTTTACTTTGAATTGAAATAACTTAAGAAGACATATATAGCGCTAATAATATAAATCATAACAGTTATAACCAAGATTAATCTATTACAAAGATCTAAGGGGCATATCCCCATCAAAATATTAAGAGCCCTTAGGTTCACAAGAGTCTCTTACAACAACATATATACATACATACATACATACATATATATATATATATATATATATAAGATTGAGAAGATTTAACAAGAAGTCTATGCCTAACATCTTGGTCCCGACTTCTTCAAAAAGCTCCTTAAATGCCAAAGGCTGTACCTGAGGAAAGTGGCATCTTGGGGATAGCCATAAATAATTGTACTGTAACAGGAAAATATAGGGGTATAAGTTTACAAGCTTAGTAAGTTTCACTTCCAAATTAAATACTTCATCAAACAATATGGAAAACAAGTTATATTAATAATCATATGAAATGCACAAGCATGAACATACAATACATAAGACTTTACGAGAGTCCTACGTTGAATGGATTTACGCCCTTCGTTCGGGGTTAGGTGTTTCAGGCCCATATGATCATAGATTTCAATTTTTCTCATTTATGTAGTGGTTGATTCAGGTGCCCACCCACTTATTAATTTTGTAGTTAATTCAAGTGCCTACTCCACTTCCATTTTATTTCAGGCCATTCCACACCAACATTCGAGTTTTCAGGCCCACTCATTACCTAGCTATTATGCCTTCTTCCCACAAAGGTATAATAACAAATGCAATGTGACTTAACATATGTTATGCATGAACAATTCAGTTACAAGATCATGGCATTTATTTAAGTAAATTATAGGCGATCATAGATATTTTAGACACTTCAATTATATACTAAATCATACAAATATTTATAACAATTCCCATTTCGATATTCTTATCATCAGTTCAACCAAGTAGAAATCACATGTGCATTCCAATTTTATCTTGTCCTAGTTCTAATGTCACTATCATTACAAGCACAATCATAAGCATGTAATTTAAAAATAGTGAACTCACTTTGCTATGGCGCGAAAATCTACTTAATCGTAATAATTCTCGAGAAGCTCTAGTCCGTTTCCCAAGTCTCCTAATCAAAAGAAATAACTCCAATGAGTATTTCCATGAAGTTTGAATAAACTTATAAATTCTATTCTAACAAGTTCGTTTAAAAGGAAATTTCAACTTAAAACAGCCATAACTTAGTCATTTTAACTCGGAATTTCACGTATTATATGCCGATTTCTACCAATTCAACGAGAGCTATATATTTATAAAGTTATTTACATCAAACAAGGTCGTTTTGTCCATGAACAGTAGGGTACAGAATGCTATACGAGATTCCCAACCCATAAATCAAATTCTAATTTCAATCCAAGCATTATTCCAAAACTTTGATAGGTACTTAGGTATCATTATATCTTGAAAGACTCTTTCATATACGTAAATAACTCAATATCATGCATGATTCTTGGGTGTTGGTCTATTTCCTCATGTACTTAGACAATGCTTTATGGGATGTGCAAGACACTATTTTCCTAGCTTTGTTTCTAAGTGTATTATATACATGCAATACCTACAAGTTATTATCATGAATGTCATGGGATGAGCTTTTATATGTATATCCTTAATGATATTTGTATCAAGAATTTTTTTAGAAAACTTTTGCTTTGCAAAACTTTTGGAATTACTAAACTTAAGAAAACTAGTTTATTCCTTGTAAAATCACACTTGCTTTATCGAAACACAACCTTAATAACCTATATGTTAACATTTTCATTATTTTAATAAAATTCTTCATTTTGGAGTTGAAAAATAGATATTTAAATAGGGGGTTTACCTAGTTATGAAATTTATAACATTCTAACGATGAAACCTTGTTTAATCTATATTTGAAACATTTCCTTGTTTTAGGAATACTTGATAATATTCATTATACTTTTCAAATTAAGGTCTTTATTACATGTATCCCTAGGACTTTTATTTTCTATTAAAAGCTTCATTTTGGCTTTTGGAAATAGGTGTTTAAATAGAGGTCATTTTTAAATCCGAATTTGAAATTTATTTGAGATATGTTTCTTGTGTAAACTCATTTAATCTTTCTTAAAATTAAATCCTAATCAAACCTACTCCTTAGGCTTCCATTTCTCTAATAAAATTCTTGTTTTGGGGTTGAAAAATAAGTGTTCAATAATTAGGCTTTCTAATGCAGCATAGGATAAAGAGACGAAAAATCCTATGCAACAACATATTCCATCGGCCTTTAGTTCTACACTGCCATGTTGGAGCGGCGTACTTTACATGTCTTTTGGGTTTCTCAAATTCGTATTAATAATGTGTCAATGCTTTAGAATATCATTTAATATTTCTAAAGAATAATTTTTAGTATCATTTAGTAGGATTTTTAATATGATTTAATGTCTTTTAATAGGATGTTAGTTTTATTTTTTTTTTAAATGCTATTTAATATTATTTAATAGGTTTTAGTCCTTTTTTCGATTATGGCAACTTTCAAGCTTGCCTATATATATGTAAGCCTTATGGCATATGAGACAGAATATGTTATTTTGAATGAATTTTCTTTGAGAGTGTTCTCTCTTTATCCCAAAATTCGTAATCTTGTGTAGATTTCGACTTTTGATGCCAAATATCTAGATATTCTTAGAATCAATAGATATTTGAAGATCACAAGCCGGGTATTCGTGCGCGAATCAACGTCTTGCGATTGTTTATCTTTTATTCCGCTGCGTCACTTTCCTTATTAAGAATTTTAAATTTGTTGTTGGGGTTGAAACATAATGCTAACATAACTTTTGTAAACTTTTCTTGTTTTGAAAATATCTCAGAATAGATCTAGGTTTTACTTATCAAAGCCATTCGTTTATGTTATCGATTCCCTAAGCCCTTCATATTTAATGTAAAATACTCATTTTGAAGTTTAAAAAATAGCTTTTCTAAATAGGGTTCTTTTTAGATCCGAATTTCCAAAAAAATTTTTGTTGAAACTAAAATAGATCTTAGACTTTCTAACATCTTCCCACTATTATTATGCTACTATAAATTATTTATGTAAATAAGACAAAAATCTAAGGCATTTATGTACTCAAAACAATTAGATCTAATTTATTATGCAAGTCATAAATGCAAATATGACATCAATATTAAGTAGATGTGATTAATGGATGAATACATGCACAAAATATCAATAATAACAACATAAAGCAATAATGAAGCAAAATAATGGCAAAACAACTTAATCACAAGATCCACAACATTGTGATGACAAAGATATCATATTGTAAGTGTTTCCACATCCCTAGCATAAAGCTCATGGGATTTTTGGTAGAACCACACATGTAATGATCTTGCCATGACTGTTTTATGGTGGTATGTTGTAGATCTATTCTATTAATGGTTTGGAACAAGAAAACTTGAAAAGAAAAATGTGTGTGTGTATGGGTGTCACAGCATGGAGAGGAAGAGAGGGAGAGAAAAAAAAATGAAAGGGTTTATTTTAGAGAGAAAAGAAGAAATGAAAAGTGAAAGATACAAAAAAGTATCTATAGAAGTGGAATTAGGGTTTGTTTTGATTAAATAAAAGGAGAAAAATTAAACAAAATGAGAGAGAAGGAGAGGACAAGGGCGGCCGGATCTAGCAAGAGAGAGAGAGAGATGTGTGATATTTTGTGTAATAAAATTCAAAATTTAAAAATAAATTAAGTAATAAAATGTATTAGAAAAGTAAATTTGTAAGGAAAATGATGCAAGTTTGTAAGAATAGGGTATGGCTGGTTGTACTTGTGAATAGTATGATTAGAAATAAAAAAGTAGATTAGACAATTAAATTACCGATATTAATGGAAATACGATAAAAAGGTTATAACTGTAACTTTTATAAACCGAAAAATTATATAACTTATATATTTGGAAATCTTATGAAATTACGAATCTAATGGCATTAATAACATATTTTTAGCATCTCGAGCCTCGGGACATGCTTTTCAAAGTCTGTATACGATCGGGTTCGAAATAGGTCGTAAATTCACTAATATGATATTTTTAAGCATCCTAATATTATTACGAACCAATCTATATTCTCCGCTCATATTTTGACTTCTCGGTTTAAGAACATGGGGTTGCCGGATCTAATCTGCTACGGTTTTCTAAGGATTTGTTGACTTAGGGTATCACGCTCCGAGGGTACCCTAGTAGAAGTGGGCAAGTCACACCTGAATACTATCATAAGATTATCTTCAGAAAGTGACATGTTTTCCAAAATAACAAGATCTTTTAGTTGCTTCGATAAGAAATGATAAATACATGTAAGAAATAAATTAGCAAAAAATTGCCATCTTAATCATAAAATATCATAATTTATTACAAACCATGTAGTCTTTTTGTAATTCTCTACATACATAACTGATAAGACAACATTAGCTAATCTATTCTAGGAAAATATAAACCATTAATCCAAAATAGAACCATAGGCTTCCAATTCTTAAGCACTTACCGAAGCCACATTCCTGGAAGTAACTAACCAAGGTTGAAGTGTAAACCTGAAAAGACTGTTGGAGTGTGAGTGAAACCACGACTCAGTGAATAACTAGACATATTACACATCAATCAAGTTATTAGCAAATCGTATGTCATGCAATCACTCAAGCATATGCTCAGATACAAGCTTCAATGATCTAGAATCCAAACAGGAAAAAGATTTACGCCCTCTTTTTAGGGTCGAAGAACATTTACTTTATGACCCACATGCCTAGGAGAGATTAAGTTTACAGGAAAATCGACGATTTCTCCTCTTAGGGTTATCACTTTAAATTTAGTAATTGTTTTAACTCACCATTTCTTGTATCCATCCTTAGAAACTCCCTAAGTATTAATCATTTCAAAGCGATACTACAGGTGGCGTTCTTCGTTGCCACTTAGTTCCCGTAGAATCGACGGAACAAAGAAAATCTTGGAGGAACTAACACTTTAGAAAAATCAAGCATTAACAAAGAACCAAAATATTAATACGTAGCAGGCTGTCACCCATTTATATATGCAATAATGCAGTACGTGCAATGCATGACCAGGTTATTTTAATAAGTCAATAGTTCTTATTCAATTTCATGGTGGTCATACATTACATACAATAATCATCATACTGCTTCACATCATTATACCATTGTATTAGCACTTTTGTAATGGTAGATCAGCAATCATACAATCAGATCACAACACATTTCCATCAAAACATTCATATTATTATCTTTGCATTACATATTCAGCTAATTACAAGCACAAACAGTATAATATGACTAAATTACTTACCTGCTCATAGTGACTAGCCGTAGTAATCTGCTGGAAGGTCCTCTATGGTATCAAAGTCACCTATTGAGATGAATAAAATATTCATCAATATAATATAGATTATATAACTAAACTCCTATATGTGTCTAGTGTCCTAAATTCATATTTATCTCGGTTTCTATTGCTTATTTTGGTCCTTTAATGGTCTTATGATAACAATTATCAATTAATCTTTATTTTCATGTAGCTTATCTTAGTCTTGCTTGATATTCATATACATTTATCTGATATTCGAAAAATTGATATTTAACAAGTTTATATTTTGTAGTTATTATTACTATTTTTATGTTATTCTCTATCTGACTCGTTATAGTAAGTCATATTCGTTTATTATTGTTTAGTGTCGTCGTGTTTCTCTTAATCTACTTCATACAATTATTTTTTCATTTTTATAAGTCACATTATTCATAAATTTAGCTCATTTCAATTTCAATTATTACCTATTTATCTATATAAAACAAATATTTGATAATTACAGTTGCTAATAATACTTAATATTTCCCAATAGTTTCTAGGGTTTTAGAAGTTATCGAATATTAAACATATTATTATCCTAAGTAATTGTATTTATTTTATTTCTTAGTAAATTCTGTTTTGATATACATATATATAATATGTTTATATTTATCATATAAATATCCTATCCGTGTAACACAAACTTTACATAAGAAAAACATGTTTATACACAGGCTCCTATGTCGCCAGCGTTGAAACCCAGATGCTGGCATTCTTAGGTTTTGCCTATTATTTCGTATCAGGTTGCGCTAGCTTGTAAGCTGCCAGCTTTCCCACGTACGTCGGACTATATGCTGCCGGCGTATAACCCCAGTTAGTCGACATTCGTTCATGTTATGTTAAAATAAATTATACGTAGCTTCTATTCCAGTTTAAGCCATCGGCATTCAGCGTCTACACTGCCGACGTAGGGACAGTGTTGACACTGTTCATCATCTTCCTTGATGAACCAGTTTGTATTTCTTCAATTTTCTACGTTATAATCATTCTAAAATCATTCCTAGGTGTTTCTATGGTACATATATATACATATATCAACTCATAACGCATCTATGCTACGGTTTTTCCTTCTCCAATTTGCCAAAGTTGTAGATGTTTTGTGTTGCATTAATTAAGTTGTAACTTTGGCTAAATTTGATTGGCTTGTGAGTGTGTTTTGTTGACAAATTTGAACATTTTGTAGACAAAGGAAAGAAGAAATCGGCTGTGCATATTTTGAGGATCCTCAGCCGCAATTCTCTCCCATTTGCACTGAAATATTAGAGTAAATAATATATAATAATATTTAGTTAGTTAATTATCTTAGTTTTAAGATAGTTTAATAAGTTAAAACGGGTACAAACATGATAATTATTCAAGAGTTTTATCTCCAAAATTTTATATAGAGTTCTACAAATTTTGTAAATTGTTATTAAGTTCAACTTTGGGTTTAAAGTTTACGCGATAAATTATTTTTAGAATTTTATCTCCCGTGATTAGGGTTTTATAAGCTTAATAGGTTAATTTTTGTTTTAGCCTCTAATATCTTAAGAATTTACTAACTAAAATAATAGTGTGATCTAAATATTTATTTGGTGTCTAGATTATTAGTTATACATCTGTTTATATTTTTATTGTGTATTCATAATCCTAACTATTCATCTATAAATTATCGTTTTCTAACTATGAGCATTATCGAAAATCTACTTTTCAATAAATTTGAAATATGAGTTAGGTTATTTATTTATCTTGAGGTTTTATACCTACTATGAAATCTTATTAATAATCTTAAATACTATCTAGATAATTTTGTTTTAGGGTTTGAAATTATATACAAGCTCATTTCTACTTGTGGTTTAATTCTATGGTCTTGATTGAGTCCTATATTATCATTCTATTTTCTATTTGTATGAAAAAAATTTCGGGGTTTACATAAGGTTTTCGATTGAATTTCCGGCTTAGGGTTTAAGCTTGAAATTACCCTAAAAATTAGGGGTTTATAACCTACCCTCCTTAAAGAAAGTTTTATCCTCAAAACTTGAAAAACGTACCTGATTCTTCAAACAAACTGGGGTATTTCTGTCACATCTCATTTTCTGCCTCCCAAGTGCCTCATCGTACGAGTGATTCCTCCAAAGAACCTTAACATATTTGTTTTCCTTATTTCTCAAGTTTTGAACCTTTCGGTCTAGAATCTGTACTGGATGTTCTTCATAGGTGAGGTTTTCCTTCAACAACACCAGTTCCAATTCCACAACTTGATCCGGGTCGGCTACATGCTTTTGAAGAACAGAGACGTGAAAAACATTGTGCACTTCAAACAAATTTGGTGGTAAAGCGAGGCGGTACGCCAACTCTCCAACTTGTTCAAGTACTTCGAATGGACTAATATATCGAGGGCTCAACTTTCCTTGTAAGTGGATTCAGTGGATACTCTTGATAGGATTTACCTTTAAGTACACATGATCTCCTATATGGAATTCAAGAACTCTCCCTTTTAGATCCGCCTAACTCTTTTTTTGATCTTGAGCCTCCTTCATTCGTTGTTGGATGACTCGTACCTTATCAGCGGCATCTTGTATAAGATCTGGTCTAAGAACCAATTTCTCCACATCATCCCAAAATAACGGGGATCTGCAATTTCGTCCATATAAAGCTTCATGGGGTGGCATCTTAATTGTCGAGTAATAACTGTTGTTGTAAGCAAACTCCACTAAGGGTAAGTATGCTTCCTAACTTCCTTTAAACTCCATCACACATGCTAGAAGCATATCTTCTAAGGTTTGTATGGTTTGCTCAGACTGTCCATCGGTCTGAGGGTGATATGCCGTGCTAAAGTGCAACTTAGTTCCCATACACTTTTGCACGCTTCCCCAAAACTTGGACACAAACCTTGGGTCTCGATCTGATACAATCCTAACTGGTACTCCATGTAGATGAATGATTTCCTTGATGTGGAGCTTTGCCAATTTATCCATAGAATAAGTCATACATATTGGTAAGAAGTGTGCAGACTGGGTTAACAAATCTGCTATAACCCATATAACATCATGTCCTGTTGGTGTTTTTGGCTACCCACACACAACATTCATGGAAATTTGATTCCACTTCCATTTCGGTATTGGCAAGGGTTTTAGCAATCCTCCCAGCCTTTGATGCTCTACTTTCACTTGCTGGCAAATCGAGCACTTGAATATGAATTCGGCCACATCCCACTTCATTCTGTTCCATCAATAATGTCCTTTAAGATCTTGATACATTTTCGTTCCTCCTAGGTGTACCATATACCCAGAATTGTGAGGTTCACTCATGATCCCCTTCTGTATCTCCTCATCACTTGGTATACAGAGTCGTCTCTTCATCCTTATTACATCTTCATCATCCATCGTGAAGTTGGTGTATTTTTCTTCTTGAATTTCCTTCTTTATTCTTTGTATTATCTCATCATAACGCTAAGCCTCCTTGATTCTTTCCATTAAAGTGGGTCCATCACTAAATTTGCTATCTCCACCTCGGTATCTCCTCCCATGAACTCAATGCTTAGCTTTTCAAACTCCTTTACTAATTCCTTTTGATCGGTGAGCAAGGCTGCAACTTCTCCACGATTCTTACGACTTAAGGCATTGAGAACCACATTTACTCTTCTCGGGTAGTAATTAATCCCAAAATCATAATCCTTGATTAACTCGAGCCATCTTCTTTGTCTCATGTTCAACTCCTTTTGCGTGAATAAATACTTAAGGCTCTTGTGATCGGTATAGATCTCGCACCTTTGCCTATCAAGGTAATGCCGCCATATCTTTAAGGCAAACACCACTACGGCTAGTTCCAAATCATGTGTAGGGTAATTTTGTTCATGTAGCCTTAGCTATCGCGAAGCATAGGTATTCACTTTCCTATCTTACATGAGTACACATCCGAGATCATTTCTCGATGCATTGCTATGAACTGTATAGGGTTTCTTGAGATTTGGTAGAACCAGGATTGGAACGGAAACAAGCCTTTGCTTAAGTTCTTGAAAACTTTGGTCTCTCTTTTCCGTCCATATAAATTTTTCAATCTTTTGGGTTAGTTGGGTCAAGGGCTTAGCTATTTTGGAAAAATCCTTAACAAACTTCCTATGATAACCAGCTAGACCCAAAAAGCTTCTTACTTCTATTACTGTCTTGGGTGTCTTCCAATCCATTACAACATTTACCTTCTCAGGGTCCACAGGTATACCTTCTCCTGATACTATATGTCCCAAAAATGAAATCTTATCCAACCAAGAGTCACACTTGGAAAACTTGGCATATAACTTCTATTTTCTTAAGGTTTGTAGTGGCATGCGCAGGTGTTCCTCATGTTGCTTACGCGTTTTCGAGTAGATAAGGATATCATCAATAAAAACTATAACACACTTATCTAATAAGGGCTTATATACTCGGTTCATCATATCCATAAATGCAGCATGAGCAGTCGTTAACCAAAAGACATCACCAAGAACTCATAATGTCTATATGGAGTCCGAAAAGCCGTCTTAGGTACATCTTCCAGGTTGACTATCAGCTAATGATATCCTGATCGAAGATCAATTCTTGAAAACACACTTACTCTTTGTAGTTGTTCGAAAAGATCATCAATCCTAGGGAGCGGATATCTATTCTTGATTATGACTTTGTTAAACTCTTGGTAATCCACACATAGCCTCATCGACCCATCTTTCTTCTTAATAAACAGAACCGGTGCACCCCATGGTGACACACTTGGCCTTACGAATCCTTGATCCAAAAGCTCTTGTAATTGTTTCTTTAACTCCTTTAGCTCATCCAGAGCCATGTGGTAAGGCGCTTTAGATATCGGCTCCGTGTTTGGCACCAAATCAATCTCACAGTCGATCTCTCGCTTCGAGGGTATTCTAGGTAGTCCATCGGGAAAAACATCTGGAAACTCATTAACTGCTGGTATATCTTCAACTCAGGGTAACTCTTCCTCCTTCTCCATTGCACTAAAGGAACTTTCTCTTTTGGTCTCAACTTCTTCATCCACAACTAGTTCAAACGAACTTAACTTAGTTCCTCTTGAAATTGCTATTTCTCCCTTAAATTCAACATCCTTCCCATCAAGGTCCCTAAACTCCACTTTCTTCCTTCTACAATCTATAACAGCTTTAGCAAAGGTCAACCAACTCATACCTAAAATCACTTCATATTTAGTCATTTCAAACACAATCAAATCACATCTTGTGTGATGTCCTTGAATCACTATTGGGCAGTTTTTCAACACTTCATTGGTCGTCACCACACTTCCGGTTGGAGTCTTGACACGAAAGCCGAAGGTAGCGGTGGCTATTATTAATCCAACTTGTCTCACTAAACCGATAGTGATAAATGTGTGTGTAGCTCCAGTGTTGAACAAGGAGTAAGCAGTCATCTTTTCTACTAATATGCGTCCTGTATTCAACATGGCTAATTGCTATCCCAACCATTCTAGTTCATTCTCCCTAACTTCATCTTAGATTACTACACTTGTTTTTCTTTTTCTAGTCCTTGGATCCTAAGCAATTCATAATCAATTGAAAAATAGAAACAAGGGTTGGAAGACTAACCTGTCACGAGTCTAAAATCTTGGCCATTGTCCTCCTCAAGGGCAGCATATTCACAATCTTCATCCTCAACTCCTCACAAACCCATTATCCCTTCAGATTGTATATCCTCATGCCATGCATAGCTGATCCAGAACGGCTGCTAAGGTTTCTACTATTCCCATTTTCGAGCCTTATCGAGGATGATCCTCCAAATGTCCTAGCTGGGGTACCCGTCATTTGTGGGCACTCATTGGCAAAGTGTCCAACTTGCTTGCAAACATAGCAAGTAGTGGTAGCTTTCTTTAGGCACTCAGAGATCTTGTGACTTGCCTCCCCGCAGAAATAGCACTTGTCTCTCAGTTACGGACCCCTCTTAGGGTAGTGCTCTCCCTTACACTTCTTGCAACTTACAATCTTAGGAGTGATCTTTCCTTCATTTCTCCCGTTCGTATTTCCTTTGAAGCCATAGAGTGGCTTGGACCTTTTCTGGGGATACCTTGAACTTGACCCCCCATGAAACTTTCTTCCAAACATAGAGGATGTCTTATCTATAGTCTTTGTCTTTCTCTTCCTGGCTCCTTCAACAATCCGGGCTCTCTCAACCAATTCCCTAAAAGTCCTGATGTCATACTCTTCAAGTCTCATTCTCATGTCCTCATCCAAACCATTCAGAAAAACTTACCTCTTTAATTCCTCACTATATTTGTATGAGTCTAGGGCATACTGGAGTAGCCTACTGAACTCGATCTCATACTGCTCCACCGTGTAGCCCCTTTGTGAGATATGCAAAAAATCCGCACTATACTGTACCCGGAGGCTTCCGAGGAAGTAATTCTCAAGGAACTTGTAGTGGAACATCTCCCATGTAACAAGTGGCATAAACTCCCTTCTCTTAGATTCCTGCCATACTCTTGCATTTAGTCTTAGCATGTAAGTGCCATAGTTAACTCTCAAGTGGTGGGGTACTTGAAAGGCATCAAATGACCGCTCTACTTGGGCCAACCAATCCTCGGCCTCATATGGTTTCCCAAAGGCTCCCTCAAAGTATCTGTTAATCCATATGAACTCGAGTAAAGAGCTCTTATACTGCCTCGGTGGTGGTGGTGGAGGTAAGGGTAAGGTGTGGGAGTGCGCGTTTTTGTGCATTGGCATAGCTACAGATGCTTGTTATGTTGAGGGTGATGGAGTGGGTGTTGGAGCAGGAGTAGGAGCTGGCATAGTTTGTCGAACGGCCTCGAGCACTTATGCCTGTTACCCTAAAGTCACTTACAAAGCGATTTGACTTGAGCATCGGCCGTTGGTGACCGTTGCTTGTTATTCTCCTTCCACATTTGGTTGGTTAGACGCACATTGTTCTTATTGTCTCCTTCCTCTACAACGGCTATTTTACGTTTTATTTAACTTAGTTAAGTAATCTTCCCATAATATTATTAACATTTTAAATTGAGTTTTGAAAACGTCGAAAATTCTTGTGCAAACGAGCAATATAAATGCGAAGTATAATTTAAGAAACTAAGTAAAAGAAATCTCAATTTCATAAAACATAACATAATTTTCATTTAAACTTCAAATTGCAGGTACAGAGACCCTTACATTGAATTTGAAAACAATGCATAACAATTCAAAACAACATAACAAAGCAACAACCACAAGCAACACCCCGAAAACAACAAAAGCTACTATGACCTATCATTCAAGGTTGCAACTACAAAATTTAGCTTGGACTTGTGGGTCAAAACATTAGTCTTGCTTCCTCTCTTCAATCCTTACATTCTCTTCTTGTAAACTACTTCTTCTCCTTCTTCATCCTTATTTCCTTTAGACAGGGTAACAGCCACATCCCCTATCTTGTTCACTTCTTCCTCATGGGATTAGTAACTGATTTGACTTAACGAAGGTGGCTGGGCCATATCAACCGGTGGGGGTAACATCTCCCCATACACTCCCCACCAAAAGAAGTGACTTTGAGCATCGGCTCGAAGCCAATCAGTGTGATCCCCCAACAAGTCAAGAGCATAGACAAATAGATGTCCAATTGGGTTCTAAGTTTGAAAATTGGGAAACGTCGGCCTTCCTTCATTTCTTAACACAAAGGTAGCTTCTTGCAACATGGGTTTCCCTAACTTATGAACAACAATCCTTTCTATCGCATAAATCACTTCGAGTTATAACCAACATTTCCTTCTTATAAGGCAGTATTCTATGTCGGTCATGACCTTGTGCCACTCAGTGTTCATCAAACCTCTTTTCCACAAATTAAACATTTCTTGGATTGACTTAGGGCGGCCAGCTAGAGCAAACTCCTCACAAAAAACCCTAATTTTTAGGCGGTAGTCAACCAAAGACTCATCGGTTTACTTATGCATTTGCCTTGCCGCTTGGCTGGCTTCACCAAAAGTAAGCTATTCATAAAAGAGGAAAGGATTAGAATCGTAAAACCTATACTACCCATGTTATTCTTATCTAGGTCTTCCTTATTTTATTTTTACCCTATCTTAGTCTTTCTTTTTATTCATCCTTAAGTCTATTAATTAAAGTTATGATTGTAGACTATTAACCATGCTTTGATACCAACTTAAACTGTTACGTCCCAAAGGGTACCCTAAACGCAACAATCCGTCACACTCGATATTTAAACTCATGTATGACAACCTTAGTCATTCTGTGAGTTTAGACACCGGGTGTAAGGCTTACATTCACTATGTAGGAGATCTTACTTTGAATCAAACTAGCTTAAGAAGACATACATAGCGATAAGAATATAAATCATAACAGTTATAACCAAGATTAATCTATTACAAAGATCTAAGGGGCATACCCCCCTCAAAATATTAAGAGTCCTTAGGTTCACAAGAGTCTCTTACAACAACATACACACACACACACACACACACACACACACATATATATATATATATAAGATTAAGAAGATTTAACAAGAAGTCTATGACTAACATCTAGGTCCCGACTTCTTCATAAAGCTCCTTAAATTCCAAAGGCTGTACCTGAGGAAAGTGGCCTCTCAGGGATAGCCATAAATAATTGTACTGTAACAGTAAAATATAGGGGGTATAAGATTACGAGCTTAGTGAGTTTTACTTTCAAATTAAATACTCCGTAAAACAATATGGCAAGCAAGTTATATTAACAATCATATGAAATGCACAAGCACGTGAACATACAATACATAAGACTTTACGAGAGTCCTACGTTGAATGGATTTAGCCCCTCCATTCAGGGTTAGGTGTTCTAAGCCCATACGACCATAGATTTCAATTTTTCTCATTTATGCAGTGGTTGATTCAGTTACCCACCCACTCATTAATTTTGTAGTTGATTCAAGTGTCTACTCCACTTCCATTTTATTTTAGGCCATTCCACGCCAACATTCAAGTTTTCAGGCCCACTCGTAGCCTAGCTATTATGCCTTGTTCCCACAAAGGTATAATAAAAAATGCAATGTGACTCAACGTATGTTATGCGTGAACGATTCAGTTATAAGATCATGGCATATTATTTAAGTGAATTGTAGGCGATCATAGATATTTCAGACACTTCAATTCTATGTTAAATCATACAAATATTTATAACAATTCTCATTTCGATATTCTTATCATCAATTCAACCAAGAAGAAATCACATGCGTATTCCAATTTTATCTTGTTCTAGTTCTAATGTCATTATCATTACAAGCACAATCATAAGCATGTAATTTAGAAATAGTGAACTCACTTTGCCATGGCACGAAAATCCACTTAATCGTAATATTCCTCGAAAAGGTCTAGTTTATCTCCCAAGTCTCCTAATCAAAAGAAATAACTCCAATGAGTATTTCCATGAAGTTTGAATAAAACTTATAAATTCTGTTCTATAAAGTTCGTCAAAGTTCGTCTAAGAGGAAATTTCAACTTGAAACGGTCATAACTTGATCATTTTAACTCGGAATTTTGCGTATTATATACCGATTCTACCTATTTGACGAGAGCTATCTATTTCTGAAGTTATTTCCATCAAACAAGGTTGTTTGGTCCATGAATAGTAGGGTACAGAATGCTATACGAGATTCCCAACCCACAAATCAAATTCTAATTTCAATCCAAGCATTATTCCAAAACTTTGATAGGTACTTAGCTATCATTATATCTTGAAAGACTCTTTCATATACGTAAATAACTCAATATCATGCATGATTCTTGGGTGTTGGTCAATCTATTTCCTCATGTACTTAGACAATGCTTTATGGGATGTGCAAGACACTATTTTCCTAGCTTTGTTTCTACCAAGTGTATTATATACATGCAATACCTACAAGTTATTATCATGAATGTCATGGGATGAGCTATTTATATGTATATCCTTAATGATATTTGATATCAAGAATTTTTTTAGAAAACTTTTGCTTTGCAAAACTTTTGGAATTACTAAACTTAAGAAAACTAGTTTATTCCTTGTAAAATCACACTTGCTTTTATCGAAACACAACCTTAATAACCTATATGTCTAACATTTTCATTATTTTAATAAAATTCTTCATTTTGGAGTTGAAAAATAGATGTTTAAATAGGGGGTTTACAGATGAGGGTGTGAGCGAGAGAGTCCTCTCGGTAGGAACTCCGGGGTTTACAGATGAGGGTGATGCTACTGTGAAGTGGTAACGCTGGGGAAGCCCACATGACTTACACCCAACCCTTTTTACATGCATATAAGCCTCTCCAATACACTCATAGCACAACCATTACATATATCTGTAAACCTCGGAGTTCCTACCGGGAGGACTCTCTCGCTCACACGCTTTTGGGGACCACTGCTACGCACGGCATGAAGGATTGTCCCACATGGGTTTGGCTCAACCCTTTTACATGCATATAAGCCTCTCCAATACACCCATAGCACAACCATTACAGTTTACCTAGTTATGAATTTTATAACATTCTAACGAATGAAAACCTTGTTTAATCTATATTTTGAAACATTTCCTTGTTTTAAGATTATACCTTGATAACATTCATTTATACTTTTCAAAATTAGGTCTTTATTACATGTATTCCCTAGGAATTCTATTTTTCTATTAAAATCCTCATTTTGGCTTTTGGAAAGAGGCGTTTAAATAGAGGTAATTTTTAATTCCAAATTTTGAAATTTATTTTAGAGATTGTTTCTTGTGTAAAACTCATTTAATCTTTCTAAAATTAAATCCCAATCTAACCTACTCCTTAAAACTCATTTAATCTTTCTAAAATTAAATCCTAATCAAACCTACTCCTTAAGGCTTCCATTTCTTTAATAAAATTCTTGTTTTTGTGTTGAAAAATAGGTGTTCACATATCAAGCTTTACTTATTACGAATTTTAGGTTTGTTGTTGGGGTTGAAACATAATGCTAACATAACTTTGTAAACTTTTCTTGTTTTGAAAATATCTCCTAATAGATCTAGGTTTTACTCATCAAAATCATTCTTTTATGTTATCTATTCCCTAAGCCCTTCATATTTAGTGTAAAATATTCATTTTGAAGTTTAAAAAAATAGCTTTTCTAAATTGGGTTCTTTTTAGATTCGAATTTCCAAAAATCATTTTTGTTGAAACTAAAATAGATCTTACATTTTCTAACATCTTCCCACTATTATTATGCTACTACAAATCCTTTATGTACATAAGACAAAAATCTAAAGCATTTATGTATTCAAAACAACTAGATCTAGTTCATTATGCGAGTCATAAATGCAAATGTAACATCAATATTAAGTGGATGTGATTAATGGATGAATACATGCACAAAATATCAATAATAACAACATAAAACAATAATGAAGCAAAATAATAGCAAAACAACTTAATCACAAGATCTACAACATTGTGATGGCAAAGATATCATGTTTTTAGTGTTTCTACGTCCCTAGCATAAAGCTCATGGGGATTTTTTGTAGAACCACACATGTATGATCTTGCCATGACATGTTTTATGGTGGTAGAGTGTAGATCTATTACCTATTAATGATTTGGAACAAGAAAACTTGAAGAAGAAAAATGTGTGTGTATGGGGTGTCACAGCATGGAGAGGAAGAGAGGGAGAGAGAAAAAAATTCCAAGGGTCTGTTTTGGAGAGAAAAGAGAGAAAATGAAAAGTGAAAGATATCAAGGAGTATTTATAGAAGTGGAATTAGGGTTTGTTTTGATTAAATAAAAGGAGAAAAATTAAACAAAATGAGAGAGAGGGAGAGACAAGGGCGCCGGTTCTAGCAAGAGAGAGAGAGAGAGAGAGACGTGTGATATTTTGTGTAATAAAATTCAAAATTTAAAGTAAATTAAGTAATAAAATGTATTGGAAAAGTAAATTTGTAAGGAAAATTATGTAAGTTTGTAAGAATAGATTGTAAGGATGAAAGAATAGGGTATGGGTGGTTGTACTTGTGAATAATGTGATTAGAAAAAAGTAGATTAGACAATTAAATTACCGGTAATAATGAAAATATGATTAAAGGCTATAATTGTAGCTTTTATAAACCGAAAAATTATATAATTGATATATTTAGAAATCTTATGAAATTACGAATCTGATGGTACTAATAACATATTTTTAGCATCTCGAGCCTCAGGACACGCTTTTCAAAGTCTGTATCCGATCACGTTCGAAATAGGTTGGAAATTCACTAATTTGTTATTTTTAAGCATCTTAATATTATTACGAACCAACCTATACTCTCTGCTCATATTTCGACTTCTTGGTTTAAGAACACGAGATTGTTGGATCTAAACTGCTAGGGTTTCCTAGGGATTTGTTGACTTAGGGTTTCCGGTTGAGTTCCCGGCTTAGGGTTTAAGCTTGAAATTACCCTAAAAATTAGGGGTTTACACAAAATGTTCTCTCTACTTCTTCCATCCAAAGTTGAGCATCCAATGGTTTCACTAGCATAGGCTCAAACTTGTGTGCCAGGTCTACAAATTTGTTGAGGCTTAGCACATCAGCTTGTCTAGCCTAATTTCCTCCATTTCCATTGTTCCTTTGATTTTCTTGTCTCCAGGCCTCAGCATTGGCCTGTATCAGGTCTACATCATGCCTCATGGTTTGGTGCTACTGTGCTATCACTCCCAGCAAAGTATTTACTGCCTACATTAGTTGGGCTACATCTACAGGCGCTTGTTGTCTTGCAGGTAGAGGTGCTTGTTGTCCTACAAGTAAAGGTGGTTGTTGTCCAATAAGGTGGTTGGTTCAAAGGCGATTTTTCCCCCTGACTAGCTCTGGAGGAACCAGCATCAGGGGCTCTTCTTCTTGGAGGCATACTAAGAGATTAAACATAGCATAAAAGAATAAGATATAATATACCATAAAGATCAACACAAACTAATAAGATCATAACATAAATACTAAGCAAACCTAACCCATTTATTAGCCCACTCATCAATGCTCATCGTCTTAAAGAGTTCATAACTTAGATCTATTATGATCAAAACCTATTGCTTTGATACCAATTAAGCTGTAACGCCTTAAAATAAGGACATTATAACCCGCCATGTGTCCTTCTATTTTAAGAACACGCCAAGGCGATAAATCTAAACCACAAGAATACATAATATAAAACTTCATAAACTCTCATAAAGGATACCTATTTAAGTTATCTCATAAAACAAATCCTTTGAAGAAAACACCTTGTTGGCATAAACCAAAGCCAACATACTTAATAATCCAAAAACTCAAATAAAACTTATAACAATATCAAAGTTTATAAAAAGTAAATTTTCAAAACTTCACATCATCTTCCAAGTCTATCTTTAAGATCTATAACATCTTAAATGACAGTACGATAGTCTACTCCACTAGCGTCCTCTCCCTCATTTACATAAATGTCATATCTTGATATGTCATACATACCTGGATCCTCACCTAGTCCTGCAAAATGATAAAAGAATGAGTGAAAACGCCCAGTACACCAAACCACAAAAAAAAAAAAAAAAATGCAAATGCCACACAACATACACATATATATATTTTCATGCATCTAATCCTAATGCAACGAACATAATTTATTATCTTTAATTAATTAGCAAACAACACAGTTTAGAACTATAGTACTCTAGTTCCAAACTTGAAGTTTCTCATGACCCTTGAAAGACAAACAATAAGAAAATAGGTAATTATAAATATATTGGAGTTGGAGAATCATCCACACACCACGGCCTCTGCCAAAACCTAATCTACCGGAATTATTTCTATGCACAAGTCTACTCGGGACAACCTCACATATAGATCATTAGGGTACCTCGTTAGTATCACACTCTATGTGGTCTTTACTAACCAAAGCCAAATACAAGCAAAAAAACAATTTTATATGTTATATAAAATTAGATTAATTTGATATTCTAATCCTATACACACAACAAACAGATCTAAACCTACAAGCACATACAACAAACAAGGTAAGGTCTTATCTGTATCAAATTCCAGGAACAGTACTCTAAATCACCCAAATCTATTTTTATAACACAACCCCTAATTCAACAGAACCTGATAACATGAATAGATAAAATTTCAAAATACATCTCATTAGATTAACCTAAATCCATTCATATCTAAAACCCAAATTTTTACATAATATCAAATCTATACATTTATCCTTAATCATAACACCAAAATCCTTCAGTTTAACAAATCTCCTCTACCACTTCTCCAGACCCTAGAATTTCATTCAACACCATATATACCAGAAATCAACAACTACCATTTTTATAAAATCATAAAGATTAAAACTTTAAAATACTTAAATTCAATTCTAAATCCTTTTAACACTAAAACCAGATCTACAGATAATCAGGGTTTTCTCCAATCTCCCTTCAAACAACTAAAAATTCTAAGGAACTATAAAATTGTATATCTTAGAGGAAAAATGGCTATTCAATTACATAATCTGATCATCAACCTTCCTTAAACACTCACTCTTAAGATCTCCAAGAAAATTAGAACCGTTTCTCCAATTCTCCTTCAAGACAAAAGAAAATCCTAAGATAATTCATAGATTGAAAGACTCTAAAGGAAAGATATGATTTTGATTACCTGAATCCGATCATCCAAGATCTCTTTTGACCAACAGAACCAAATCTCCAAACCCGATATGTATGTTTCCAATTCTACTATAAATTCAACCAACAAACCCTAAGAAATTTAATAATCCATAAGATCTTAAAATAAAAATAGTGATTTAGTTACCTGATCTGGACTTCTGAATCCTTTGATGGCTAAAAACTCTCAGAGGATAAGAATCTAGGTTTAGGGTTTTGTTAGAGAAGAGAACAAAGAAAGAATATATAAGGAATTGTAACTTTTCATCTTCCATCATGTGTCTGTTATGTGATCAAAATTTCACTAAAATTAGACTTGGTTGACAATTTTAACGTTATAATTTATATCAATGGACACTTTTATCCTTCTTTATGTATTATTTACTTATATATTACACTTTCTTCACATGCCAGCCCAACCGTAAATACCAAACCTGTAAGAGGTACGTGCCTTCTTTGCTTCTCTACTTATTCTCATTTTTTTTTTTTGGTAACCTTGATGATTGCTAATCCCAGCTGATATATCCTTTCTGACATATATTCTTTGCCTTTCCTTTGGTTATTTCAAATCTCCAAGACACATATCCATGAACAACATCACTCTTTGGGATTAGATTTTATTATGCAGACGTATAATGTGTTCCATCTTCTTCTAAACACCACAGGTCTAGATGCCACATGTCACTGATGCACGTCGCCTGATCCTTTGGTTTTCATCTAATGATCTTAACACAAGCCCTCCATCGATCGTGAGTCGCAAGGTTGCAGCTTTTAAACTAGCGAATCATCTTAGTAGAAGTCTTTTGATTGCTTTGGACTGTGTAGCATCATTGTCCTTCTTGAAGCCGTCCAATAGCTTTTTAATCTTCATCTTCTTCTTTATGTGAACATATATATATATGCGTATACATTCATTTTTTTTATATATTTCCATCGTCTATTGTAGGTATCAATATCAATAATGGTTCTATAGCGGTGATGAACTTTGACAGATTGACTACAACTTCAATAAGGTCTGAAACTCAACCCCACTTTCTTGTTCATACATTTGCACTAATACTGTAAACCTCGAGTTTCCTAGTAACCAGTAGACTCCGAGAACTGGAAACCAAAACCCTAAACCGGATTAGCTTAAGCTTGAGAGACAAACTTAAGAACCCTGGATCCGGCTTTCAAACCAAAAAAAATTTTTGTAAAATAATTTAATATGGAATATTTTTCTAAAGTATATTTCAAACCATAAAAAGATCTGATTTCAAGAAATTTTCCATTCCAGCCCTTCCCAAGATCCATTATGGAAAAGCAGGCCCTGGGACTTGAAATTCAAAAATATTATGGAATACTCTTTAGAATTGAAATTTAGTAAGGATTTTAAAAATATAAATTTTATAATTTTTCAATTTATAAAAATTACAAATATGGCCCTTTTTCTCGTATTTTCTTTACTATCTGTAAATTAATTGTCTTGATTACTATTCACAAGTACAAGCCCATACCCTACTATACTCACAAGCCATACCCTACTCTTACATCCTTACAAAACACTCAATTACATTTTCTTTTCCAATAATAATTTGTCTCTTAAGAATTATTACAATTTAAGACTTATTGTTACATAAATTTAAAAAAAAAAAAACAAATTATACTCTCCCTCTCTCTCTCTCTCTTATTGAGCCGACGCACCTCCCCTTATATGCCCTCAATTGTTTTATTTTCTTCCTTTATTATAATAGAAACAAACCCTGATTCAACCGAATATATATACTCTTTTACACTTCTCTCTCTTTCATTCACTTCACTTTTTCAAAAAATTACATAAACCTTCTCCATTTTACTCTCCCTTGTCGTGACGTTCCTCACGCACACTCACACAAGTTCATTTTCTTCTTCATTTTCCACTCATTCCAAGCCTTAGGTGATGAATCCTAAACCTTTCTACCATTAAACTTTGTAATGGCAAGACCATTCATGAGTATTTTCACATTTAAGTCCCCATGAGCTCTTGTTAGGGATAAGAAAATACTACTACATGAATATCAAACCATCACAGGGGTAGATCTTGTGTTTAAATATGTTTTTGTTGGATGATATTCATGTTCATGCATGTAGTAGTAGAATAAAACAAAGATCTTGCAAAAAAAAAAAAAAAACTATTTATATGTTTTCAAACTCCATTTCATGAATCCAAAGTAGTAGATCTAACATTTAAATGCTCATATTATACTTGACATTCATGAGCTTATGGATTTTGTGTTTTAGTGCATTAATGAACCCTAAAGACCTTTGTCTTATATATATAAATATTGTAGTTTATAGATCTTTAAGTAGATGAGACAAGAAACTCAAAAAGGAAAATTATTTGTTTGAAAAAGTCAAATGAAAATTCGGATGGTTTCAAGACCATGCATTAAAAACCCTTTTTTCAACTCCAAAACTTGTTTTTTATGAAAAATGAAGAGTATAGGTATTAGATATCATCAAGTGATGATTTTTATAAGTTGAGATGGGATTTACTAAGAAAAATATGTAAAACAAGGAGCAGAAATAAAATAGGAAATTTTGAGTTGCTTGTCACTTTAAGAAATACGTAATTTATGAATAATGGCATGAAAACACCTATTTTTCAAACTCAAAATGAAAGTTTTATCTAGGAAGTGAAGTCCTTAGGAGATAGGAATAATGGAGCTTAGAATTTTAAGGTATTGAACAAGTTTTTCTCAAAGAAATCACTCCAAAACTAATTTTACAAAATTCGAATTTAGGAATAGACCCTATTTGAAAACATGTTTACAAAGTATAAAATGAGAATTTTTATGGAGAAATGAAGGCCTTAAGGAATAGATATAATAAAGACTCAATTTTAACAAGGATAACTAGATTTTCCTAAGAAATAATTCTAAAATAAAAGAGAATTATCAAAGTCATGAAACTAGTCTTCTTAAGAGTATGTATTTATGGAGTCTTGCAAAATAAAGAATTTCTAAAATTTTATTTTAGTAAATATTGTCAAGAGCATGCATACATCAAGCTCATAACATGCCATTAATGATAGGAAATCATCAATATTGCATGTATAGTTGATCTATATAATAGAAACATTACAAACATTCACAAAACTATTTTTCGAAATTAGAATTCACAACTGATCAGAATGTTTCGAGACCCAAACGTTTTCAAACTTGGAAATAATATTAGAAATAGATAGACCTTTCGAAGTAGATGTAAATGGATATATAATTTGTGAAATTTCGAGTTGAAATGACCAAGTTACGACCATTTTAAGTCGGGACTTCCGCAAATGACAAGAATTACGAATTTGCTAGTTTTGTTTAATAGTTTGGATTAGTTAAGTGATGAAATACTTATTAGAGTATTTCTTCCTTTTTAGGTGACCCTGAGATCAACGATTCCCTTCTACCAGATTACTATTACTAGAGGACTGGTGTTCCAATGGTTGAGTGAGTATTCTTCCCGATTCCGTTTATTGTATGTGAATGTAATAATAGTTGCATTAGACTTTAGGCAAAAACGAAATGGATAGGTATGATGGGGATAAATGGGAATTATGTATGTTTGCTATTGCTATAAGAAATTGAAAATAAGAATATCGAAGCCGGGTGATTAACTAATGGTTGTATAGATGAATTAGGATTGATTGTCTGCAATTATTGATTGATCACCTAAAGAATTGGCTTAATTGACTATTCGGAATTGATAAGTAACATGGAATCATTCATGTCATAAATGGGGATGGAGCATTAGGATTGATTGGTTGCCCGTGATCCAAAAACGGAGTAAAAGTTAGTTAATCGTGATCTATAAATGAGATAATATGTTGGTTAATCGTGATCCACAAACGAATTTATAAGTTAGTTGACCGTGATCCAAAACGGCATATTTTAGTAGTACCTCAGTATTTGTTAATCTGCTAACCCAGAATAGAGGGCAAAATTCCATTCACATATGATTTCTGGCTAGTCATGTGTCTGTTGATCCCATATGTTTGATCCATATCATTTGCTTGATTAATCACTTGCTTGTATGATATGTTATGAATGAAATCTTGGAAGTTCTCACTCACTAAGCTAGTAAAGCTTACGCCCCTACAGTTTTTATTTGTTACAGCACTCTTTTGTCTGGCTTAGATAGAGGCACCCGACAACTTAGGTATAGGAGCTAGGCGTTTCCTTTAGAAGTTATATTCAATTCTGTTTAGACTTCCGTAGGAAACCAAAAAACTCTGGATAACTATCACAGACCTCTTAACAATATTCTTTTGCAGGGGAATGCCCCTTAGTCTTTGTAATCATTTGTATATGTGTTTTGATTTATATTCTAATTCTATTGAATGTCAATTTAAACTCTTTATCTCAATCGGTTCAAGTATTCCATTGTCGTAAAAGTACACCTTACATCTGTACAAGACTCCCAAAGGACTAAGGTAGTAATTCGTGGATCTTATATGGCATGTGGCGGACTGTTACGTTTAGGGTATCCTATGGGGCGTGACAAATACGGCCTTGCATCCACTATAAATAATGATAATAGATATGATGTTGTAATCTCCTAGATCTTATGCTACGATTATGTTTAAACCCTGAATCGAAAGTTAATCGGAAATCCTAAGATCAACAAATACACATCAAACCCTAATAGATTAGATCTGGTAATCTCGTGTTCCTAATCCTGAAACAACGAAATTGAGATAGTAGTGGATAATAGTTCATAATAATATATGGATGCATAAAAATATTATATTAGATAAATTTTTGTGTCTTTCGAATCCGAATGGGATCAGTTTTCAAAAACCGTGCTCCAGTACACCCGATGGCAAAAATATTTCGATAATACCAGCAAACTCGTAAAAATACAAGAATTTTAAAAATATCAGTTTTATTTTTTGGTATCTAAAATAATATTAGATTTAACTTAATTACACGTATTTTCATTACTACTGGTATTAATTTGTCTTATCTATTATTCATAGTACTATTCTACACTATTTATTACTATTCACCTATCTCTACTTTTTCTACACCTATTTCTATACTTTACTATAGCTATTTCTACTTTTTACTTTTCACATACATCTTCATTAACATCAAACGTTATATTTTATTACTTTTAATTAACAAAAATACAAAACAAATAAAAAAATCACTCTCTCTCCCTTCTATGCAATTCACGTCAGCCATGCAAGTACACACACATTTTATTTTTTCTTTTTCAATTTACTTAATTCGCATAATTTTCACTCCAAAAATTCTATAAATATCCCTTCTCCCTCAATTTCTTTCACACACTCATTCACCTTACTAAAACTCTCCCAAATTCTCTCCATAAATACTCTTTTCCAAAAATCTCTCTTTTCTTTCTTTACTAACCAAATTTTTCTATACATTTCCTACACATATAAACACTATTCAAACTTTCTCTACACTACCACTTCCATATTATCTCCTTAGGTAAAAGTTCTTACCCATTTCTTTCTATCATGTCATGTAACTTAACATGACCATGGCGTATGTTTCTTAAATATTTAAATGTTATAGAAGCAACACTATGTTTATGTTTTCTTCTTGTTCATGAATAAACTTCATATTATGTTGTTTTACTATTATGTTGTTATTATTATGATCTTATTGTTATTATCATGCTTCTAACCTAATTTTATATATATGTTACTATATATATATACATTCTAGAGCCTAAATGCTCACTAACTCACTAAAAAGTTTATTATTATATTTGCTCTTATTATTGCTTTTTGTTTTCTTTCTTTCTTTTTTTGAGACATAGTCCCAGGTTGTCTTGATGAAGCTAAAGCTCTTAATACTTGATCAGGTTACCTTGATGAAGCTAAGGTTCCCAATACTTGACCATAATTTCTTGCTTATTATTGCTATCTTACTTATTAATACTAACTTGCTTCTTACCTTATATTTTCATCATCTAAATACCACATGCTCATAATACATGCATTTTCATAATGATATTGTCTCAACAATATTTAAAGTAGAATTTTTCTTTAATAAAAGAACTTGAAACTTAATTTTTTATTATTTAACTTATCACTAAATAAAGGAGTTGTCATCAACAACTTAGAAAGTGGATTTTTACAAAATTTTCCCAGAGTTTTCTCAAAGTTTTCTCAAATAACAACAAGGATGGTTTTACCAAGGAAAAAAAAAAATAAACACCTTCTTTTCATAATTTGGTAATCTAAGGTTTGGTAAAAATAATTTGTTGGTATTCAAATTTTTCACAAAAAGCTTAAGATTAAAGTCTTTCCAACCGAGAAGCAAACTAGTTTTTAAAGTAAAATAAAATCAACCTATTAACTTATAAACCCAATTAGAAAAATAATGATCTTCAAGTTTCTAAAGAAGGAACCTATTTTCAAAAGAAATAACCAGAATATAAGTATGATAAGATTAAAAACAAAGAATTTTATCAATAAAGATGATTTCTTTTCAAATAAAATTGGTAAAGGAAATAAAAGACCAAGTTTTAGAAACAAAAACTTATTTTTAATGAGTTAATAAACAAGGATATAAGAGGAAAAAGACTCATTTATTAAAACTATTCTAAAGGCAAACTCATAATAGGTTATCAACAACTTAATAAAATTTTTGAAAACTTTGTTCTTTTATCACTAGAAGTAAAAGTTGTAAAAGACCGAAGTTAAGGAAAAAATTTATTTGTTTTAGAAAAGAAATGGGAAAAAAAATAAAAATATATTCATTTATAATAACCTAAGAAAATATAAAGTTTCTTTAAAATACTTTGAAAAGAAATTTGTCAAGTTTAAGTTTCAACACTTCAAAATGAATTGTTTTAGGAAAATAATCGTTGAGACAATACATTAGAATTTTTGCATATAAAGTGAGTTTATATATATATTCAAAGGATTTTTCAATCATATATATATACACATATATATTTTTTTTGCCAAAGGATTTTTGAATAAAGTTGAGTTAGAAAAATTGTTTTGCAAAATCAGGGAATTTTCGTTTTGAATCTATACCGTGAGTTTTAGCAATCCAAATTACCTTATATGTAGGAAATAACTTTAGAAATGGATAGATCTTTTCAAGTAGGTAGAAATCGGTATATGATATGTGAAATTTTGAGTTAAAATGAGCAAGTTATGACCATTTTAAGTTGGTATTTCACTCTATAAGAATTTTGATGAACTTAGTAGAATAGAGTTGCAAGTTTAAGTAGATCTTCCAAGAAATACTCATTTCGAGTATTTCTTTTGTATAGTTACGTGGAGTCCGAGCTACCTTACTCGGAGGACTATTTTGACTAAGGAACTTCTGCTGATATAGCCGAGTAGTTTAAAATCTCGCAATTGTACCTATTATTTGCTTGTAGTTTAATGATACTAGATTTTAAGAAAAGATAAAATGTGAACGTGCATGTGTTTTACTTACATGGTTGAAATTATGATAAGTATATTGAGGCAGGAATTGTTAACTAATCATTGTATGATTTAGTTTAGTATTGATTGTCTGCAAATTTTATGGTCACTTATAAAATGACTACACTATGCCATGATTACTTAAATTAAATAATTCATGCATGACACATAGTGAATCACATTACATTCATTACTATACATTTGGTGGGATAAGGGCATAGTAATGAGGTCAAGGACTTGAAATCATAATCTATGACTTTGATGTCTGTAATTAAATGGTGTGTGGGTACTCGAATCAACTGCATTTTAAGCGATTTGTAGGTACAAAACTACAAAAATATCATTTGCAAACTATGGCCTCGTTGCCCAGAACACCTAACCATCAAATGGAGAAGTAAATCCATTCACACATATGATTCCCAGAAAATCGTATGTACTGTTTGCTTACGTGATTGCTTGCATCCCATATACTTGATTAAATAACTTAATTGATTATTGATTATTGAGTACTTTACTTGTGGATTTAATTCTCTAAGCAAGAAGCTTACCCCCTTATAAATACTTTTTGCAGTTTCCCCATTTATAATTGAAGCCCCAGGATTATTTCTCTTAGGTATTACCTTTTGGCTTAAGAAGTTTTTCGAAGAAGTCAAAGACTAGATGTAGACTTAAATTTTAAGTAAATCTCCATGTAATTATTTTGATTAGACTTCAGTAGATCTTGATGAACTATATCTTTTAGCGGAGGAATGCCCCATTGATGATTGTAGGACCTTTATATATATTTTCCTAATTTAAATATTATGTTATGATTTTCATTCTTAAATTGCTATATGAATGTCTTCTTAAACAACTTGTTTCAAAGTTGATCCTCTATGATCGTAAACGTACGCCTTACACCCGTATCGAAGCTTATAGGATGACTAAGGTCATCATACTTAAGCTTTAATATTTGTGACAGACCATCACATTTAGAGTACCTTTTGGGGCGTAACAGATGCACTAGTATAGATGGTGTAACTTGGATCCTTGAACAACCCCATCTGTCATTCATGAACCTTTTTTTTTCATAATCCTTGTCGTGATGGCGCTGCTTGGCCTTTTTTTTCCTTATATATATATGCCATACCGAGTAAGATTCCAATATCTTATCACACTAATCATGAATTATGTGATTATAGTAGATTCCCACCAACCAAACAACAACGATATTTTTTTTAATATAGCTAAATAATTAGTAGCTGAATGACAGAATTAATACTCCTCTGGTCGTAACCTTCACATATAATTCAAACCATCTTAAGTTCAGTTCCTAAAATCCACAAATTTTTTTCCACGCAATTAGTACAAAAACAAAACAAAACAAATTCCATACACTGGCCTACCTAGTACGTATTCGTCAAGTCCCAGATATAGGCCTTAGACATACATATATATATATATATATATATTGCCAATGCCATATGCATGTATATATGTTGCCGTAATCGATGTGAGAAAATGTAATATTTGCATGCTTGCTTCTGTCTTTCTTGCAGGATCTGCTTGTTAGTAGGCATCAAGATGCTATTGAGTAATAGTTGAAATAGTTATCTATTGGCTTTTCTCAATAGCCATCTTTATCCATTAAGTGGCTCTCTTCAGCAGCCATCTATTTCATCAAACTTAAAGCTAATTCAGTGCTATAAAATTCCTAGTGATGGCATCGCGGGTCACAGACACCATCAACCAAAAGGACCTATTGTTGCGAAATGGTCAACTTCTTCTAATTTCGTCTCCTCGCAGCAACTGGATAGATCAGACAATTTCTAAAGATTTATTCTAGAGGAGGATCAAGAAGAGAGATATCTGTGGATTGAAGCATTCTAACAACTCCTATCACTTTATCGAGCCTAAGCTAAATCCAGCTAAGAGAGAAGTCATTGCAGCAAACTCAGTGCTGCGGTTCTAGAATGAAAGAAAGGAGCTACCACTCTCCCATACTCAATTTGTTTTTTTGAGACAAGCGATCCCAGCAAGGGTAGAGTGGGCAAGACATGTCTATGAGGATCCTGAGCACAAAGACGCACTAAGATCTGCAAAAGTATATCACGCCATCGATATTACTACACAGTTTAGTTACCTGTAACTGATGATATGAAGCTATGGCGAGCTGTCATCTTACGGTGGAGTACCCAGAATCACACCTTTATTGCATCGTAGGGAGAGTTCACACCCACACTTCAGGATTTATTCATGTTGTCACGACCATAATATGAGGCCTAGTAGGATTAATCTAAAGCTATCATATCAAGTGTGCACCCGTAATATGAGAGCCGTCTTGTTAGTCAGAGTGTACAAGACTCTATTTATTTATAAATGTTTATCATATAAATAATATAATATATTACATGATTTCAACTATGGAATCCGATTTTCTAATTTCTACCAAGATCGCAGAGAATCGGTATCCCCTACCAAATGGTGAAAGTTTGTTTCAAATTACAACATACAAAATTTAAAATTTATCTAATTTACATTCTAAGTTTCCTATCTTATATCTCTATCCTCAATAGAGTTCGTTGGAGATGCTCTCTTCACATATTCTTAGCCCAATCCCAGCTAGTATTAATCCTACACAAAAACTATTGGGGGTGAGCGAACCACAGGCTTAGTGAGATAACCTGACTAGACCACACATCAACCAATAACAAACAAGTATAATTATCAATCATATGCAATGCAACAATCAATTATATGCACATTACAAGCTTGGATGATCTAGAATCCAAAGCAGGATGGAGATTTACGCCCTCTCATTGGGATTGAAGGAACATAATACTATGGCCCACATACCCAAGAGAGACTAAGTACACAGGAAAGCCACAATCCTCATTGTAGTTATCTCTTTCTGTCATTTATTTTTTAGGCACTCAATTCCTGTTTTAAGCCTTAGAAACTCTACTGAGTGTTAATCATTTCATAGCGATACCATAGGTAGTGTTCATCATCACTAGTTATTTCCATGAAACCGACGGAACAAAAGTAATCTTGTGTAGAAGTAATAGCCACTTGCCTAGAAAAACCAAGTATTACCAGAGAACCGAAATACTAACAAGTAGTAAGCTACCACATACTCAAAAGCAATTTATGCAAATTATGCAACGCATGTTCATTTTATTTATAGTACCAGTAGTTGTTAATCAAGTTTAAGGCGAATGTACTATTTACAGACAATCATCAACATGCTTCATACAATATTTATCATACAATAGAATTATCATTTATATTATGATAATTCGTCATTCAATCATACACAGCATCATGCATTATCCCTAATCCTGCATGCATATCAATTGAATATATATTATTCCAAATGCAACTATACTACAAGTACAAACAATATGATAAAGTCAAGTAACTCACCTGTCCATCTTGTCTAATCGTCATAATAATGTTCCGAAAATTGTGTAGAAATACTTAATTCCCCTATTAAGATAAAGTAATGTATCATTACAAATATATATATATATATATTATTTGTGGCTAAGTATCCTAAACTACTGTTTTTTTTTAATATATATATATATTATCGCTGGTCCTATCCCAACGTGTATACATTCATTTTGGGCTCGTAAGATATACACATATATTTATATATTCAACCAAACTTTTCCTTTTTGTTATATAAAAGATAATTGTTGTTAACATGGATTCTATTAAAAAAAATCACCATGACTTCCCTTGGATTTAACTAAAGCTGAGACCTGCATGTGCTCATCTATTTCAAATATTTTAATTGTTTTCTCCTTTTTTTTTATTAATCTTATCTTACTAGAATATTATTTAGCCATTTAAATTACCCTTACTTTAAAAATAATAATTTCAACTTAACTCCCCTTAAGATTCTATAATGTCAATACATATACATATTTATGTATAATTACAATTTGAATTTGAATTTTATCATTTAATTACGTAATTAAAAATCTAATATATATTTATTAAACTATACTATTCATTAATTATAATCTCTTATGAACTTATTCTTATAAAACATAGTTGATTACTTAGACAATATTAAATAACATAAACTTTGTAAATCAATTTGTTTTTCTCCTTCATTCCTTCTCGGGCCGACACATGCATATGCTTATACAATCTCTGTTTCATTTTTATCTTGTCAATTTAATTTGCGTGCGACTAGTTAAGTTACTATGCCTGCATTAATTTTAATTAACTCTTTATTGATTTGTTTCTATAAAACTCAACGAGTCACTTAGATATTATTAAATAGCATAAGATTTATTTGCTTCTTCTTGGATCGAAACATAGATGCTCATACATGTATATAAGAGAAAAATTAATTAACATCGATACTTTTATTTCTAATATATAAAAAAAAAAACATTTTACCTTTGTTGAAATAGATTTTGTGATGTATTTTTCCTTACACTCGAAAGTGCCACCACCATGATTAAAGTTTTCCCCAGGCTTGATGATGATTTTTTTTTTTCCAAGGACTTCAGACGTTAGGGATTCCTAAAGTTAATTTAGGTAGATGTTTGATTGATGATTTTAGCTGGTGCTTTATGGATGTATCATGGTGGAACGAGAAATTACGAGGAGGAAAGGAAAATTATGTAATGTTAGATGGTGGTTTTTGACGAAAATTTTGGAGAACCTTGGGTGGGATTGTTGTTTTCGATCAGGTATATAAAAAAATGGCTTTAAATTGCCTTTTTTTTTCTTTTATAATAAGAGGTCTCTAACGATTGTTTTTATAAAGTTAAGGCATGGAAGTTATCATGCGTAGAATTAAGAATTTTCCTTACTTATACGCAACTTCCTAAACAAGGAAAGAAATAGATAAATTGAGTACAATGTGACATCATCTATATTTAATGCTTGTGATGGGGTGTTAACTTTGATATTTATCCTCATGTGAGAACATTTGATTTAAAATGATTCCCTCTGCAGGTCTCGATTAAGGCATGCAAGTAAACTTGTTACATGTTTAAATTGACCTTAGCTTGTTATAATGTATACATGATAATATATTCAATATATTTAAAGATTTGGGGGAATATTATTGAATACGTGAATAGATTTATTAATTTATATAAGATGAGAGTATTTAAATTAATGTTTAGATTTTTAATTTATATATATAAAGAGATTATAGTTTTGAGTTAAAATCTAGAATTTTATGTTTACAATATTTAAAATTTTTAGAGTTTATATTTACCGATTAGAGTTTTAGGCTATATAAATTCAAATTAATCTAATATTCATGTAATCAAAATTGTTATTTGTCTTTGAATTTAAGTTATATGTGGAGGAGAGAAAGGGGTTTACGGTTTGGACTCAAGAAAGAATTATTTTTGTTGGTTTGTTAATTAAATGCTTTAAATGCCAGTTGTGTTAGAGACAAACTGATGTTGATATTTGTTTGATAAAAAGGAATGTTTCACATAATGATCTGAAGCAAGTTGGCTAACTATTTTTCTTATCTTAAAGATTTTAGGGAAATCACGGTTAAGACAAAAATATATGAATTTTTTTTTCTAATTCTCATGTATATTTTACGATGAAAAAAAAAATCCATGAATACTAATTTGATATGCAAAGTTTGAAGTCATATGATTCATTTAATGTGTTGATTTGTTGGTAGCTTATGATTTGTTAAGCAGTCATTTTCATTTGACTTTTGTTGAACAAGTTACCCAAGTTGAAGAAACAAGTGGCATGATTTCCTTCTAAGAGAAGATAGCCGGTCAAGTAGAATTAATTTCCACCATATGTTACCTCTTTACTTTAGTTTATTACTTATTTAACTAAATATCTGAGTTAATTTATCAAATACTAAGCTATACACGTTTTTATATATCAATTATGTCATGCCCCGAAGGGTACTATAAATGTGGCAGTCCGCCGTACGCAATATTAAAGCCTAAGAATGACCACCTCAGTCACGCGAAGGCTTCCATACTATGTACAAGGCGTCTAACACATGAAGAAGACTCATCGGAGTAATACATTTTACGTTGATATAACTTGAGTAACAATGTAAAGGAATTTCAATTTACTATACTCCAAACACAAAACATTACACTTCCATTACAGTTCATCAAAAGATTTCACTACATAAAACTATTACAAGGAAAATAATAAAACCTAGCTAATGACTTCAAACATTCTCATTTCTTGCCGGAATCCTGAAGTCATTTTCGGCTCCAACCATCTTGGCCCCCGCTTCGCATTCTTAAAATAACCTGTTCATTCAAATATCTATTGAGGTATAAACTACACTAGATTAGTGAGAATTCCCTTAATTCCGTACCATAACAAGCAAGTTATGATCAACCATATGCTATGCATGAACAAACACATGAGTAAACAATTATGTATGGGTATCCGAAACTCACACACAGAACGGATCTACGCCGTCCGTATCTTGGGTTAGGAGTGGTGTTGAAGTCTACATGACCGCTGCTAGTCCCCAAGCCCTCAGCTCATAGCACTCAACTCGGCTAGGCTCTCACATGGAATGCATCCCCGGTGCGCCTTAGTTCCTTATGAATGAGCTCTGATACCGGGTCTCATTATCTAAACGAATCCTCGGACCATACCGATCGACCTGCGTAGGAATAGTATGCTACCAAATGCAATATGTCCGATGCGATGCATGACCAATTTAATTTTTGCTTAGGTCAAAATATTCATACATTCTTTAGAATGACCAACCAATATCATACATATAACAGAAATAATATGAACAGTGCAGTTATCCAATCAAATCGTGGTTTCGATATGCTTTAGTATTCTTTGGCATACATTCATCACAGTCTCATCATATATCCCATCCCCATTCATATCGATTTTTATCTTGTTCCTATACTTTTAATGCAACTAGCTACAAGCACAAACAAGGTAACAAAATAGGAAGAAAACTCACTCGGCCATTGGATCACCGGTCTTTTAGTAAAAGTAATTTGGTGGTAAGGAGTCATCGATTTCGGGATCACCTAAAAAGGAAGAAATACTCTAATAAGTATTTCAACTCAAACTAATCCAAACGATTTTATACAAACTATCAAATTCGCAATTCTCGTCCTAAGCGGAAATTTCAACTTAAAACGGCCATAACTTGGTCATTTTAACTCGGAATTTCGCAAATTATATATCAATTTCTATCTACTTCGAAAGATCTATCTATTTCTAATGTTATACTTAAGTTTTGAAAACTTTGAAGCTTTGAAAGGGTCGGATCGGATTAGGACAGCAGCAATTTTCAATTCCGAAAAATAGTTTTGTAAATGTTTGAAATGTTCCTAGTATATAGATTAGCTATACATGCAATATGAATGATTTCTTAACATGAATGACATGTGATGAGTTCAATGTATGCATGATCTTGATGATTTTTTGGTGATAGAAAATTTTAAAACTCTTTATTTTGCAAGACTTCAACAATAATTACTTTTTGAAAAATCTTGTTTTCTAACTTTGATCATTTTCATTTGTTTTGAATTTATTTCTTAAGAAATATAATTATCTGTGTTAAAATTGAGTCTTCATTATATCTATTACTTATTACCTTCATTTCTACCTAAAAATTTCCATTTTACACTTTGTAAACATGTTTTTAAGTAGGGTTGATTCCAAAATCTGAATTTTGTAAAAATTAGTTTTTGAGTGATTCCTTTAAGTAAAAATCATTTGATATTTAGAAAATTAGGGCTCAACCATACATAACCACTAAGGACTTCACTTTTTCATAAAAATTTGCATTTTACACTTTGAAAATATGTTTTCAAATAGGATTTACTCAAAAATCCGAATTTTAGAAAATCTACTTTTTGAATGATTCATTTGGGAAAAACTTGTTTAATGCATTAAAATTTAGGACTTTATGGTACCTATTACTTAAGGACTCCATTCATTACATAAAATTTTCATTTTGAGCTTGGATAATAGGTGTTCTTATGGCCTTCATTCAAAATTACAAATTTCACAAATTGACTACTAACTCAAAATTTCCCATCTTGATTCTATTTCTTGTTTTATATATTAATCTCATCAAAACTCATTTCAAATTATAAAAATCACTACTTAATGATATCTATGACCTAAACTCTTCATTTTTCATATAAAGCACAAGTTTTGAAGTTGATAAATGGGCTTTCAAAATTGGTCTTGGTTGAGCTCCGAATTTACCAAATTTATTTTGGAGATATCTTTTGATAAAGTCTATCTAAACTTATGAAATTGATCCCTTACCTATCCGATCTTAAGAGCCTTCCATATCTTGAATAAAAACTTCATTTTTGAGTTGGAAAACATGTTTTTAAAATATACCTTGGCCAAAATCCAAAAATAGAATTTTGTTTTGAAAATTAATATTTGAAATTAATCTTTGAACCATATAAAATGAAGTCTTGATGCTATATATACATCAAGCCTTCATTATTTCAAGTAAAAACTTCATTTTGACATTTGGAAGGTGGTTTTTAAATAGGGTTCTTGCCAAAATACGAATTCTACAATTTTTGTTTGAGTTCAAAACCAAGATCTACACTTTATATGATCATGAATATAAAAGAAATTCATGGTAGTGAACTATAAACTCATAGATCTAAACTTTACTCATCAAAATCATTCATTTATGTTATCTATTCCCTAATACCTTCATTTTCAATGAAAAATACATATTTTGAAATTAAAAAATAACTTTTCTAAATATGGTTCATTTTTCATCCGAATTTTCAAAAGATATTTTTGTTGTAACTAATATAGATCTTGAGCTTCCTAACATTTTTCCACCATCATTAAGCTATTACAAGTTATCTAAGAGCATGAAACAAAATTCTAATATATGTATGAACTTAAAACAACTAGATCTAGTCTACTAAACTAGTTATAAGTGCATAAACACTATGATAGCCATGTGAATCATGAATAGATGATGAATATATGCACAAATCACTAATAATAACAACATACCTTAATAATAGAACAAGATAATAGCATAATAACTCAAATAACAAGATCTAAAACATTGTGATGGCAAGGATCTTATGTTCAAGTGTTTCCACCTGCTTAGCTTGAAGCTCATGGGGATTTTGTGTGGAATCACACATGAATGAACTTGCCATTACATGTTTCAAGATTCTAATGTATAGATCTCTTACCTATTTGTTGTATGGAGTAAGAAAATTGAAGGAAAAACAAAGTGTGGGTGTGGGAAATGGGAGGGGAGGTCACGGCAAAGGGAGAAGGAGGAAGAGAGGGTTTTTGCGTTTTTGAAACAAAAGAAGTAAATGAAGGAGAGAGAAAAGAAAGAGATTATTTATATTAAGTGGAGTTAGGGTTTGTTTGATATAAAGATGAGATAAAATAAAACAAATTGGAGGGGAAAATGGGAGAAGTTGCGCCGGCCATGTAAGGAGTAGGAGGGAGTGGAGTGGTTTGAGTTGTGTTGTATAAGGTTTGGAATTAATTAAAGTAATTTAAATGATAAAAGATATTTGGAAAGGTAAATTGTAGAAAATGATGTAATTGTAAGAGTAGGGTATAAGGATGTAAGAAATAGGTTATGGGTAGTGTGTAGTAGGTTGTACTTGTGAATAGTGGTAAATTGTAAACAAGACATCTACTTTACCAATAGTAATGAAAATACAGGAAAAAGGCTATAACTGTAATTTTTTATAGTCCGAAAAATTATAAAACTTATATTTTTGAAATCTTATAAAATTTCGGTTCTAAGGAGTATTCCAGAATATTTTTCTGAGTTTCTAACTCCAGGGCTCGCTTTTCCGTAATGGAGCTCGGGAAAGCCCAGAATAGAAAATTTTTTGAAATCAAAACTTTCTATGGTCTAAAATATACTTCAAAACAATATTCCACATTAAATTATTTTATAAAAATTCTTTTGATATGAGATCGAGGAAAAGTCAGATTTAGGGTATTTAGGTTTCTCTCACAAAGCTTGAACTAAATCGGTCTAGAGTTTCGGTTTTTTTTTTTTTCCAGTTTCCGAAGTTTACTTGATTACTAGGAAAATCGGGGTTTATTTATAAGAATAATAACATTGTGTAATGAATAGTAATGAATAGTAAGACCAGTTAAATACCGGTAGTAATAAAATACGAAACAAATTGTAGAATCAAATAATTCCAGTTATCTAAAAAATTATAAAACTGATATATTTGAAAATCTTAGGAAATTATGAGTCTAACGGTACTAATATCGTATATTTAATATTTCGAGCCTCGGGGCATGCTTTTCAAAGTCTGCACCTAATTGGGTTCGAAATAGGTCAAAATTTTACCAATCTGATATTTTTAGGCGAACTTATTTTTCTACAAGCTATTCTACACACTTAAAATACACCTTGACCCCTAGGGTTAAGGGCACTAGATTTGTTAGAATTTGTGGCCCATTGTGTAAGTTTATTTTAGAAGAGTCGTGACTTTTAATCTAAATGGCATCACTCTTCATAATATTAGAATTTATGGCCCATTGTGTAAGTTTATTTTAGAAGAGTCGCGACTTTTAATCTAAATGACATGACTTTTCATAATGGGTGTCTTGATGGAAGACACCCCTTACCATTTCATGAAGAGGTATGTGTTAGTGTTTTTTTGCCCAAGGCCAAATATTTGATATTTTCATTTTATAATTTGTTAAGAACAATAAAATGATTATTCCCAATCGGATTAATAATTCTTATGTTTATAAATTATTTAATAATTTATTTCGTAAATTATTTTATAATTTATTTCGTACATTATTTTATAATTTATTATTATCCCTAATAAGATTAGGGGACTAAAGTTATTATTCGCATGAATAATAGACTTTAGTATAAATAGAACATAAGACGCTCTCCTAGGGAAAATGGCATGTGTTGTCAAAAGAAATTTTCGAAACCCTAGAGAGAGTGTGAGAAATTCATATCTCTAAGAGCCCCTTCGAAACCAAATCTAGAAGCGTTCTAGATTATGCTAGCATGCAAGAGGAGAATCCAAATCAAGGTCATTCTCTTGTGGATACCGTAGAGGGCGTTCGCAACATGGCAACGTCTACATATCAGTATGATCAAATAGTTTTGAAATCGAAAAAGGTATTAAAACTTGAACTTTATTTTCGTTTTTTTTTTTGTATCTAATAAAAAACACATGGATACTCGAATTAGGGTTTGAATTTTTAAAATAAAAAATTCTGCTGCAAAACTGATAATAAAACCTAACAGTGGTATCAGAGCCGCTTGTGTTTTTGATTTGATCAAAATTATGTTATGATTTGCATGTGATGCGAATATAAATTGCCTTCTTGTTTATGATTGAATTCGTATTCTATGCATATGATGATATGAAATTGTTTTATTTGAAAAATCGAATCTTTTATGTATTGCATATGATGATATGCATAAATCGTTTTATTTGATATTCAAATCTTGTATATATTGCATGTGATGATATGAAATCGTTTTTGTTTGAAATTCGATTAGATCGAATCTATTGTGGTGCATGGATTAAAATTTGTTTAGATAACATGTAATCTGTTTTGGTCGTTAATGTTATGTGTCGAACAGATTAATAAAAATTTTATCCGCACGATGTTGTCAATTGGATTGACAGAGGTTTGGTGCAGTGGGGTTAATTATTCGAGAAAGTTGAAATAAAAACTAGGATTCTTGGAGAGAAACCTTAATTGTTATGTATGACATAACATAATCCATGAACATATAGATGTTTATGACGAAACAGAATAACGTCCTCTATAAAAAAAAAAATTGTATATATAATACATAGACATATTGATGAATATGTAACAATATACGTTGACTTACCGCGAGTATGCCCTGAGAATATAGTAAGTTCTGGACAGTCCAGAATTATGTCGATATATGATACATGAATTTCTCATTAAAATTCAAGGATATTCGTACTAGGAAATGTATATTTTAAGGATGTTTTTCTTAAGGCGTTGAATGATTTTGCAAATATAGGTTTATAAAAATCGTTTAGCTTCTGGGGCGCTGCTCCCTAGACCCCGTAGGTGGTGCTGCCTCTTGAACCCCGCAAGGGGGTGTTGCCCCCTTGAACCCCCTAAAGTATTTGACTTAATTACACTTAACATTAATGCGCTTTTGAAGTGTTTTATGTTACATGTTCTTGTGAGTGCTTAAGTTATATGTATGGTGCATAGCATGGCCCTTAGGACTTATCTGAATGGCAGGTTCTATTTATTCATTTCATGGGTTGTAATTTTATAAATACGACCTGCGTGTCGTTTTTGTTTATTGTAATTTAATTTTACTAGTTGTAGTAGGATTTTTGTATCTTTTCATCATTGTAATGGAAGACATGAAGATGTAATGAAGACCTTTCCAATCCATGAGGATAGAGAAGTGAGAGCCTTGATGAAGATACAAGGAGTTTTTCAACTCAGATCCATATTGATGGATCTTTACCTTAAGATCGTGCTATTGGTCCTCATATTGGCTTATGAAGATCAATATAATTTCAGGGCCATGCTATGACACGTTTTTATATTATGCAGGATAATATGCTGACATGTATGTGATACTGTCACGCCCCAAAGGGTACCCTAAACGTGGCAGTTCGCCGCATATAACATTAAAGCTAATGAATGACAAACCATAGTCATGCACTTCGAAATCATATGCAAGGCGTGCTTCCAAGATAGTAGGAGACTCACAGGGGTGTTACGTTTAAATAGATAGCAAAAGCAAGCATAAACTTAAATATATAAACATAAGTTCTTCATTCCATAATAAGTTCGTACATCATCTTAGGGGCATTCTCCCGCCTTAAAGTCTTTAATCAACTATACTAATAACAAAACAAACATAACTATCACATATATCTACTATAGAGATTTTCCTAGAAGTCTATGTCCAAAACTAAAAATACATAAACTTCCTCCAAAAACTCCTAGTAGCGTAAGCTCATACCTGGCACACTGGGCTCCTCGGGGCCAACATAGATAATCATACTGTAAGAGAAAACTATAAGGGTATAAGCAAATCTTGCTTAGTGAGATAATTCCTAACTATATAACATTTCCATATGACAACCAAGTTTATTTAATTCAAGCATATGTAATGCATCAATCACATAATCAACCAAATACACAAGATTAACCGGAAATCAAGTGTAGCATGGATTTAACGCCCTCCATGACAAGGGTTGGGTGGTTACAGGCCCATACGACCATCAATATTTGCAGATTTACTGGCTCTTGCTTGCCCCGTAGACTTCCTGGCTCCTACTGGCCCATGTAGACTTACCGGCTCCTACTAGCCATCACTACCACTTCCTCGTTTCCCCACACGAAGAATAGTAGTGAAATAAATGCGACTCACAAGTATGGTATGCATGAAAGAATGTCAATTTATCATTTAACCATATAAAATTGAATTCATGTTCAAGGTGATCAACCATAAATTCGTCAAATCAATGCAAAAGTCACATTTTTATTTCATACATCACCTTTCGATATTCTAAATTTTCATTCAACAATTATTTCATAACACTTTTTCATTTTCTTTTCCTAAATTTCTAGTTCCACTAATTACAAGCACAAACAAGGAAATGTACTTAGGAAGAGAATTAACTCACTCCATAACTCGGAAGGTCTAATCGAAATAGTCCTCCGGGTAGACGATCTCGGGTCCCTCGTCACCTAAACAAAATGAAATACCCAAAATGAGTCTTTCATAAAACTTCTATTCTTGAAGATTCTAAAATTCTCTTAAAATCGCGGTAAAAATCGTATAGAAGGAAATTCCAACTTAAAATGACCATAACTTGCTCATTTTAACTCGGAATTTCGCGTATAATATATACCGTTTTCTACCTACTCGAAAAGATCTACGCATTTCTAAGCTTATTTTCATAAAACTAGGTCGTTTGGGTTCCGAAAAGATAGCGACCAGATTTGCCACGAATTTGCAAAAACTTGTTTTCCTTCTTGTAAACAAAGCTCATTTGAAAAGATAAATATTTCAAGTATTTTGTAAACTTTTTGAAAGGTATATACATATATGTAATAACTTATAACCAATGTATGAAGTAAATGAAGTTGTCTCAATCTTATGGAAAGTAAGGTTTCAAAAGACGTTGAGCTTTGAGATCTTGTTGGAATATTTACTTTTGAAAGACCTTAAGTTACTTGTGATAACTATTCTTCTTCTAAATTTAGTTTCTTTAAATTCCTAAGGGGTGGTTTTGTTTTCTAAACTTAGATTTCAACAATTTTGTAAAAATTATAACAATTTTCTCACAAGAATATTTTAGTTCCTTAGTTTCTTGGGATTATTTTATTTTAATGAAAATAATTTCTATCTTAGAAAAGGATGAAGTTATTGTAAAACTCTCATTTACTTCATAAGTCTTTTATATGTTTGTAAAATCTCTTATAAGTTCCATAAACTCCATATTTTTATTTCTAGAGAAAAACATTTTATCTTAAAAAAACATTTCCTTCATTTATTTTGTTGAGACAAATCCATTATGTTCATGCATGAATATAAATCATAAGCTATGAAAATATGTAAAGAACATAATAAATTTGAAATAATAGGCATATAAAGAAATAAATCAAGTATTGGGACCTTAGCTTCATCAAGGTACCCCGAGACTAAGAAAAGACTAGTCCCAAAAAAGGAAAAGAAAAAGAATTGTTTTGACTTGATGAGGACAAGTCTAAGACTAGAATGACTAGTCTCAAAATCAACTTGAAATTAAATAAATTGCATGAAAAGTAAATAAATTGCAAGACTATGAGCTTATATGCTCTAAATAGTATATATAGCTATATAGATATATTAGATAGTTATGAACATAAAAGAAACATAAATGAACATAAAGGAATTGTGATTATGAACAAAAACAAAGTATGAACCTATTGTTGCTTTCTTAACCTTCATGGTTTTAGAAAACACACACTAAGCTCATACTGAGTAGATGAACATGAAGAAATCTTGAAGGAACTCTTACCTAAAAGAAGCTAAACTAAGAAGAACTTCTTGAAAGAACTCTTGAGAGAATTGAGAGAAATTTTAGTATAATAACTTTAGAAAAGAAGTGGCGTGAAAGAAGTGAAGGTATGAGGGGGTATTTATAGGAAAATGTGGGAGATAATTTGTGTTAATTAAATAATTGAAAAATAAAACAAATGGAGGGAGAGTGAGAGGGGGTCAACGCTACTTTTGGGGAAATGGGGGAGTGAAATTTATTTATTTATTTTTTTGTTATTTTGTTAATTAAAAGTAAGAAATGAAATATGTGAAGTTGTATTGAAAATGAAAATGTGTAAGAAATAGGTGTAAGGTTTGTAAGAGTAGGTTGTAAGGAAAAGTAGAGATAGATGAATAGTGTAGAATAGTAGAAAATAGTGTAATGTAAAAGTAGACATGACAATTTAATGCCGATAGTAAGAAAATACGCGTATAAAAGTGATATCTGATATTTTTAGCTATCGAAAAATTACGAAATTGATATTTTTGGAAATCTCATATTTTTACGAGTCTAATGGTATATTCAGAATATTTTTCCTATTCCGGGCTTCCGGGCACGTTTTTCAAGAACTATGTCCGATCGGTTTTAAAGGACACTCGAAATCCTTCAATCTGATATTTTTATATAACCTATAGCTATTACGAACTATAATAGCTAACTTTTCCAACTTCATTTTCTCGGGCTTGAGAAAACGGCAATGCCAGAGTTAAGCGGTTACGGTAAACTAGGGTTTTTGTTGACTTAAGAATCCGTTTGACTTCTGATTAGGGTTTAGGTCTTTAATTTGGATCCGAAAATTCGGGGACTTATAGATACCATGTTTACAACCATATACCTAATATCCTTTACATGTGATAATAAGATAAAATATCACCCTTTTAAATCCCTCAAATAATATTAAGTCATGAAAATGCCTTCCATAGTTCAACACTTGTCAAGACTTAGATCATCTAATTGTAGGTTCTGCCAAAGCAGGGTGCAATAAACTATCCTAGTCACACAAGGTGAATAATGGTGCTATCCACATGTCGTAATGGTTAGACTTAAATAGGCTATCAAAACGGTTTTGGGCCTATGGCATTAGATGGGATTAGTAGGCCGGGACATATGATGTCAATCCGATAACGAGAGTTACATTTGATGTAATTGGAAAGGGTTTCCTACCTAAATAACTAAATTTTGGGTGTCATGCCATAGCTGACTCAGGTTTAGTGAAATATGGATCTTGACCCACTAAGAAACTTTATTTAATGGTTTCCAAATTAATACTAGAGGGTTATTAATTTGATAAAAATAGTGGGACTATGAAAATGGCTTAAATAAAGATAATTAACTTTGCATACCTCTATATGTAGATCATGGCAACCAACAACACAACCTTGCGATCAATTCTTGAAAAGGATAAGCTGAATAGTAAAAACTTCCTTGATTGGTATCGTAACTTAAGAATTGTTCTTAAGCACGAGAGGAAGTTGTATGTGATTGATGAGGCAATCCCTGATGAACCTGCTCTGATGCTCCAAGAGCTGAAAGAAATGCTTTTAGTAAGCATAAGGAAGACTCATTGGATGTGACCTGCATTATGCTTGCCACCATGGAACCTGAGCTTCAGAAGCAAATGGAAGACATGGAGGCGTACGATATGATCGTACACCTAAAGGAAATGTTCCAAGAACAGGCAAGACATGAGAGATTTGCAGTCACCAAGGAGCTGAATTCTTGTAAAATGGCTCCAGGTAGCTCTGTGAGTACACATGTACTCAAGATGAAGAGCTATATTGATAGACTTGAGAAGCTTGGCTCTCCAGTTTCTAGGGAGATGGCTACGGATTTGATCCTAGGCTCTTTGCCTCCTAGCTATGACCAGTTTGTGATGAACTACAACATGCACAAAATGGATGTGTCTATCATGGAGCTGCATGGGATGCTTAAGAATGCAGAACAAAATGTTAAAACAAATAACAATGTTCTGATGGTTCAAAAGGGACAAGGCAAAAAGAGAAATGCCAATGGTAGAGGCAAGGGTAAAGCAAAAGGTCATACCAAAGCAAAAAGGCCCAAGCCTCAACCTAAGGCCAAGCCACCCAAGGAAGGGGTTTGTTTCTTCTGCAATGAACCAGGTCATTGGAAGAGGAACTGCAAACTCTATTTGGAATCTAAGAAAGAAGAAGGGTAGTGAGACTACTGCTTCAGGTATTTATGTCATACAAGTCAATCTATCTACTTCTACATCATGGGTATTAGATACTGGATGTGGGTCTCACATTTGTGTAAATGTGCAGGGTTAAAGCAAAGTAGAAAGTTGGCTAAAGGTGAAGTGGACCTACGTGTAGCAAATGGAGCAAGGGTTGCTGCATTAGCTGTGGGAAATTTTGAATTAACTTTGCCTTCTGGACTTATTCTGATTTTAAATAATTGTTATTATGTGCCTGCTATGAGCAGTAACATTATTTCAGTTTCATGTTTGGACAAGGATGGTTTTAGATTTATTATTGAGAATAATACAATCTCCATCTATCGTGGAGACATCTTTTATGGTATTGCTCATTTGATGAATGGTCTCTATATTCTAAACTTTGATGAATCTGATCATAAGTCCATTTATAACATTAATACCAAAAGGTTCAAATCTAACAGTTTGAATCCAACTTACTTCTGGCATTGTCGTTTAGGCCACATTAATGAGAAACGCATATCAAAGCTTCATCAAGATGGGCTTTTAGATTCATTTGATTTTGAATCATATGAATCATGCGAATCTTGTTTGATGGGAAAGATGACAAAGGCTCCTTTCACAGGACAAAGTGAGAGAGCTAATGACTTACTGAGCCTAATACATACCGATGTATGTGGACCATTAAGTTCACCTGCTAGAGGAGGTTACTTGTACTTCATTACTTTTACAGATGACTTTAGTAGGTATGGATATGTATACCTAATGAGGCATAAATCCGAATCATTTGAAAAGTTCAAAATGTTCAAAAATGAAGTACAAAATCAACTTGGCAAAAATATAAAAACGCTTCGATCAGATCGAGGTGGTGAATATTTAAGCCAAGATTTCTCTGATTATCTTAAGGATTGTGGGATAATCTCACAATTGACTCCTCCAGGAACACCACAATGGAATGGTGTTTCTGAAAGGAGAAATCGAACTTTATTAGATATGGTTCGATCAATGATGAGTCAGACAGATCTTCCAATATCCTTTTGGGGATATGCCTTAGAAACTGCTGCGTTTATATTGAACAGGGTTCCATCAAAATCGGTTGAAAAGACACCATACGAGTTATGGAATGGGAAATGTCCCAGTTTGTCTTTTCTAAAGATATGGGGTGTGATGCTTATGTTAAACGACAGGTGTCTGATAAGCTAGCAGCTAAATCTGACAAATGCTTCTTTGTGGGATATCCTAAAGAGACAAAAGGATACTACTTCTACAACCAATCTGAGAACAAAGTGTTTGTTGCTCGTAATGGTCATTTTCTAGAAAGAGAATTTGTCTCTAAAGGAATCAGTGGGAGTACGATTCAACTCGAAGAAGTTCGAGAACCACAACTAGCATAGAACCCATGATAGATGTTCAATCAGACTCGCAATTAGTTGCTGAGCCTGAACCACTAACTGAAGGCCCACGTAGGACTGGTAGGATTCGTCACGAGCCTGAGAGATATGGATTTCTCGTTACTGACAATCGCGATGTGATGCTCATAGACCAAGATGAGCCCACATCATACCAGGAAGCAATGATGGGCCCCGACTCTGAGAAATGGTTATTAGCCATGAGATCTGAAATGCAATCCATGTATGACAATCAAGTATGGACTTTGATTGATCCACCCGATGGTGTGAAAACTATTGGATGTAAATGGGTTTTTAAGAAGAAAACTGACATGGATGGCAATGTGCATACCTACAAAGCACGACTAGTTGCAAAAGGTTTTAAACAAACTCATGGTATAGACTATGATGAAACCTTTTCACCTGTAGTCATGCTTAAGTCTGTGAGAATTCTTCTTGCCATAGCTGCGTATTATGACTATGAGATATGGCAAATGGATGTCAAGACAGCCTTCTTGAATGGAAACCTCATTGAGGATGTGTATATGACACAACCCAGGGATTTGTTAATTCGAGGAATTCACATAAGGTATGTAAGCTTCAAAGGTCCATTTATGGATTGAAGCAAGCATCTCGAAGTTGGAATCTTCGTTTTGATGAAGCAATCAAAGAGTTTGATTTTATCAAGAATGAAGATGAACCTTGCGTTTACAAGAGAGTTAGTGGGAGTGTAGTAGTTTTCTTGGTGCTTTACGTAGACGACATATTGCTCATTGGAAATGATATTCCTACATTACAAAAGGTCAAAACATGGTTAGGAAATTGTTTCTCAATGAAGGACTTAGGTGAGGCTGCTTATATTCTAGGCATCAAGATCTATAGAGATAGATCTAGAAGGATAATTAGCCTAAGTCAGGGTGCATACATTGACAAGGTACTAAAAAGGTTTAGTATGGTGAATTCCAAAAGACGATTTCTGCCAATCACATGGAATTAAATTGAGTAAGTGTTATGCCCCATAGGGTACCCTAAACGTAACAGTCCGCCACATACTATATAAGATTCCCGAATTACCACCTTAGTCTTTCGGGAGCCTCATATAGATGTAAGGCGTACCTTTACAACAATAGAGTACAAGTCCGAATGGAGATAAAAGCTTAATTTGGCATATATTAGCAGTAGGATATAATTCATGAGACATAAATAAATATTAAAAATTCTAAGGGGCATTCCCCCACAAAAGAATATTTAACGGTCCAATACAGTCATCCAAGTCTTAGAAGTTTTCTATGGAAGTCTAATACAGAAATTACAACTTCTAGGGAAACCTCCTAGCTTCGGTACCTGTTCAGCCGGGTCACGTCGCCTAAGCCACAAATGGGAAAGCTGCAAAAGGAATGGACTGTAGGGACGTAAGCTAACTAGCTTAGTGAGTGTAATCTCCCACAATAACATTTATGTCACAACAATTCAATCAAGTTATTAATCAAGCAAGTGTATGCATCAAACACGTGAGTTCAACATACATATGACCAACCGGAAATCATATGTGGATGGAATTGCGCCCTCCATCCCGGGTTAGTAGATTAACGACTACTGCGGTACTAACAATATGCCGTTTATGGTTCACGGTTAACCTACGATTATTCGATGTCGTTTATGGTTCACGACTAACCTACGATTATTCGATGTCGTTTATGGTTCACGACTAACCTACGATTATTCGATGTCGTTTATGGTTCACGACTAACCTACAAATGCTAATGCTCCTTCCCCTTGTGATATGCACATGTAAATTTAGCATTAGTCTAAGTAGTTGATTAAACCAATTTACTTAGGCGATCAATCAATTTTTCAGACAATCCATCATAGCTAACTACGCAATCAAAGTTTATCACCCGGTTTCGATATTCTTAATTTGTGTTCTCACATCATCATCAATCATATAATTTCCCAATAATCCCCATCATTCATATTCCATTCATTTGACCTACATTCTAGTGCACTACTTTACAAGCACATACAATAAATGAATCAGGAAGAAAAACTCACTCCGCCATTGGTACACCTGTCTTCTAGTAATAATAGTCCGGAGGCAAGGATTCAACGTCCTCGGGTTCACCTAATCATATAAGAAATACCCTAATAAGTATTCTACCAATTTAGAACACTAAAACTCTAAGAAAACTTAGTGAAACCGAAATCGCGTCATTTTTGAAGTTCCGTTTTAAAATGGCCATAACTTGGTTGTTTTAAGTCGGAATTTCGCAAATTTTATACCGATTTCTATCTACTTTGGAAGAGCTTTCTAAATATGAAGTTTAAATCAAGTTTTGAAAATATCTAAGCCTCGGAATTGAGGATCAGATCTGTACAGCGGGTACATGGATTCCAAAAATGCGGTTTTCATGAATGCACTTGTGATTCCTAAGGACAAGATGAAACTAGATGCCATGGTAATGATTTTCCCTATCATGAATGTCATGATATGAACTCTAACGAGCCTAAGTTCTTATAGCTCTTTATGTTTAAAGAATTTACATAAACCTTTCTTAGAAAACCATCTCATATTAATGTTTCACAAGTGAGTTTACTACACTTGGTCACACCTACTTATTATAAGGGTTTCTTTAGGAAAACTCTACTTTATTTAAAGAAATTTTGATCCTTATATTAGTTATATCCTAAGGCCTTTATTTCTTTAATAAAATCCTCATTTATAAACTTTTAAGTGGGTCTTTTACTATGGGGTTTCCAAAAATCCGAATTTACAGAAGTCCATTTTCAAGTTGATTCCTTTAGGAAAAATATAATTTGTACTTAAAACTTTAAGTATTTATTATACCTATATCCTAAGGACTTCATTTGTTTAAGAAGATACCATTTTTGAAGTTGGAAAAATAGTGTTTTCTAGCCATCTATCCATTATTACGAATTTGGTTGTTGAGACTTTTAACTCTAAATTTCTTTTAGACTTCATCTCTTGTTTTCAACTATTTTCCTTAGTAGAACACATTTAGATCCATGAAAAATATTGCTAAACATTATCTATTACCTATAGGCTCCATTTCTCTTGTAAAATATATGTTTAGAAGTTGATAAAGGTATTTTTATCCTAGGTTTCCAAAGTCATCCGAATTTACACAAGTGTGTTTCTTGAAAAGTATTTTCCTTTTTGACTTTATTAACTTATCTAACCATAGATCTATTTATTAAGAAGGTTATTTACTAAAGACAAAAGCATTAAAGACTATTAATGCACATAAACACAAAATAATAATGAAACCTTAAATGCCTACATGATCATGAGTAGCAAAATGGTAGATCTATTATTCCATATGCTCAAATGAGTTTTGAAAACATAAAACTATATTTTTATAAAAGATATTTTGGTTAAAACACTTTTTTGATGGATAAACATAAAGCCTTTGTCATGAAAGCTCCTTTAAAAGCTTAGATCTACATGTAATGGTTCGGTATTCTTGTTTTGATATTTCATTGTCCCTACCAAAAGGTCATGAGGACATTTAGTTGAAATATCCAAGAATCACTTAGCCATAACAAGATCTATGAGTGGAAGGAGTAAAAGTTTACTTACTTGAAGTAAAAAATAGAAGATGTGAAGAGGAAATAGAAGTTGTGTGTGTGTGTGTGGGGCTTGGGAAGGTCACGGCAAGGAGGGGAAATGGGGAGAGAAAATGAGAGCTTTTTACTTTATGAAACTTGAAAAGTGAAAGAATGAGGAAAGAGAGAGAAAATGTAGTTTAAATAGGAAATGAGTTTAGGTTAAAAGGAGTTAAAAAAAATTGCAAAATGGACATGGGGAGGGGGGGCCATTACGCCGGCCATGTGCTTGAGGAGAAAGGAAGGAGTTTGAAAAAATTTTACTTGTTTGATTGATTTAACATTGAAGTGAAATTGTTATGATTTGTAAGGAAAGTTAAGAGACAAAAGTTATGGAGAAAAGTGAGTGATTTGAGTGATGGTAAGAGTTAAGGTTGTAGAGTGTGCTAATAGGTAGACTAGGTAGTACTTTATGAATAGTGAGGAATAGTTGACAAGACAATTTAATTTCCGGTAGTAATGAAATACGAATAAAAAGGCTATAACTGTATTTTTCATAAACCGAAAAATTATGAAAAATATATTTTTGAAATCCTTATTTTATTTCGGTTCAAATGAGTACTTATGAATAAATTTTTGAAATCCTAGTTCCGGGGCACGTTTTTCTATAATGGGTCTCGGGATGACCTGGAATTGAAATTTTCTTAAAATATGATATTTTCTTGGTTGAAATATAATCAAAAACTATATTCAAAATTAAATTTTCTTAGAAAAGTTTCTTAATTGGAAACCGAGGAAAAGCCGGAATTAGGGTTCCTAGTTCTCACTCCAAACTTGAGCTATTCCGGTTTAGGGTTTTGGTTTCCGGTTCTAAGGTTATCTTGGCTATTTGAAAAACCGGGTTTACAGTAAGACTCAATGTCCCACTTCAAAAGAAGAACGGGAACGCATGAGTAGGATTCCATACGCCTCAGCTATTGGTTCCATCATGTATACCATGTTATGCACTCGACCAGATGTCGCTTATGCTTTAAGCATCACAAGTAGTAACTAACCAGATCCAAGTGCAAGTCACTGGATAGCAGTCAAAAATAGTCTAAAGTACTTAAGAAGGACTAAGGATGTGTTTTTGACATGTGGAGGTCAGGAAGGTGATCTTGTAGTAAATGGTTACACAGATACCAGCTTCCAATCTGATTCAGATGATTTTCGATCGCAATCTGGTTATGTGTTTTGTTTGAATAGAGGTATTGTAAGCTGGAAGAGTTCCAAACAGGACACAGTTGCAGATTCTACTACGGAGGCTGAGTACATAGCAGCATCGAATGCAGCTAAAGAAGCAGTTTGGATCAAGAAGTTCATTAGTACATTGGGAGTTATTCCTAGCATTGCAAATCCAATGGACCTTTATTGTGACAATAATGGGCCATTGCACAGGCTAGGGAACCAAGATCACACCAGCGATCCAAACATACTCAGGCATTACCATCTCATTCGAGAAATCATTGAAAGAGGAGATGTTAAGATATGCAGAGTACCCATAAATGACAATGTTGCAGATCCATTGAATAAGCCTCTTCCCCAGTCTAAACATGATAGTCATACTAGAGCACTGGACATTAGACTTATGATTGAGTAGAGCTAATGCAAGTGAGAGATTGCTAGTGATGTGCCATAGCACATATGGATTTTATGTTATTTGGATATTTATTATCTTATAAGCCATTCTATTTTTCAAGGTTTATTATTGGCCTTTTACCTTGATAAAATAATTCTATGAGTAATTTTGTTATTCCTTATGTCATTAAAGTATGTGACTTTAAAGTAAAACCATAAAAGAATAAATAACTTTATTCTAAATTATCCCTAATCATTCATTATATGGAATAATAATAAATTAAGATTAGTATGTAGGCTGGATGATGGTCATGTTTTCTGATCATGGATATAAGATATCATTTCAGCACATAGATACATGTAAGAGTACATTGTATTGGAATGACCAATTATGAGAATACTATATGGATCAATATGATAAGTATTTCTCCTTACAATAATTATTTAAGTCCTTTGACCTGATGACACCATAGATTCCTACATAACAAACTCCATATTTTAATACAGTTCTTTATCATCTTTAATCAGATGATTATAAGACTGATATTGGATATGGAATAAGTTATGTAGAGGAATGTGAGTGATCATGAGGGAATTTGTCCCTCTCATTAAATTGAGAGAGATATCTTTTGGGCCCCTTGTTGAGTAAGACTGAGATATGCATGGTCGTGCTCAAATGAATTGATAAGGAGTTATCAATGTTATTTGTTTAAGTCAGTCAAACTTTGGATTCAAGAAATAGGTGATTAAACAATATAAGTGTGTATTGATCCACACCTTATGTTTAATCATAAGATATCACGTGACAAAGGGACTAAATAATTAACTATCTATAAGGTAAAATCGGATCACCGATCTTCACTTAATTTGGGTAGACATAATGTCTTGCTAGAGGCCACTTATGTCTCATAGGTCAAAAGGGTTTTTGATCTACTGCCAACATTAAGTAAACCTACAAGGTCACACACAAAAGAATGAACTAAAAGGATCAAGGATTTGATATAAATAAGTCTGATGGGAATGATAATGTCATTTATTAATCTTAATTTGTTAAGATTGATAAATAATTATTTGGCCTAGTGCACATTATGTTTATTCTAAGTTATTAAGAAATATACATGGGCCAAGTGGGAGAATGTTAGAATTTGTGGCCCATTGTGTAAGTTTATTTTAGAAGAGTCGTGACTTTTAATCTAAATGACATGACTCTTCATAATGTTAGAATTTGTGGCCCATTGTGTAAGTTTATTTTAGAAGAGTCGTGACTTTTAATCTAAATGACATGACTTTTCATAATGGGTGTCTTGATGGAAGACACCCCTTACCATTTCATGAAGAGGTATGTGTTAGTGTTTTTTTGCCCAAGGCCAAATATTTGATATTTTCATTTTATAATTTGTTAAGAACAATAGAATGATTATTCCCAATCGGATTAATAATTCTTATGTTTATAAATTATTTAATAATTTATTTCGTAAATTATTTTATAATTTATTATTATCCCTAATAATTAGGGGACTAAAGTTATATTCGCATGAATAATAGACTTTAGTATAAATAGAACATAAGAGCTCTCCTAGGGAAAATGACATGTGTTGTCAAAAGAAATTTTCGAACCCTAGAGAGAGTGTGAGAAATTCATATCTCTAAGAGCCCGTTCGAAACCAAATCTAGAAGCGTTCTAAATTGCGCTAGCACACAAGAGGAGAATCCAAATCGAGGTCATTCTCGTGTGGATACCGTAGAGGGCGTTTCGCAACGTGGCAACGTCTACAGATCCGTATGATCAAATAGTTTTGAAATCGAAAAAGGTATTAAAACTTGAACTTTATTTTCGTTTTTTTTTTATCTAATAAAAAACACATGGATACTGGAATTAGGGTTTGAATTTTTAAAATAAAAAATTCCGCTGCAAAACTGATAATAAAAACCCAACAAGATTGCCAGACTTAAGCTATTGATTTCCGGTTAGGGTTTCAGGTGATTTTTCCGGTTTAGATCTTTGCCAATCTGGAAACTGATATTTTATGTTCATACAACATATTTAATTTGAGAAATTTATTTTACATTTCATTTTTGTAAGTATTTAATATCTCTGAACGTTTTCGGAATTCTTGAATTGGGTTTCATTTTCGAAAGTTAATCGTTATTTACTTTTTAATAATTTGTTTTTGGGATCTCAATTACCTGATTTTTATAAGTCGAAGTTACGTATAGAATTCGTCGTACGTAGTGGTTTTGGAATTGAAGTATGTTGAGTTCTTATTTTGTTTTTAAAGATTCTTATTTTCCTCAAGATTAAGAAGTTTCTAGATTCGGTCGTGATTTAGGACTAGTCAAAGTTCGGCTTTAATTTGGAGTGATTTTTAGGGTTTATTTTTGAAGTTCCTCTTAGAATTACTCACTGAAATTTTCCGGGGCATGCAAATTATATGTGAGTTTTATTCTTAAAAATTCATGTAAGGCATTTAAAATATTCCTAGATTATTCTTGAGTTTAAATTTTGAGTTTAAAGATTATTTGATTGAGTATTTTTAAAGTTTTACCTTATACAATTAAAGTTTTGGGACTCGATAGACTAAATTAGGGTTTTAACACCTATAGACTCAAAATTTTCTAACTAAAATTATGGTGTAATCCAAATTTGTATTTGAGGTTCGTATTATTAGTTATAGACCCATTTTTGTTTCCCATTGTGTATTTATAATCTTAGCAATTTATTTTAAAACTATCGTTTTTAATCACTATACTCTATTGATTATTGGCTTTCTACTGCACTTGGAATCTTCCACTTTTCTTGTGAGTCTTACAACTGATAACATCAACAACAGTATTCGCTTTCCTTGAGTGAGATTACTTTCGCTAGATCGAAATCTTTGGTTAGTTTAAACCATTATCCTACTGTGTGCCTACTCCTGTGAACAAATACTTGATGCTCTTGCGATCGGCATAAATCTCACACCTCTGCCCATAGAGGTAGCACCCCACGTCTTTAAAGTGAACGCCACTGTGGGTAAACCTAATTCAGATACAAGTAGTCCTAGTCATGCGACTTTAACCATCTTGAAGCATAGGAGGTCACTTTTCCCCCTTGTATGAGTGCACATCCGAGACTATCTCTTGATGCACCGTCCTGAACTATGTAGGGTTTCTTAGGAATTGGGTAATATCAATATCGGAGCGAAAACAAGTCCCTGTTCGAGTTCTTGAAGGCATCAATTCCTCTTTTCTGCTCATGTAAACTCTTCGTTCATTTTGGATCCAGGGTTCGGAATCCCCTAACAACTTTCTATAGTGCCCTGTCGAACCTGAAAAAACTTCTCACGTCCCTTGCGGGTTTGGGCAGTTTTCCAATCCATTGTACTTTTATCCTTTCAGGGTTCCAAGATACATATTCCCTCGATACCCTACGGTCCATAGTGAAATTCTACTCAGCCAGAATTCACACGGAGAGAACTTGGTGTATAACTTGCACTTTCTTAAAGTTTGTAATGCTACGCATAGGTACCCTTCATGCCGCTCCTGTGCCTATGTGTAGATAAAACTATCTTCCATAAAATTTCACATAATTTATCTAGTAAAGGCCTACACGCCGGCTCATCCAATCCATGACTATAACGAAGACAAGTGTCACTTTAATGTCATCAATCAAGAATTATAACGTTCTTGTATAATTCAAAATGTGGTTTCCTGCGTGTCCCTTGGCTCAGTGTTTTAACTGAGGGTATCTTGGTCGAGAATCGGTCCTTGAAATTGCACTTATCCCTCGTAGTTAGTCTAGCAGGTCGTCGACCTTAGAAAGCAGATACCTATTCTCAATTGTGACTCCGTTTAGATCCCGGAAATTGACATAGATCCTTATCTAAGCCACTCAGAAGGACTTGCCTCATCGGTTTCCTACCACACTTGTACTGGTCAAGGGCAGGCATAGATGGTCGGATGGACTTAAATGCTCATGTCAATTATCTTAAGGCCTTTTGTAGAGCGGCTCACACATCGGTCATGAGTGGGATTGGCAAGGGTTTTTTTTTTATTTATATCGGGTTCATTTGCCCTGGTTTGTTTTTGACATCTTCTTTCTCTATTGCGATTGTATTTTCTTTAAATAACTCAGTCAAGAAATCTTTTGATAACATTATTAGCTTTCTCTATCAGATTTTGGAATTGCCGGAAGTTCTTATACAAGCGAGTAATTATAAAAGAAAGTATAATTTAAGGAACGTGAATAAGGAAATCTTAACTTCATGAATCATAATATAGCTTTTCATTAAAACATAAACTTGGGGGGGGGGGGAGGGGGGGGGAGGGTTGCAAAAGCCCCTACATGGAAATTAAGATCAGGTCATACTAATGTAACATCATAACAAGCAACAAACATGGATGACATCCGAAACATCAATTACTATGACCTATCTTTCAAGGTCGCGACTACAAAATTCAGCTTGGACTTATGGGTCAATCATAGGTCTCGCCCCCTTCTCTAGACGATCAATTCCACTCTTCGTACACTAATCCTTGCCCCTCTTCACCCTCAATTTCTTCAGGATGGGTAACTTCCATACCCTTTGTCTCATCTACCTCTTCTTCGTGCGGTTGGAAGCCAATTTCACTTAGTGGGGGTGGCTGTGCCATGTCAGTGGGTGGAGGTATCACTTCCCCATACACTCCCCACCAGAAGAAGTGACTTTGAGCATCCGCCCGAAGCCAGTCAGTGTGATCTCCCAACAGGTCATGAGCATACGTAAACAGGTATTCAATTGGGTTCCAAGTTTGGAAATCAGGAAAAGTCGGTCCCCCTTCGTTTCTCAACACAAAGGTAGCTTCCTGCAACATGGGTTCTCCTAACTTATGAACGGCAATCCTTTCCACTGCATAGATCACTTCAATCTCCGACCAACATTTCTTCCTTATAGGGAAATACTCAATATTGGTCACCACTTTATGCCATTCAGTGTTCATCAACCCTCTTTTCCACAAATTAAACATCTCTCGGATTGACCTGGGGTGACCAGCTAAAGCAAAGTTTTCGCACAAGACCCTAATCCTCAACCAATATTCAACCAAGGTTTCATTAGGTTGCTTACGCACTTGCCTTGCCGCTCGGTGGGCTTTACCATGAATAAGCTATTCACAAAAGAAGAAGAATCAGATTCATAAAACCCATTCTACCCATGCTATTCTTATTTAGGCTTTATTTTTATTCTCATCCTACTTTATTCTTCTCAAGTCTATCGGTTAAGGTCGTGATTGTGAATTCTTAACCATGCTCTGATACCAACTTAAATTGTCACGCCCCGAAGTGTGCCCTACACGTGACAGTCCGCCACACTCAACATTTAAACTCAAGTAAGACAACCTTAGTCTTTCCATGAGTTTGAACATCGGGTGTAAGGCTCGCTCTCAGCATTTATAGACCATACTTTGCTTCGTAGTAGCTTAAGGAGACATATATAGCAGCAAGAACGTAAATCATGACCGTCTTACAGAGAATTATTCTATTACATGAACTAGGGGGCATACCCCCGATAACAATGCTAAGAATTCTCAAGCTCACAAAGTTCCTTGTATTATCCTTCGGACACTAGGTTCCGGGAAACAGGATTAGAAATCCATTTCTACTTTTAGGTCTCGGCCTTAACAAAAGCTCCTCAACCTCTAAGAGTTGTACCTGATGTCCCTGGGTCCTCGGAGATAGCCAAAGGTATTCATACTGCAACAGGAAACTATTGGGGTATAAGCTACACTAGCTTAGTGAGTGAAAACTTCCGAATTACAATTAATACAAACATTCAAGCAAGTAATTAATCAACCAAGTGAAATGCATCAAACGAGTGAGTTCAACAAACATATGACCAGCCGGAAATCATATGTGGATGGACTTGCGCCCTCCATCCCGGGTTAGCAGATTTACGAATCCTGCGGTACGACGCCATTTAAGCTCACGGTCAACTGAACAACATTTCGTTTTATGGATCACGATTAACCAACATATATTCGTTTTATGGATCACGATTAACCAACATATATTCGTTTTATGGATCACGATTAACCAACGTATATTCGTTTTATGGATCACGAAAAACCAACAAATGTTAATGCTCCATCCCCATCGTGATATGAATGAATTCAATTATAATTGAGGTCCAATAATAGATTAATCCAATTCTTTCAGGTGGCCAAGCAATATTCGCAGACAATCAATTCTAACTCATCTCTACACAAACAATAACTTATCACCCGGTTCCAATATTTCTTAAGTTCAATTTCGCATATCAACAACAGACAATCATAATTCCCAACTAACCCCATCATACATAATCATGCTTTTTATCTTTACCTAGCAACTAGTGCGGCTATCATTACAATCACAAGCAATAATTGAAATCGGAAGAGGAACTCACTCGGCCATGGTACGCTGGTCTCTTAATAACGGTGGTTGGGTGATACAGTATCGTCGTGCTCGGGATCACCTACCAAATAAGAATAGCCTAATAAGAATTTCATCACTCAACTAATTCAAGCTATGCATCTAAACTAATCAAAGTCGTGATTCTCGCTACTTGCGGAAATTCCAACTTAAAACGGCCATAACTTGGTCATTTTAACTCGGAATTTTGCAAATTTTATATCGATTCCTTCAAAAGATCTATCTATTCCTAATATTATTTTCAAGTTTTGAAGATATTAAGGCCATGAAAAAGAAGGGTCAGATCTGTACTGTAACTTTTCCATTTCCGTAAAAATTGTTTCGCAATTAGTAAAAATGTTTTTAGTCGATAACTCATGCATAGATGGAATATGAATGAATTCCTAATATGAATGTCATGTAATGAGTTCAATATATGCATGACCTTGATGATTTTTTATAATGAACTCTTAAGAACTCCTAATCATTACAAGACTTCGCATTAGCCATTTCCTAAAATCCATTCTTTCCAAATTTTTGCATCTTCTAGTATTTTAGGATCCTACTCCTAGAATTTACTTGTTATCTAACTAAAAACAAGTCTTTATCATCTATACCATCCAAGACCTCCATTTAAGCATAAAAACTCATATTTTTCACTTTGTAAATATGTTTTTTAACAAGCTTTTCACAAAAATCTGAATTTTGGAAAATTTCATTTCTTGCATTTTCCTTATAAGAAGACTTGTTTAATGCACCAAATTTGAAGCTTTATTATATCTATTGTCTAAGGACTCCATTTGACTCATAAAACATGTAATCTAAGCTTGGACACTAGGTGTTTTGTAGACATTATTTCAAAATACGAATTTAACATACTAATCACTATCTCAAGATTTTTCATTCTAACTCCACTACTTGTTTTACATTTTACTCATGCCCAAACTCATTTAAACTTATGAAAATCATCCTTAAGGGTATCTATTACATATACCTTCTATTTCTTGTGCAAAATATGAGTTTTAAAGTGGTTTCAAGGGTGTTTAAAATGGGTTTCAAAAATCATCCGAATTTCCATAAAACATTCCTAGTAAAAATCTTTTCTTTTTCAAATTTCTTGCCTTCTATACATTAAAATCTACCATCTAACATATCAATACATAGGCAAGGCTACATTTTTATGATCATCAATGCATGAAAATCAAAATAACTATATGAATATAAATGTAGATGAAGATGTGGATGTCTAAACATTAGATCTACTAAATATAATGCATGAATCATGAGTTTCATGGCATGAACATAAATATCTATGCAAGATTCCTACTTTACATGCATGAACAAGATAATATCTCAACAAAAACTCTTCTAAACACTAGATCCACTTCTTGTGATGGCTTGATATTTTTGTACAAGTGTTTTCATGTCCCTAGCATATGCTCATTGGGATTAAATGTGAAAAACACACATGAATAACTTTGCCATTATAAGAAAAGATAGGAATAAGGTTTAGAATCATCACCTAAAAAGGTTTGAAGATGAAATGAGAGGAGAGGGTTTTCTCTTTTGTAAAATTTTTGAAGAGTGAAAAATGAGGAGGAGAGAGAACATTAGCTTATATATTGAACGGATTAGGGTTTTAATGGAATAAAATGAGTAAAAATAAATCAAATTGAGAGGGAAATGAAGGAGGGGGGGGGGGGGGGGGGGGGGGTGGGTGGGGGGGGCGCCGACCATTGGGGTTGTGTGTGTGTGTTGAAATTTGATAAATTTAAAATTTGTGTAATAAAATGTAATAAAAGTGATAATTTAATAGGAGACAAAAATTTCTTGGAAAAGAAAATATAATTGAATAGTTGTAAGGATGTAAGAATAGGATATGGGTAGTGTGTAGTGTAGGTGATACTTGTGAATAGTAGACAAGACATCTACTTTACCAGTTGTAATGAAAACACGGGAAAAGGCTATAACTATAATTTTTATAGCCCGGAAAATTATAAAATTGATATTTTTTGAATCCTTATAAAATTACGGTTCTAATGAATATTCCAGAACATTTTTCTGAGTTCGTGGTCCCGGGGCACGCTTTTCCGTAATTAAGCTCGGGAAGACCCGGAATTGAAAAATTCCCGAATTTGAAACTTTCAAAGGTTTAAGATATACTTTAGATCAATAATTCATATTCATTAACTTTATAAAACTTCTTTTGTTATGAAACCGAAGGAAAGCCAGATCTAGGATTTCTAAGCTTCTCTCACTAAGCTCGAACCGGACCGATTTAGGGTTTCGTTCTCTGGTTTCCGAAGTTTACCCGATCACTAGGAGAACTAGGGTATACGTTATAAGAATAATAATAAATTTAGGTAATTAATAATAATAACTCGTACTGAAAGACTCACTAATTACCGGTAGTGATGAAATACAAGTAAATTTGCTAAATCAGGTAATTCTAGCTATATGAAAATTTGTAAAACTAATAATTTGGAGATCCTCATAGAAATATGAGCCTAACGGCATCAATAACATATCTTTGACATTTCGAATCCCAGGGCACGCTTTTCGAAGTTAGCACCTGGTCGGATTGGAATAGGTCGGAAACTCGTTGATCTCATCCTTTAGAGCATCCTAGGCCTAATGCGAACCGATTACACCTTTTTCTCTTATTCTGACTCCTTGATTTAGGAACACGAATTACCGGATCTAGACTACGGAGTTTCTTGGGGGATTTAGGGACTTAAGTTTCCCGGTTGACTTTCCGGTTCACACCTTTGCAAATTTGGAAACTAATATTTTATACCTTTATGACGTATCTGATTGGTGAGATTTACTTTAAGGTCGATTTTTATAAGTATTTAATATCTCACAACGTTCTCGGAATTCTTTGGATTGAGTTTTATTCCCTATGGTTAATCACTATTCACTTCTTAACAATTTACTTTAGGGCTCTATTTTACCCGAATTTATAAGTTATAGTTAAATAGAAGATTTGTTGTACGTAGAGGCTTTAGAATGGAAGTATATTGAGTTGCTATTTTATTTCTGAGGTTTCTTATTTTTCTCATGATTCAGAAATTTTCGAATTTGTTCAGAATTTGGGACTTATCGAAGTTCAGTTTTAATTCGGAGTGACTTTCAGGGTTTTGTTTTCAAAGTTCACTTTAGAATTCTTTACTGAATTTTTCCAGGGCTTACACTAATACTCAATATAATTCCCAGCTAAAAGATCACAGGGTGGTGGCAATGTTAAAGAGACGACCTATGAAACTCTTATCAAATGTGAAGAGAATAGCTGGTTGTGAAGATTGTTGCAAGTTTTACCCCTCCAAATCGGATGTCTTCGTGACATTGGTAGACAATTGTGAAAGTTTGGATTCCTATGATTTAAGGTTTATCCTATGGTGTATCTCAGGCTATTTATCGTCACTACAAGATAGCAAGAACTCCAAGGGTACTTTTCTAGAGCAGAAAGTGATGGTATACTCACCCTATAGATCCGCTTGTTAGTTTGGTTATAATCAGGGAATACCTCAGTTGATTCCGTCATCAGATGACTTTAGTCATTACTGTAAATCACTTTCTCCAGAACATAGTAATTTGATTCATCCACATGTACGACAGTTATTCTTTCCTTCTATTAGTCACATAGGAGTGGCTACAATCGGTTGGTTATTATTGGATAGGCTTTTGGAAAGTTTTAGAGAATATGCGTATGTTGTAGTGCTTGATACTCTAGAGATGTCTAATATATACAAGTATGAGTTTTACCTCCACCTTCTGTCAAAACACGTGATCCCTAATGATTCCAGGGCCAAGTTAAAAACTCATGCCTCCTGTGATAAAACAAAAATAGCTCGATATCCTCAGGCCAACATAAGGGTGACTCATGATTCCCAAGACAAATAAAAAATGATCCATCGATCGACCTTTTTGATAAATGCTAGTCAAGATAAGCGTGCTTGCATTCGTAAGGCATCATACTGATGTGGCTTTGTTTATATTACATATCGGTTTTCTTTTTTTATTACACTAATGCAACTTTCTTTCTTTTTTTTTGTAGGTGGTAAAGATACCGGCTTGAATTATCAACCAGATAACAACATCATTGATGTTCTTGCTCCTCTCAACAGCACTATCACGTATCCCTTTCCTCACTTGTATGGCAATCGTAAGGAATTCCATTTCGAAAGGCATCATGTGCCAATTAGGTCAGTGAACGAGAATGATGAAGATAAAAACCCATCCAGCAGCAAAAGTACACACAATCTTATAGATAACAAGGAGGGAGCTTCTTTAGCAATCGAGGATGAAGAACTTGATAATACAGAGATTGTTGGCAAGCCTAGTGACATGGAGCCACATGAGATGAATGAAGGGAATTCCGGCTCAGTACCTATTGAAGGGCCTGAGAATGAGACATATGCTAATGCTTTGCTTTGAGTAGGAACTTATGGCAGCAATGCTAATACTACATCTATTAACGCTTCACAACACTTCTCCCCATTTGATGAGGTTCCTCTACTTGCCACATCTCCTGCTCAGGCTACCTCTTTTTCTAATGTCCTTCTTTCCCCAGTTGCTGGCATGTTGTTACAACATGAGATAGCAACTCCTAACACAAGAGCAACCACCAATGAGATTGTTGCTTTCCATGGATTTGTTGTGCCTTCTCATCTTGTAGATTCACTAGAATGGTTGTATACCATGGAGGGAGAATTTGGGACAGGGTGCTTTGTTCTAGGCACGGATGTAGCTGATGTCATGATAATCTTGTTAGGGCAAGCGATTCAGCTTCTTAATAAGCCATGGGATTCATTGTCAACTGAAGAGCTTAAGTTGTTGATCAAAGGGATTACTAGGGCTTGTGGCCTTAATTTCAAAGTTGGGAGTTTAGAGCATGTTGTTGGTAAAGCCCAAAGCATTTTGAGTTGCCATGTAGTTGTATAAAGACGTAACAAGTTGAGAGCTGAACTTGAGGAGGCAGAGTATGAGATAAAAAGACTTCTTGATAATGAGGACATTTTTGCAATTATAAAGTCGGATATTGGTCCTTGAGTTGATGATTGCCTTCCTGCACCAACATATGATATTTGCCATATATATATTTTTTTTAGTACCTTGTATAAAAAAAAACATTTGGATTTGGAATGAATGGCATTTCTATTTCTTTGTTCAATTCATTATACTTGTATTCCTTTTTTTTTTCGTTGTGCGCTTTTAAGTTACTATATTCACTAAGCAGCAACAACAATCACTATTCACGAAGAAACAAAATTGAGCTTGCAAGGCCATCATCTAAGCCTTTTAGTTGGTACCCATACATCGAAGAGTGTTTTCCACATGCAAGCCGTGAACTATTACAGTGTGTTCATTTTCATTAAAGCAACAATAACGATATACATTGCCCTAGTTAAGAAAGACACGCATATAAATCACATGTGTGCAGCATGGAGTCGCCAAAATATAGGTGATTGGATCCAGTTGTAGTAATCACATGTGTGCAACGTCTGGCTCGCTCTACACATGGCCTCAAAAGAGTGACTTGGAAATAGTACGTAATGACACATAAGGATGACTTATGGAGAGATGACAGAGAGGAAGAGTAAGCAATCTCAGATAGCTCGAATGCACGCATAATAGGTAGAGGAGCTATACAGCATCAATCCCACGGTTCTTTGAGAGAGGCGATGCATTCTTTGTTATGATTCTTTTTTGATCTCTGTGATCACAATCCGATAGCACAACAACATTTCTTTGAATATTTGAAAATCTTCTTTTCAAACGAGGAGAACTTCTGAGGTCTTTACAGCATCAGTTAGATCGCAAGGTGTGTCAGCGGCTCAAATGAGTCCTTCTTCTAATGGATCCTTTTAGGAGCTCATTTTGAGTTTAAGCCCACGAGGGCCTCTTTTAAGTGTATGAGCTTCTCTGAGAAAGGTTGAGAGTGGACAGGTCGGTTCAACGATCCTTACTCCAGGCCCACCATGCCAAATCTCCCATAAATCATCCAAAAGTATAGATTTGACTCTTTAAGCCTTATCACTTAACCCAAGAGGCAAGTCCAAATATTTTAATATAATCAAATTAGCCCTCTACAATACCTTTTAACAAAATACCAACCTTTTATTTGTAACTACTCTAAATTCCTTATAGCATCTATTTTTTGGTCATATCCACTAATCTGTGGTGTTTTTCTTGTTAATACTGCCTTTATCTTACTACAAAAATTATATGGATTTTCCCCTAAAGCTTTGTTTATGGCTATATGTTGTGAAAAATTTTTCTCATAAGATTGTCACATTACTCTTGCAGTTTCTTCGAAGAAAGATTCTAAATGTATGTACATTTAATCTGTATCATCTGTTAAAGGAGTATCTCTCCATGCCTTAACAACTATTAGTGTCCAATTGTCAACTAAGGGTCCCAAACTTTGCGGATCTTATGCACTTATATTGAGGATTCTTCCATTATATATCAAGTTCCTTTTGTCTAGTGTTTTAAATGGCATCCTTTTTTCTTATACATCCGATCACCCCATTCTCTTTCATCATAATGTGTATGGGGTACCCTGGCTGGGATTCCTTCCCACATGTCCTGTCCTATCCTCTATGTGTTACTACAAGGGGAATTGTATTTGACCATGTATCTTCATTATTATCCATCATAGTATTTTTAGACACATGTGTTTGTTCTTCTATGGTCTCAATATCTCTTGGTGAATTTGTTTCTAACTCAAAGTCTTGCTTCATTTGCATAACTTCATTAGCTAATTCTAACAAAATTCCTTTTCCTTTTAACCATATTTTATAACGAATGGGATCTTCTCCATGTCATATCAAAAAACCGTCTTTGAAATATTGGATTGGTCTTAAGATTCTTCCTCATTTACATTCTTTCTCCCTTTTTAAGACTCCATAGAATAGCTTTTGTCTCTGTGCGTAGGAATTGTATCTAACATTAAGATACCTTTCCATTTCTTTTATCTTCTTAATTGTATCATCAACACAACTAGAAGTTGAAATCCTATCTCCTTTCCATCCTGAAATGTCTATCTGTTCTAGCACATTCATCATTCCTAATGTTTCCTTATCTTCCAAGGTTTGATTAAAATTTTCTAACACATTATCCTCATCACCTGTGGATATTGGTCTGTCATCATAGGATCTAAATCTCAATGAATATGTGCCATCTGGGCTTGGGTACATCAAACTTCTTGTAGAAACTCTTTGTGTCTCACTTTCCATATTTCTATTTACATTCCATTCTTCCCCTTCCAAAGAAGAAGAATCTATTTCCATTGGCTCTATCATTTTTATTCCCTTCATTGCCATTGCATTCATAATTACTTCAATATCAATCTTATAGGATATTTCACTATTATTTGTTGTTTTAAAAATAAAGCCAATATCTATAAGCAGTTTTCACCTATATGATCTTCATATCCTTTACTTTGAAGCCCTATTTCAATATTACTAAGATTGTTTATTGAAACCATAAAATTAGGTGCACAATAAAATAATCATTTTCCAATCTTTACATCTATTTTTATGGTTGCAAATATAGCCTTTCTTATATCACCTTTCTATGATTTATCCATTAACATTACCAAAACCTTTCATTCTATCTTTTCTCTTGTTAATCCTTTAATTCCTACGACTATTAGTCTAAGATGGACTAAAGTTTTGCCTGGCTTTTTCAACTGCCGTAAAAATTCCTTTGTAACTAACCTTATATTTAACGGTCCTGTTGTGACTGAAATCCTTTCATCCCTATTTGACCTAAACAATCCTGTTTTCCAACTTAAGATTCATGCTTGTATAATCTTTTGGGATTTAAAAAAGTAATAGCATGGTTTGAATAAATCTCAACATCTTATCTATGTCTATGCTTCTTCTAAATGTATCATATGATCTCCCTATCTTCTTCTTCTAATGTTTGTTCTATCTAATTCCTACTCTAGAGGTTGTTTCTACAGAACTTGTACTAGTCTTGGGGATTGTAAAATATGTGATTCTCTAGAAAATGGTCTAAATCTATCTAGAAACCTAGCATTGTCTTGCCTATTATGTCTTTTACCTTGCTTGTTATTCCTTTCTTCACTTTCTTCTATAATCTTAGTTTCCTGTGGTTTTGGAATTCTTGAAACATGTTCATTTGAAAGAGACTTCTACTCTCCTTTCATAAAATAAGCCTGGGTTTATTTACCTTTCTTTCAACTGGTAACATTTCTAGTCTACCTATTATCTCGTCTAATCCTTTTGGTAACTACTTCCTTGTATGCTTTTTCCATGCAAAACTTCTTTTCTTAAGTTTTCTAAGTTATAACTTAAATTGTTGACCTTTTCATGAAGCCTAACCAGTAATGCTATAATTGTATTGTTTTGCCTAATATTAGCCCTTATAATATCATTTGCTAGTTCTATATTTCCACAAAACCATTTATGTGATTGTGCAAATTCCTTTATATCCTCTAAGGCAAATATATGATCCTCATCTATGTCTAGACCACCATGATTTGTTATCCTAAGAATGTCTTCTTTGTCTCTTGCACCATTCTCTTAGTACTTTTTCCTAAGTCAGCTAACCTTTTAGCTTCTTTCTTTAACTCCTTTATTACTAATTGTTGATCACTTCTTCCTTCTACCTTTTATGCTTGCCTAATAGTCTTTATATGTTCTAACTGGTTTAATATCCTTTCTATATCAACTTGTGTTCTCTTTATATAATCTATCTTTTCTATCACCTCCCTTACATGTTTATCTTCTTTTCATCCATTCCCCTAGATGATTGTGAGCTTTGTACAAAGTATCTAAATCCTTGTGAACATTTGTGCTAAAGATATAATTAGAATGATGTCTAAAGTTAAATTATAGATTACCCAATTCCTTCATGGAGAGGTTTCAATAATCTTGAAACTACAACTAATTAATTTGGTCAAACAAATGTTAGAAAAATAGGAAATTTATGTTAATCCATCTCTTGATAACTTCAAGAGTATTAAAAGTACCATAGGTATGTTGAATGTACACAAAAGCATCTGGATTTGAAATCCCTAAAGGAAGAACAAGAAAGTAAGATATCTTCTCTTAAGATTATAGAAAGATCAAGTCCTAGTAAGAAAAAAAGTATTAAAAGTATTAAAGAACACAGTAAAGACTACGGGGAAGCTTTTTCTTTTCACAGCAGAAAAGAGGATAAACATCTCAAGAAGAATATGAAAATGCAACAGCATTTATATTCTTTAAAAGGAATGAATTTATTTTAAAACTTTCATCCTCACAAAATGGATAATTAAAGGATATGGAAAGAAAAAATTTTTAAAACCTTTTATAATGCTCCAAAGGACAGTGCAAGAAGGACATATATATTTTGATGGAGTAGAATTTAGAACAATAGTAAGAGTAAAAGATATAAATAATTATATATAATCTTCTATACTAATTTATGATTTCGAAGGAGTTCATATTCTATTAACACTGCTGACAAGTTGTCGTTAATTATATATATACGCACATAAATGCAATTTTAATAAACAATTTAATAACAAATATAAACAACTTATGTCTATAAGATGATTTGAAAGTTATGTATAGTTATGATATTCTATAAATAGAAATATGCATGTTTAGGTATATGCAACTTGTTTAGGTACATAAGCATAACATATGTTTATAGATAAATAATATATCTAATACAATACATATCTATATTACTCATAGGAAAGTATTTTCAATATAAATTACAATTGTAATTGCATTTAAATCTTTGGAGGCTCTCATATTTATAATATTATTGTACTTTTTTTTTTGGCAGTTTATAATATTACTGTACTTATAAAATGAGTTTTATGTATAATTATAATTTTATGGTTAGGCATTGGGTTCAACATTGTAGCTTTTGAAAGCTTTTATTGTAAGCCTCGTGAATTTTCAAAGAAAAGATTCAACTAGTTATATTGGCGATGACAAAAATAATCATCATAATAATAACGGTAATAATAATTTTATATATATATGATATAACAGATAAAATTTGATTAGCGTTTGTGTAAACCCCCAAAATTAGGTTTAGCAGAATTGCCTTGAATTATTTTCTAGAGATACTCTCGAGGCCTTAAATAATTATTTAATCTAACAGGATACCAAAATAGAATCGTAAAATATATAATTTAAACACTAAAAGTATAATTCAAATACTGAACTCTAAAATGTGAATTCCGTAAACTCTACACGCATTGAGAGCTTTAATATAGTTATTGTACTATTGAACCCGATGCGACAAAAGCAAATTGAGATATTTCCCGAACCCTGAATAATTCAAATTGAGATACCCAAACCTTAAATAATTTGACTTGATACATAAAAAATATATAATGAGACTATACTAAAACAAATAATGTAAATTTCATATATATTTATATATATATATACATATATATAATGTTAGATATTAAATTGTAGAGGTATGTATGAAGATTCAAATGAACTATATAAGCACCAAAATCTAATAAACTAATGGAGATCAATTCAATAATTACTAACTTGAAAATTTATTTACGACATTATCAATAGAGTTAAGACTATGTACCACACAATAATAACTATATTTCAATCCGAATATGCGAACGTAACCTCATATCGCCTCGATTTAACTAATCCTTATCAAACAATTTCAATCTATCTACCTTGAACTAAAACAATGAAAACATAAATCAACCCTAATTATATGCTAAGGTTAGTGACGAGTATAGGAAGGAACCCATATAACCTTATTAAAAAATATATGCAAATATATATATATATATTTTTTTTTTTTTTACTTTCCACCTTGGTTTTGTTTTCTTCCAAGCCAAGATTTCCCTTACCCAAGTCAAACTCATCTCATTACTTTTTTTTTTTTTTTTCTTTTTCTCTTCATGTAAAAATAATAATAAGAAGTGGTTAAATTTAGAAATTAAGTAAAATAGCAGGTTATAAGTAGGAGATAATAGTTTTTCATATATATGTTATTTTAAGCAGTTATCTCATTAATAACATCCAAATTAGAAACAGCTAAATAATATAACAGATTTACTTTTATCTTTTAGTACATCAGTCCATAAAGACTTAAGTAATTCATGTAAAGCTCACTACCACCATCTGGTCTTCTTTTTCTTCTTCGCAACGCAGCCGTCCGTGGATCTTCCTTCACCAGTCGCGTCGAGTGCCAGCAGCTGCTTCGAACTCACACACGTCCAGCTCCAGCAGTCACATAAGAATTAAGATAAAGATACAAACACATCTTGAACAAGACAGCCGAGAGATCACACACACGACACACCCCTCCACGTCAATAAATACATATACATATATATCATCATCACGTCCCAAATCCTCCTCCTGCTCCTCCTCCTCCTCTATCCTTGCCTGGGAAGTGGGAACTACAACGCCAAGTTCTTTTGTTTTGTCCCTTCTGCCTCTTGACTCAACCGACACAGTATACGCACGCACACACCTCCAAGACTCAGCCACGTCGAGCTTGTATCTTAATCTTCCCCATTCAAGTCCTCTCAAATACCCCCAACACCAGCCACGTCAGATCCCTTTCTTCCATCTCTTAGTCTAATTTTCTCCTCTGGCCGACGGACACATACAGAACACACTTATAAACTTCACAAGCTCCTATCAGTAAGTAACCATCTATGTTAAAGCAGTGTGTTCATCACATGAATAATAAAATAACTACCTCCTAAAAGTTCTTTGTAGTTATATAATTTTAACAATAAAGCCTTGACTTGACATGTCACAATATATACTTATACATGGGAAGTAACTTTTGATAAGGACAAAAATATATACATATAAATACAAAAATAACGATAAATATGTTTCATTTAAATATAATCCCAACAAAATTATGAAAACATGTCAAATATTTTATTTGTAACATACAGCTATAGACTTGTGTAGGTATGAAAAATAAGTAAGCAAGTAGTTAAATATCTTGTGTAATAACACGCATATCTAAATAAAAATATCTAAGTAAAGTCTACATCAATATAACATTTAGAGATCATAAAGTATTTAGATAAATCATGAATAGATATTATAATCCCTACTTCATCCTTTAAACATTTTATTAAAAGCAATCATCAAAATTATTGATGTTATTTTGACCATACAATGAGTTCACTTGATGAGTTATATTACTATCACCAATAAAATTAAAAATTTTCAAAGGTCGTAGGCAAACAAAATCCCAAATACCTTATGTAAGTTAGTGGAACGAAACTTTCTATATCAAATAAAAATCATGCGTTTGATATATCATGTGAAGATAGCATGAGAAAAATTTATTGGTAGTAGCTTGGACAAGAAATGTAATAGAATATTTGTATTTTGAAAACACTCATTTATATATTCCTACATAAATATAAAAGGCCATATTGTAACTACAGGTGAAATACATGAACATTTTATATATTGCCCTATTAAAAAAAATTGGTCGATACAATATGTTGATCAAGTGGACCACCAAAAGAACAAGTAAGGGTGCTATATAAACTGATTAAACTATATTAATATATAGTTCACAGGCCAAAATTGATACCATCATCGAAAGTACAAGAAAAATTGCATGAAATCGCCTATGAGTTTGTAAAAAAAAAAAATAAATAAACGAAAATGTTTCGGATAATAAAAATTGCAGTAGAACAAACTACATTATATTATAAATAAGTTCACTAACAGTTCAAATGAAGTTTTTCTTATAAAAACCTTATTATCTTTACTGCATTTAGGTGAAAATGAGTTACATCCAAACCTCCTTAAGTTTACATTGACTAGATATTTCCATGATGAGTGAGTATCTAATTATGATTACTATATTTGCTTGTGCGTGTAGCATATGCTTGATTTGATGTGGTGATTTGAAATTACCTTATATATGTGTATATATATATATATACATATATATACTTGATGATCGATGAATACAGCTTAGTAGATATGTAACGTCCTAATCTGAAGGCATTATAACCTATCACATGTCCTCACTTGATATAGACACTCTAAGGTTATTATTCCAACAATCCACAAATTAGATATAATATCATCATCTCTTTAAGGGGATACTTTTAAATATCATGTAATAACAAAAAATTTCATAACAACCTAGTTGGCATAAACTAAAGGCTAAATCAATTTAAAATAAAACATCTTAAGAATAATCTCAAAAAACTTTATATTTATAAAAACATACAAAACTCTATAAGATCTTAAATTTATTACCTCCAAACAGAACATTTAAATGTCAGTAGGAAAGTCAGATGCACTATCATCCTCCTCATAGTCCACACAGACATTATATCCAGCTAGATCAAACACTACATGATCATCACATGTTTTTGAAAAATAGAAAGGAATGAGCATAAAGGTCCAGTACGCCATACCACAAACACATGCGCATGCACAGGCATAATACATATTTCATATACAATCTAATATTATATGCAACAATCAATAGGTTATTATCTTTTACTAACCAGCAAATAACACAGTTTAAAATATTAGCCATTAGTCCTGATCCCCGAGTAACTCATGACTCCGTAAAATCAACCAGTATGGAAAATAAGTAATATATACATATACTGGTGTCGAGAACTCCCACACACCCTGGGTACCATTTTCGCATCACTCTCAAACTGCTGGAATTATTCTCTGTGCACGACTCCACTCAGGAAAACGACACACACAGATCATTAGGGTGCTATCCTAGTAGCAATGGTCCTCCCAATCTACTAGACCTAGCCATAAACAAACAGTAAAAAATTTAAACTAGATAATAATTAATTAGTTTACAATTTCTAATCCTACAAATACAAGCAGCAAATAAGGTAAGTTCATACTTGAAATAACTTTAGCAATAGGAACCCTAACTTCACCAGCAATGCCTTAATTATCAAATATTCAATCAAAACATCTTCTCGCATAATAATCATAAATTCACCATCATACAAACCCTAAACTGGAAAAAGACTATAAACTCTAAATTCATACACACCTTTCTCCTTCGATTTGTAAAACCACAAAATCACTAAAAGAACAGGGTTTCTCCAAAAACTATGACTTTCTTCAACAAATAAACAAGCAACTCAGAAAAAGATCTCACTTTTTTTTTTATCACCAAAGTAAAAGAAAATATTCAACTTATCTATATCTTTATACTTGTTCTTACTTGATTGTAGAACACTAATCTCCAACAGACTTATCTTTTCTCCAAAACTCCCTTCAAAATCAAAAAAGAACCTTAAGAATAGATCACTCCTTAGATTTTTAAAGACTTGATGATAACTAACTCACATTGATCTTACTTCTTGATCTTCCTTAATGCAAAGATCACTATTAGAGAGGATTTTAAAAGAATTATATGTTCAAAAATGGTTTTGATGTAAGAGAAAGCCTAGGTTATATAGGAAACAAGGAATAACTCTTCATCTTTAATAACATCTTTTCATCTTTAATACCGTCTCTTCATCATTAACAACGTCTCTTCATCTTTAACAACATCTTTTAATCTTTAATAACGTTTCTTTATCTTCAATCATGTGTCTGCCAAACGACAAAGCATTTAATCATACATTAGGATGGACTATAAAACCCTCTTATTTTTAATCAAATGACACTTTTACCCTTCAATATAAATCATTTATCTTTATATTATATCTCTCCTCCCCCAAAAGAATCTTTCGTCCTCGAAAGTTTAAGTTGTTTTCTACTCAATTTATAATTCCTTACTCAACGTCCACTTACTTTTAAAACTCTTTCTTACGTTTTTCACATGATTATATCTTCTAACTATAATATATTTCGTTGACATCTCCATGACTGCTAACTTTATTACTCGGATTATGTTCACTTCTTCCACAACTACATGACATATCTCCAGAATATAAGTTAAACTTATTTGTAATGTCCACTATGAAATCTTGCCTTTGTTTATTAGCTTTTCTATTGAAAACCTCCCTTGTATTTAATCTCTAAATTAATCCATCGAGCGATGTTTCGAAAGTTGAAAATCTTACAACTATAATTTCAACTTACATTCTAGAGGTTCAAACATTACGTCGACCTGATGCTTCAAATGCCACTATGTCATATACACTTCTATTAATTTAACTTAGTTTTTACCACTATTGTCCTTCATCGAAGTACATTTATATCACCCGTATATCGTTTATCTAATCCCAAAGTATTCATTAACTACTATACCACATCCAACACAATTTCTCAACTCCTTATTATCTTTTCTTTATATCTACTACTAATATATTGATAAGGATTAAAGATTGACACTTATGGAATTTAGTAAATCTTTTAAAATCATCATATGACTTCTAACTCATCCTTCGACATAATTACTCCTAACATTCCAATATTTTCTCGATATTCATTTTCCTAATGCACTTTGTATTTATAATTATTATTTTACAAATCCATCCATGGTGTTCTCGGATTATACATGATTATTCTCCACTTGAATTTAGTATCCTTCTACTCCTATTCAATCTATTTCTCAGCAAGAGATCTTCTTTGATTGTATACTTACATCTCTTTAGCACATAAACTAACCACCACATCCTTCAAAACAACCATATGATGTGCTTTAGAAACAACAATCCAACTCATTATTAACACTATCTAATTATTATACCTTACCTCTGTTTACCACCATTTCCATTGAAACTTCCTTAGGACATATTCATCTTATGATTCCTCAGATAATAATTAGAAAGCTCTAAGTATAGAATTTACAATTTTTCAACCTTAACTCTAAAGATCAAATCTTACATTGGTCTATTATTTCATATGATGTTAACATCTATGTTTTTATTGATTTAATCTAATTTTAATACCATTATCAGACACCATAGTTAATCCACAATTTTCATTTATCATTTGTGTTATTCCAATTGTCTTCCAAGACTTGTATTGCTACTTTATATAATGATTTATATCTAAGGTTCCATATAGACTTCTCTAAGAATCATCCTAAAACTCATCATCATATATTAGTTCAGATGTCATTATCATTCATCATCCTTAGAAAATATGAGTTTTTGAATTATTATTGCTTTATCCACCTGAACGAATCTAAAAATTATTTGGCCTAAGTTAGTTAATGAATCATGCATTAAATAAATTGCATTGTCTAAAGGTCGTCATCTTTACGTAATGGTCTAGGTGGGCTGCGATCGGGGGTATCATGGTATGACAGGCCTTGCTCTTTAAACAAGGAACTATTCCACACGGGAAGTGTAGCCCATGGAGTGGAGACTTAGTTGGGCTATTGCTAAGGGTACGAGAAGTACCCACATACCTATCTCGTATCAATGCTTTATATTTTTTAAAGGGTTTTCAAAATATACTTATTTTATTTTTCTCACTCGTGTCACGTCAAGTTGGTTCTTCATGATACCTGAATATTGTTTCATACTTTTGTTTTCTTTAGGATATCCATGGTATAGTTGTTTGTGTGATCTCGTGATGGAGGCACTTGGATGCTGACAGTAATCGTGATTGACTTCCTAATCTTTGATACGAAAGGTATAAATCTATTCTATATATGGTTACTAGACGACCACACAATATATATATATATATATATTGCATTCATTTGGTTGATCATACATGGCAAATGTTTTGTTCATATATTTGATCGCACATTATATGAAAGGTACGATATAAGATTGATAACACTAAGCTGGATGTAGCTTGGCCTCAACAATTTAATTTTGCAGGTAAACTGACAGCTAGGAATGGGTCAAGAATCTCATAGATGGAAAACTGTAAATATCTCTTTTGAATCGGCTTATCTTGTTTTTCCCTTTTGTAGGGTATCCAATTCTCTGCGTTCCAAGTGAACTATGGAATATCGGCCATCTTAATTAATTTGGTTATAATCAAATATATAACTCTACAATAATGACTTTAGAACAACCTTACTAGGCCTCCTCGTGACATTGGTAAGAGTAGGTGATGTAATTAACATAGGAGTTGGTGAAAATTCATTGTAACGGCTAAGCTAAATTAATTAGGTATTCTTCAATTGTAATTATTTAGTCGTTTGAGTGAAAAATGTTTTATTCATAGATCATCTCTATGTGTGAGAGTATGACTGGGCTACTACTCTTTATTTGATGTAGGTATGCTAAGTGCCACATTAAAGCATATTGAAAACTAACTAAGTAGAAGAAGATGTCTAGAATTGAAAGCAATGCTCCTGTGGCTAGTTAAGTGGTTGATAATGATGACCGTTGTGTCATAAGCAAAGGGCAAGGACTTTCACTTGACGCTTGAACAAGAAGAGCCGAAGTTGAACGGTGTTGAGACGAAAGAGCAAAGTGACGAATCTAGGGACCTTGCGGGGCAAGTTGTATGGAGTTATGAACCAAGTCATTGAGGGGCTTAGTCGATGTGACAAATTAGTTTGAGATGTTGATAATTTCTTATGGGTGTAGAGCAGTATTTCAATGTGGTGGGGCTTATAAATGCCCAGAGCTAGCAAAATAAGAATTGTTGCATTGTATCTAAAGATCCTACAACTGTTTAGTGGAGCAGGTATCACGGAAGTTAGTCATCAGGATGCTTCCACGTTGCACTTAGCATACATGGAACACATAAAGAGCATTGACTTCAATTTTGCTTCACAAACACGAGTATCTTAAGGGGAAAAATGGAGGGAGAATCTCTAATATAAGTGTATTTACTCAATGTATGAATGGCTACAACTATGGGTCGTCACCCCTATATATAATTGAGGCTTGAACAAAGGAAAGGAAATGCCAAAATTAAATTATTCCTATGATTAGAATATATTTTTACCTACTCCTGTATTACTTACAACACCTACTCCTGTGAAATCACCAGGATCAATCTAACCCTAAATCATTCCTTGAATGAAAGAAGAAAGCTGCAGGAATGTAGAGAGAAAGTTTTTCTGTTTTATTATCAAAAGTGTCTTTCGTATATACAAAAGAAATACAGAACAGATATATATATATTTACAAAGACTAACTAAAACAGAAATAAAACAGAAAAGCCAGCTCAGCAACTCTAACTAATCCAGCTCAGCATATAAATATATCTTCATACCCCCCCCCTCAAGGTGGAGCCTTGCAAAGGCCCAGCTTGGAAAGAGCAGTGGACATTTGAGTTTCAGAAACTGATTTTGTAAGGAAATCAGCCAATTGAGAAAGGAAGGTACAAAAACAGGAGAAAGAAAACCTTGATTAACCAAATCACGAACAAAATGGGCGTCGATAGCAATATGTTTCGTACGTCCATGATGACAGGGATGATCAGCGAGCAAAATGGCAGACGATTGTCACAGTGCAAGGAAACAGGTAAAGACAAGTTCACACCTAAGTCATGTAAGATATAAGAAATCCAAAGAATTTCTTTAGAAACAAAACCCATACTCCTATACTCAGCCTCAGTAGAAGAAGTAGAAACCGTAGGCTGCTTCTTAGTTTTCCAAGACACAAGAGAATCACCAAGAAGAAGACAATAACCAGAAATGGATTTGCGATCAGCAAGGCAAGCACCCCAATCAGAATCCGAATAAGCTACAAGCTGTAAGGAGCTAGTACGAGGATAAAAGAGACCTAAATCAGAAGTGCCCTTGAGATAACGCAAGACATGAAACAAAGCCTTCAAATGGACTGCACGAGGAGAAGCCAAAAATTGACTAAGCTTGTGAACAGCAAAGGACAAATCAGGTCTTGTCATGGTGAGGTAAAGAAGGCGACCAACAAGACGACGATAAAAAACAGGATCATCCAGCAAAGGGCTCTCAAGATCATAAAAGGAAGGAACAGATGGCAAAGGAATACGAGTAGGCTTAGCAGCCGTCAACCCTCCATCAACTAAAATATCCATGATAAACTTCCGTTGATTCAACATAATGCCTTTGTCAGTAGAACAAATTTCAAAACCCAGAAAATAACGAGCCTCACCCAGATCTTTAATGGTGAACTTCGTATCTAGCTGAGATTTCAACTCGCGAATTCCAACAACATCATCACCAGTTAATAGCATATCATCAACATACAACAAGACTATTAAAACTCTAGTAGAAGACTGTCTGACATACAAAGAATGATCATGAGCAGATTGTCGAAAACCAAGATGAATAAGAAATTGAGAAATCTCTAAGTTCCACTGCCTTGAAGCTTGTTTTAAACCATACAAGGACTTCAATAATTTGCAAACTTGACCTGGTTTGGCTTTAGTGTAGCCTTGTGGAGGCAACATGTAGATCTCTTCATCAAGTGAACCATGTAGGAAGGCGTTGTTCACATCAACTTGATGAAGAGGCCAACAACGAACAGAAGCAACAGCTAAAAGGATGCGAACAGTACCAAGATTAGCAACAGGGGAAAAAGTATGATGATAATCCTCACCTTCAACTTGAGTATATCCTTTAGCCACTAAGCGTGCTTTGTAACGATCCACACTGCCATCAGCCTTAAACTTGGTTTTATAAACCCATTTGCAACCAATTGCTTGCTTATGTGAAGGCAAGCAAGTCAGCTCCCATGTATTATTCTGCTCAAGGGCCTGCAATTCAAGATTCATAGCATCTATCCAATGATCATATTGAGATGCTTCAAAATAAGAAGTTGGTTCTTTGGTTATTAACACATTAGCAAGCGAAGCAACATAGGAGGATGGATAAGAATGAAAGGAAGAAGCATTAAACAAAGGAAATTTGTGTAAGACAGTAGGCTGATCAACATGATGAACACTATTGAGAGAATGAACAAAATCGTTTAACCAAGAAGGTGTATGATGAGACCGAACAGAACGACGAAGAGGAATAGAAGGATCTTGTGTATGTGATGAATGTGTATCAGAAAGAGAAGGAGAATGAACAACAGGTATGACAGCAGGAGAAGAAGAAGATGTATCAGATGTAGAGGAAGAAGGTGCAACTGGAAAACTAACATGAGGTAAAGAAAAATGTTGTGAAGTGTCAACAGGTAAAGAAGAAACAGAATCAGCCTTGTAAGGAAAAGAATTTTCAATAAACGTCACATCACGACTAACAAAGGACCTCTTCCCAACAACATCATACACTTTATATCCCTTTTGAACAGCACCATAACCTAAGAAAATACACTTTAACCCCTTTGGATCCATCTTATCACGGCTTGAACCAAGTGAAGGAGCAAAACACAAACATCCAAAAACTCTAAGATGATCATAAGAAGGGGAATTACCAAAAATCAGTTCATAAGGAGTCTTCCATTGCAAAACTTCGACGGGCATCCTATTTATCAAATATGTGGCCATTAACACACAATCTCCCCAAAATTCCTTAGGCAATCCAGCATGTAACCTTAAAGCCCTAGAAGTATCAAACAAGTGTCGATGTTTCCTTTCTACTCTACCATTTTGTTGGGGAGTATAAGGAATTGTGCGTTGATGTAGAATGCCAAGATGATCAAATAATTCTTTACATTCACAAGAAACAAATTCACCACCATTATCGGTTCTAATTGTTTTTGGAAACACCAAAATGATTTTGCACATAAGCAAAGAATTTGTGCAAAACAGAACAGACTTGAGACTTATATTTGAGTAAATAAGTCCAAGTACCTCGTGAAAAATCATCAACAATTGTCAAACAATAATGCTCTCCCAATCTTGTAGCAAGAGGATAAGGACCCCATAAGTCCACATGTATCAATCCAAACAAAGTAGTTTCATAACTATCACTCCTTATAAAAGGCAACCGATGAATCTTAGCAAGTTGACAAGTTTCACAAACAAAATCTTTACAACTGAAATGTTTATAACAAGGAATGTGTTTAAACTTGGACAAAGAACCATGACCAAGCCGAGCATGTAGTAAAGGAAAAGACAAGTTGTTACAAGAATTGGCAGTATGAAGTAAGCGTGGGGAAGATACAATCCTCTATGCGCACGAGCAGTAGCAAGGATTTTGTTAGTTTCAGGTCCTGGAACAAACAAGAAGTATTGGTAAAGGTGATTACTAGAGGCAAATCCTTTAATAACCGTGGAATAGAAAGCAAATTGTGTTTAAAATCAGGTATATATAAGACATCAAACAGCACAATATCATCAGTAACATGAATGGTACCAGCTTCAAAAGCTGTTTTAGTATAACCATCTGGTAAAGAAACTATGATATGTTCCTTTAAGACATACGTATTGGTGTATAAAGAGTAAAAAGGTGTCATGTGATCACTTGCTCCTGTGTCGATTATCCAAGTACTAACTTTATAGTTTGAAGCAACTAAATGAGCAAAGGAAGAAGAGGAAGTACCAGCAAAGCTAAAGTTGTTCTGTGCAGTTGGAATAGACGCAGCACTGGTGTTATTAGCAGCTGTAAAATGAGATTTTTGACCTTGCATCATCTTGAACATTTGTGCACAAACAGCATGAACAAGTGAAGAATCAACATCATCGTTCTTACGGTTAAAGCCATGATCAAGAGGAGTTTCACACACAAAATCTGTCACTCCACCACCAATGTTTTCACCTTGAAAATCTGTTTGTGCAGAATTGCTTCTAGCAATAACACCGATTTCTTAACTTTCCGACCTTTATACCACTCCGGATACCCAATTAACTCAAAACACATCTCAATAGAATGACCTTCTTGATTACAATTTCTACATCTCAACTTACTTCTTTTAAAATCTCTTTTATCAGCACTACATTTCTATTTGCAGGCCTAGAAGAAAATCGTGTGGTGGCTGCAAAAACATTTGAACTTCCATCCACAGACATCAGATTAGAAACTTCTTTCTGTTTCTCAACTTGTAACACCAAGTAAAAGGCCCTATTAACATGTGGTAGAGGTTCTACTGATAAAATCTGATTTCTTACTTCAAAGAATCATTAAGTCCCATAAAAAATTGAACAAGTTTTGATTGGGAATCATATTCCTCTAACCTTTTATTCAAAGAACACTTACAAAAATCATCACGATCACATAAACAAATTGGATATGGATGCATTCCGTGTAATTCATCCCAAAGTCGTCTCAATTTGTTATAATATGCTGTGATAGTTTGATTTCCTTGTCTCAAATTCGCAATCTCATGTTGAATTTGAAAAATTAGTGGACCATTAGCTTGTCCATACTGTTCATTGAGTTCATTCCACAAATCCTTAGCCGATTGAACAAAAGATAATTTGAGACATTTCAGCAACCATAGTATTGAGAATCCAACAACGTATCATATAATCACAGCGAGTCCATTTGACAAAATCACTTGAATTCTCTACTGGTTTAACAACCGATCCATCAAGAAAACCTAATTTGAGTTTGGCTCCTAAGGCCATTCTTATCGATCTACTCCAGGCTAAGAAATTCATGCCATTAAAAACGATGTTTCCTAAAACCATTCCAGGATTATCCGAACCAGCAAGATACAACGGATCAATAGTAATTGTATCTCCCATTTTCGAAGCAGAAAACCAGAACAAGATAAGGAAACAACGAAAGAAGTACCAGTGAAGATTGATACTAACCTTGCTCTGATACCATGTGAAATCACCAGGATCAATCTAACCCTAAATCATTCTTGAATGAAAGAAGAAAGCTGCAGGAATGTAGAGAGAAAGTTTCTGTTTTATTATCAAAAGTGTCTTTCGTATATACAAAAGAAATACAGAACAGATATATATATATTTACAAAGACTAACTAAAACAGAAATAAAACAGAAAAGCCAGCTCAGCAACTCTAACTAATCCAGCTCAGCATATAAATATATCTTCATAACTCCCACCTACCGTCGTACATTAAATTTGGACAAACTGGCTAATTGATGGACCTCTTTTCTTAGATCAGGAAGATCGATTGCGACGTCCTTCCCCGGTGAGTTTCTAACTTATTTCGATCTCTAATTATCCTTCTCAAACGACCATATAATTGTGCCTTATTAGTTAACCGTGATGTCTTATCTGTCAACACTTATACGTCTTCACCGATAATTCATTCTCTTGTAAAATTTAGTCAAATATTGATAATGTTGACTCAACACTTGGCTACTTACATTGTCAGAACTTTCCTTGAGTTCATGATTTTGAGTCATGTCTTTGAATTTGGTTGTCGTCACTTCTAAGATGAAATGGTTTGTTGTATCGGTATCAATGAGGGGACTCGAATTTTTACCCACAACTAACACCTTTGTATACATTAAGCTATTGCGTTTCTCGATGGCTTAAGTTTACATGGCCCTGAGTACCCACAAAGAACCTAACGAAGCCACCTCACGAATCACGATCATCTGAACTCTCATCTGTGACTAAAGCAGCTAATAGCTCTTTCTTCATGCACTTCTTGGAATAATGAGGTCCAATATAGAAATTACACTTCAAATCCCATGTCCACCCCTTATCACCATCCTTCTCTTCCACTTCTTTACATTTGGAGAAGCTGTTCGATCGCCTTCTCTTCCTTGGGTCCGTAGCTTCCTCTAGTGGTAGAGGATTTGGGGTTTTTGACTTGAGATTCTACTAGGTCTGCAGCAACTTCTATGACCTTAGAAACATCCTCAACTCCCTGCAGTCCAACTCCATCTTGGCTCATGGGTTTAGCTGCACAATCTAAGTTGAGATCAAGAATTTTTCAGCATCAACTTTGAGTAATCTCAAACAGACTTCATTATTTGACTCTTTTACAGCCGTTATAGGGGAGCGCGATCTCCTAATACGAGAGTGACAAGGCAATAAGATATATTATGATCCAAGATCACAGCCGTGATGGTGCCTGTGATATACATCACGGCCTTTATCATGGGCGTGATAGATACTCTTATATTGTTCATATAAAAAAAAAAGAAGATATAATAATAAATGAATGAATAATAATAGATGTACGAATAGTGGAGTGTGACATATATATATATATATAGGTACGTGTGTGAATATAAAATATGTAATGATTTGAATTTCATTTAAATTTAATGAATATCTAATGACTTGATGTTTCATTATGGATTAACTTGTTTGGTATGAAATGATTTTCTTTGAAGATTCCCATATCCAGTTGAGTTTGAATACAGGTTTTCATCTGATAAATCCAATTATCCAGGTATGTTGTAACTTGTTTGTTAAATGTTAGGTTAGGCATTATTAAAGCAACTCTAATTAAAGATTGACTTAAAACTTGTCTAAATTGTTTGTGCATGTGCGTTGTGAATCAGGTCCGGGGAGTGGCAACCTTGTTAATAAGGTTAACATGGTAGATTAGGCACTTAGGTTACCCCTGTCATGATGTAATGACTTTCATAAGTGGCTCAGCAAGTAATTGATAGGACGAACGGTATTGGTGTAACATTTGCTTATTCCTAAGAAAAGTAATATAATTTAGTTCACATTTATGGGGATGATTGAACTAGGTGATATTATGGATTAAGTTAAGTAAAGTTGAGTAACGATTGTAAATCCTAGATGAGATTTTTAATTGTAAAGTTATATAGGAAATATAAATATTCTAGCTGCTTATATCAACCCCTGAGCAACTGCTGTTACTCAGGACCACGAATCCTTAAGGATTGAAATCGGAGTTTGAATACTCTAGGGTTGAAATGTTTTGCTTAAACAAAGACACATAATTCTATTGTTTCTTACATTGCATTAGCTTAGGAGAGCATGCCATTATGTATTTGTTTATGTTGCTATGTACTAGACCTTTGGCTCACTCTTCCTTCTACAGGTAATGATGATGATGAGTATTACGATGACTAAGGATATGGTACGGATTAGGAAGCATTCCTGGATCAGTGGGATGATTAGGGTGCTGGACCATTCCATTTAGTTTTCTTGGAAAAGCCAAAAAGTGAGACATTCTTTTGATTCAATGTAATAGTATAAGCTAAAGCTTTCCCAAAGCTTATGTTTTATAATATTAAGCACCTAAGTTTTCTAGCATGTATATTACAAGTTTGGTTTTGGAACCTTTGAAGTACCATGTATGTTGGTACTATCACATGTATTTATATAAAGTTATCTACTCTTAATTGATTAGTTTTTGTAAAGTTTTGTATTTTAACAAGTTTAGCAAGTAATCTCCATAAACTTCTTCTTTTTTGAAGAACTTACATATAATATCTCCGTATATTGTATATGGTTGGAGACTTGACATGTAAAGTTTTAATTATATACATGTCGGGTCTTTACAGATAATTACCAAGAATGTAACCCAAAATTTTGAAAAGCTTTTAGAAAAAGTCGCAAAGATCACTCTCGATTTTTCGTGATTTAAGAAATATTAAAGTGTGAACAGTCTAATTAGGATCCTTACAAATAAAAGACACAAAATCTAACTTCCATATGTTACAGATCTAAAAAACTTAAAAGAAATATACAATATCATCCTTACTCGAAGAGAAGCCTAGGAAATACAAGCAAGAAGTCACAAGGATGTGGTGACTGCATCAAGGACAAATGTTGTCCATCTATAGAAGAAAGTAATTTAAACCCCTAAGGTATGGATCTCAAATAAACAAGTGATTGGAAGGGAATTAAGAATGATAAATATCACCTTTATGATTTTGAAGAGAAGGTGGGATGTCATACTTGAAGAATTGTAGTATAATTTTTTACTTGAAGAAATATTAAGTTGATAGAATGACTGATATCTTTAGAATTGGACCCCAATTAAGAGATGACTAAATATATCTTGTGTTGGTTCGAGACTAATGACCAAATGATTACAAGAGGATTATGTAGAGATTTTTGACAAGTATAGGAAAGTGAGAAACCAATCATCCTATGTTTTGATATTGGTGTATCTAATCAAAGTTATTGGAGAAAATTATCAAGTATTGTGATAATCAATACACCCATAGATCATAGATCAATAGCAAATAGATTAGGCATGGATCCATGTAATGGTTTCTTAGAGGTTACTAGAATTAGAGACAAGGATTAAGTTGTTGATCATTAAAATACAGTTAGATCAATAGTTATTAGCCAATGAAGATCATTGGCTAAGTGAATGGAAGATACCATGTCTAAATTAGACATATATAAACTATGATCCTGACAATATAATTGAAAAATTGTCGAATGAATCATGAAGATAAGTTAGAATGAAGAATGAGGTAAACCTTTGGGAGCATACGTTGGAGTTAAACCATAAAACCTAAAATTAATAAAGTCAAAACCCTTGTTACTAAAGGTCGAACCTTGTTTAGGAGACCCTAAACTCTGAATTCTTCTAGAAAACCTTAAGAAATATTTGTAGATGAGAATCCCCTAGAATTTTGATAAATAAGCCTTAGAATTAGTGATAAGATCAAAACCCTAATTAGCGGATTTGATTTAGAACCCTAAGAATCCTAAAACATGAACCAGTTAATTTGGTATACTTAGAATATGCATCATATGAAACTAGCCAACAAGACCTTAAAGCTATGTATCTAAGCAAGTCTACCATTATTTGTACGAACTACAAATTTAAAAAATCATTTGATACGGCGGAACTAATCAAATGGTTGTAATGTCAAATAACAGACATATAAATTGAGAAAAAAAAATAACATACTATTCATGATTATCAAACTTGCAAGTCAACTCGTACATTTCAACGAGCTTACGAGTTAATGATGGGACTTCGATTCAACTCGTATACAAAATCATTTTTTGAGTAAACTTGTATAGACTCACGATTCTACATAGTAAAATCAGTAGAATCAGTGGTATAATCATTAGTAGAATTGCAGTATAGTAATTTTACATATTTTTGTTCTATTTGAACTTTAAAAATGTAAGTTTTTTAATGTGTTTAAATTTAGGAACTTTTTGGTGGTTTTTGGTGCTTATCTAAGCTAACTTAATTTAGTTTTTTCTTTTCTTTTTTTCCTCCTTTTATTTCCTTTGTTTTTTTTTTAGAACATTATTTTCTTCTAGGATATATACTTTGATATAATTTGAATGATTGGAATAAAAATTGAACAAATATATATAGTGTTATATTTGCAAATATATACTGAACATGAAAATGTTCCTTATCGCACAAAACTAGTAACTCATACATGATAATTTAAATTATTTGCAATACATCTTAATAATTGTATACTGTGAACCATTAGTAAATGTAAATAATTATTGTAATTATCAAGATTGCATAAAACATATTAATGAGAGCATGTGAATTGTAATTGATAAAACTTAAATTTTGATTGTATATAACTAAAATTAATACTAAATTTCTTTTTTTCATCATTTATTTAAAGTTTTATTTATATATTAATTAAATATACTATTTTTGTAAGCAAATTTACATTAGTTGTAAAATCTTTTGATTCTATATTCCAATTCTATGGACCCTATAGCGATTCTAGGTAGAATCTCGAGTTTCAAAATCATGATAATATTATAATAATATAGATTGAAGTCATATCAGAAAATAAAATTAGGACTTTCCTCCAATAAAATGAATGTGCAGTGAACCATAGATTTTTCCTCTTTTTTTTTTTTTTTGTGAACTAGATGTGAATTCTAAAGTCAGAACTGAAATTGAAACCCTAATATTGATTAAAGTTAATTTGGATTCTTAGAAACGCTAAACGAGATAAGATAAATATCCAATAACCTTTAGATATCAGATGAATTAGATAAAGCCTGAAACCCTAAGGGTAAATCGTTTAGCAAAAGCGAGTTATCTTAAAACGATCCAAAATATGATAGCTTAATCGATTCGGAAACCCTATGCTAAACAATTCGTTTGCCTTATTGCTAATAGGTAAATCGAGATAATATATTTAAATAATAATTAATAATAAAATAATTTCTATAATATATTAATAATTTATCGAGCCAAAATTTTTTCAATTAAACCAAACATATTGTGTAACCAAAACTCTACCAGTAAGAAAATTATCACATCAAGTCAACTTTATGCCACTTCTATCTTCTCTCTTTCTTCTATCTTCTTCAAGAAGTAACTCCTCTCTTACTTTACCTCCTCCTCCACAAATACCCAATCACCCACACATTTTCTCACTTTACAAACATTACACTCCTTTCTTTCTTTTTTTCTTTCTCTCTCTCTCTCCCCTTATAAGAAAGATGTTGCTGCCACTCATTCCTCTTATTTCTTACACACACACATACGTTCTCTACTCTTTTAGGTAAAAACTCTAACATAATCCTATGTTATTTTATAAAATTATGTATGTGTCTTCATGCAAATTCCATGAGTGTCCCCATGATGCATGATACTAGGAATGGAAATGCAAGACATCATACTTAGTTCTTATTACCTTTTATATTTATATTCATGTTTTATTTTATGTATACTAATTTAACCTAATATAAGTATCTATATGTATATTATATGTGATTTTAGACATAAAAGCTCACTACCTAACTTTTCTAATCTGACACTAATTTATTTATTTCTTGCAAAGTTTGTTTCTATGTTCGAGACTTGGCCACTTCAAGTCTTAAAAGACTAGTACTAAATCTAGTCTTAGACTTGTTCATAATTAAGTTTTATAGTGACTTATCCCTTCAAGTCTCAAGAAGCCTTATCCTAATTCTAAGATTCCAATTTTACTTTATGTTTATGTTTATTTCATTGATCAATAATTTTTTTTTATTCATGTTCATATATGCTCATGGTGATGTTGTCAATAACTATAAAATAAATTTTGGATCTTGAAATGCCATGATGGCCAAAAGTTTCTAAATTAAAAAATAGAACAAAATGATGGTCATGAGATTGTCATAACATTCACTTACTTATTTAGAGGGCCTAGTATAAAAGTGAGAGGTTCATGTAGTTATGAACCTCTACACTATGACAATTCTTTATGTTTTTTGAAACTTTATTTTAATACATGAAGAACCATTTTGTAAAAGAGAATTTGGAAACAAACCCATCCCTTAAATTTTTAAAAAATGTCATGACACTAACACATATTAATAAAGGAGAATGTGAAACTTTGATTTTTCTTTTCTAACCAACTTGATTTTAATGTTTTAAAAATGATCATCAAATAACAACCCATGCTCAAAATTCTTATAAATGCCAAGACCTAAGCAAGATCCATGAGAAATTTCAACGTTGAAATTCTTTTCATGAAACACATGAGTTCATTGTTTTGAAATAATTAATCAAAATGGAACTTAGCTATAAACCGCTTTTATGTCATGAATTTTGAGCATGAATAAAGTGTGAAACTTCATTTTCAATCTTGATTTACTAGATTTAAAATTCATGATGTAATCATACCAAAAATGTTTAATTTTTCTACCAAAATAGATGAAATGTTTAAGCTTTATTATAAAGATTCCTTAAAGAAAATTTCAATGAGCAACATCCCAAAGATCATGAGTATATAATGAAATATTCTTCCTGTTTCATTTATATTTGAACATAGGAATAGTAAGTATACACCTTAGAGAATTTTCGTAGAAGTAAAATGTTTAGAAAATACCAAAATGGAGTAAAACATAAACTAGAAGCAATCTAGCCTTATTTGTTCCGAGACCCTAGAGACCTCATATGATCAAAATAACGTTAGAAATGGTACGTAGAAAAACGATTACTCGTGTGAAAAAAAGTTAAAATGACCAATTTAAGGTCTAAACTAGGGACCGAGAAATATAGTGAAAATAGAATCCTTAGAAGCAAAAGTTTAGATGAAGTTGATTTAAAAACTCATTTCAGGTTTTTCTGTGTTCAGGTGATGAGGACCCTGAAGCGGCGTTCCTTAAGAATTACTTCGACTAAGATTGTACTATGGACAAATGAGTTTTTCCTTATAATTTAGTTACCTTGTTTGTGCTTGTAAGTAGTTGCAATAGATCGTTAAGGAAAGGATAAAAACAATATGTTTGTGGGGATATTATAGGATTATCTCTATGTGTTGCAGTATGTGATCAAAAGAATCTTAAGTATATCGAAGCCTTGATGTGGTTACTTAATATGTTATGAATATTGTAACGCCCTAAACTGAATGCGTTAATAGCCCGCCATATGTCCTCACTAGAGATAAACACGCTAAGGCTTAGATTCTAATAAACCATAACTTGTAACACAATAAAATCTAGTGTCTCATAAAAGAGAACTTCTAAAAAAACACTAATGTCATTAATAAAAACTTATGAATGAATCAGTTGGTATAAACCAAGGACTAACTTACATCAAACTTAAAACATCAAATGAAAAAGTCTTATAACTTTAAGAATCATAATAGTGACTATTTAAAACTTCATAAAGTCTTTGACTCTAGAAATCTTTGATTCAAAACATCTAACAGTCAGCAGAAAAATCGGCTCCACTATTGTCGTTCCCATACTCCACGAATACATCATAACCAGACAAATCAAAAACCAGTGGATCATCACCTGTTCCTAAAAAATAAAAAGGAATGAGTGCAAAGGCCCAGTACACCAAACCATAACCACATCCGCATGAACAAACATCTTACGGATTCACATGCAACATAGTAACATATGCCACAATCATAGTTTAGTATCTTTAATTAGCCAAATAATCAACACAGTTTAGAACTAACGCAAACCCTAGGTATAGAAACCTAAGACCCAACAATCATTGATGGAATTCGAACCTTAGGATCGTCTTGAAACAAGTAAACAAGAACTCGACCCCAATTGAACTTGTCAATTGAAACTAAAGTTATCAAACAGTAATAATCGGAACTTGACCCCAACCAAACCTATCGATTGGAATTACAGTTATCAAGAACGGAAGTTGACCCTAATTAAACATGTTAATTAGAACCAGAGTTATCAAATGATTCAGTTCTTATCACAAGAACCAAAATGAAAGCTCTCACAATGAGAAAACTCTTAAAAATTTGTATTCATTCAACTTATGTTCAAGAACAAGGACAAAGACCTATAAACACTATTACATAGAAAAACTAAAAGACACACATTAAAGTAATTCTGTCTTTCAAAGAAGGCTAGTGGCCTTTAACACTATGCTGGCAGCATTTAAGGCAGCTCTTAAAAAGTCTAAGTCAAAAGCGGTGGAAGGCCGGTGGCCTTTATATTTACGCTGGTGGCTTTGAGGCCTGTGCATAGCTCCTGACTTTGACAAAGTTTTAATCTTCTTTGTTGTCACCATTTGATCCTCCTCATTCCCTCCTTCTTCAAAAAGATTCATCCGCGAACCTTAACAGTCAATTGGGATGGAATATCCCCTCTTGAATTCTCTTCGTAGGGGTGATTCATCTGGACTTTCCTCAAACTCCTGCAACAATGAAACATCTACACTAGGTAGAGAATAGTTAAGATCATTAGTATAAAAATAGGCCCCCTTCTACATAGGTACAATTGTCGGCGTTTCACATAGAAAGCTCTCTTAACATCCTTTGCTTTTGCATATATGCTCACTTTTCTCTCTTTTTCATCTTTTAAACTCACTTATGTTTCTATCCCCTCATTATTTTTCACACTCTCACTCTCTCTTTTTTTTTTCACATTCACACTATTTTTCCCTTCACTCTTTCTTTATTGATCATGTGCTTCATTGATCCGCTTTTGATCTTCATAAATCTGACTTGGAGTTAAAGGCATAAGCTGCACAATTTTACCTTTCATGACAAAACATTTTGAGCACCATCATGCATAACCCTCCTATCATATTGCCATGATCTTCCCAACAAAATATGACCAATATGCATAGGCACAACATCACATAAAACCTATCTTCCTATGGAGAAAAAATTAACACCTTCTTATTTACCCTCATTTCTCCACACTCATTCAACTGTTGTAGCTTATATGGTTTAAGGTGTTTAGTAGTAGGTAGCTTCAATTTATCAACCAATAAGGTACTAACAACATTAGCACAACTACCACTATCAATAATCATGCGACATACCTTACATTAATATGATAACATGTGTGGAAAATGTTATCCCGCTGCTCCTCATTATCACTTCTCTTAGGTTGTATATTTAAAGCACGCCTATTGACCAACAATTTACCTTTAATAGGTCCTTCAACATCAACATAGTTGCAATCTTCTAGTGGTGGCATCTCATCATCATCAGAACTAATACACTCTATGTCTTCATTTTTCAAAACAATCATAGCTCGTGTATTTAGACATTGTGAAGCAAGATGCCCAAATTCCTGACATTTGAAAAACTTGATATCACGCAACATATAAGAAGATTTTTCAAGGTTAACTTTAGAAATAAAAGTAGAATCCTTGGCCTTTGCGTCTTCTTTAGATTTGGAGTCAACTTTATCTTCCTTCCAATTTGTCTTCTAGGAAGAACTAGAAGTTAAATCATACCTCAAATTGCCCCTAGACTTCAATTGTTTTTCTACCTTGATAGCCTTGTGTAGTAATGCCTCCATCCCCACAAAATGATGTAATTCCACCACATCAACTATCTCTTTGTTTAGCCTATTCATAAATCTTGTCTTTGTTACCTCACGGTCTTCCTCTACATTAGCCCTTATCATTGCTATCTCCATCTCTTTATAGTAGTCTTCTACACTCATGAAGCCTTGAGTCAATCCTTGCAATTTTCTACACAAATCCCTGTAATAATGGCTAAGAATAAACCTCTTTCTTATCACAACTTTCATATCCTCCTATAACCTAACTGTATCTACACCTGTTAAGCACAAATTGATCCCACTAGATACTAGTGTAATCTGTAAATTCAACTGCTACTAGTTTAACCTTATTCTCCTTAGAATAATTGCGGTAATCAAATACATGTTCTACTTTCCTTTCCTAGTCTAGGTATAATTTTGGATCGTTCTTTCCATGGAAGCTAGGGATTTTCATCTTAATGCTACCTAAATTAATATCTTGCTTATGAACAAACCTTTTACCTTTCCAAGGACCACTCACACTAGAATCAAACTACTCATCCTCCTCCTCCTCATCCATACACATTCTAGAAAATTTAGGCTTGGATGGACATTCAAGATCATCTAATCTCCTATTTAAACACTCAAATTGATCTTGTATAGCCTTCATGAACAACTTCATATCACTTCCAGTATTTTGTCCACCATTACTCATATTTAAAAGAAAAAACTATGAATAAATAATTAACAAATGTTGCAAAAGCTCTGATACCAAATGACATAAACCGTAGGTATAGAAACCTAAAACCCAACAATTTTTTATGGAATTTGAACCCTATGATCGTCTTGAAACAAGTAAATAGGAACTAGATCCCAATTGAACTCATTAATTGAAACCAAAGTTATCAAATTGTAGCAATCGGAACTTGACCTTAACCAAACATGTCGATTGGAACCACAGTTATCAGAAACGGAACTTGACCCTAATTAAACTTGTTAATTAGAACCAAAGTTATCGAATGATTCAATTCTTATCACAAGAACCAAAACGAAAGCTCTCACAAGGAGAAAAATCTCAGAAAATTGTGCTCATTCAACTTATGTTTAAGAACAAGGACAAAGACCTATAAATATTTTTACATAGGAAAACTAAAAGACATAAATTGAAATAAGTTTGTCGTTAAAAGAAGGTTGGCGGCCTTTAACACTACACTGGCGATCTAAATAAAGTAAGCCGGCGGCCTTTAAAGCGACTCTTAAAAAGTCAATTCTCTACAAGTCAAAGGGCAGTGGAAGCCCGGCAGCCTTTATATTTACACCGGTGGCTTTGAGGCCTACACAAAGCTCCTAACTTCTAACAAATTTTTAATCTTCTTTACTATCGCCATTTGATCCTCATCAAGAACCATTTGCAGCTAGCCCTAGACCCAAAGTAACTCATGACCCCATAAAACATATATACATATATATTGTAAAAACTTAACATGTACTATATTAAAACTTTACATGCCTAATCTCCAACCACGTATAATACATAAAGATATCATACGTAAGATTGTTTGAAAGGAAAGAGTTTATGTTCATTACTTGATCAACTTGTCATCATACAAAACTTTACAAATGCTACTTGTTTAAGAGTAAATAGCTTTATATAAAAACATAAAATGGCACCATCTCCCATGGTACTTCAAAGGATACAAAACCAAACTCATAATGTACATGATAGGAAAAAAATTTAGATACTTTACATAATAAAACATAGGCTTATGCATAAGCCATAGTTTATACTATTACATTTCAAAACAAGGTCTTGTTTTTGCCTTTTCCAAGGAAACCAAATTGGAGTAGTCCAGCGTCCTAATCATCCCATTCGTCAAGAAAAGCTTTCCAATCCGTACCATAACCCAAGTCATCATAACACTCATCATCATCATCACCTGTAGAAGAAAAAGTGAGCCAATGGCCCAGTACACAGCAAGACAAACAAAAACAAGGTGGCATACAATCCTAACTAATGCAATGCAAGAAACAATAGAATTACTTATCTTTATTTAAGTAAAACATCTCGATGCCAAAGTATTTAAACTTCGATTACAATCTTTAGGGATCCGGGACCTTTAGTAACAGCAATGCTCAAAGGGTTGATATAAACAACCTAAATACTTATATCTCCTACATAACTTTACAAACAATAAGCTCATATAGGATTCACAACCATGACTCAACTTTACTCAACTTAATCCATAATATCACCTAGTTCAACCGTGCTCATAAACGTGAACTAAATCATATTATTTCCTCTTAAAAGTAACCAAATGTTCTAACAATACTGTTCCTCCAATTAATTACCTGCCAAGCCACTTGTGAAAGTCATTGAATCATGATAAGATGGCCTAAGCGCCTAATACCACGCTAACCTCGTTAACAAGGTTGCCACTCCCTGGACTGGATTCAAAGGCATACACACAAACAATTCGAACAAATCTTTAAGCCAATCTTTAATTAGGATTGATTAGATAATGCCAAACCTAGCATTCAACAAACAAGTTACTGCATACCTAGATAAATGATTTTATCATAATAAGGCCCTGTATTAAAACCAATAGGGTATTGGAACCTATCAAGGCAAATCATTTCATTTGAAACCATATTAATCCACATTTAAATACTAAATCCTTAAATCTTCATCAACTTAAACAAAGTTCAAATCATCATACAACTTCATACACATATAAAGACAAATATACACATCATATTTCACGATTCACCTTTCTATTATTATTTTTTTTTTATAAACAGTACTAGGGGATCCATCACGCCTATGACAAGGTCTGTGATGAATATCACAGGCACCATCACGGCCATGATCTTGGGCCGTGATGTATAGCATTAGCCTTGTCACACCTGTAATAGGAGATATCATCCCCTATCACAACCCTGATGGAGGTCATTTTAATGAATACGCCCATAATTGTCTCGTTAAAAATTTTTCTAAAAAGTTCCTGAGGATATCATGCCCTATGTAATGGTCGTATCAAGCTTTAAAAACCATATAGAGGAGATAAAGACCTTCATAACGGCTGTGATCAATGCCGTTTCACATTTAAAAAAAAAAAAAAAAAAGCACTCAGAGGAGTTCACAGGCTATGCCATGGCCATGATCATCAGGAAAATATAATTTCTAAGATGTAATGGCCTCAAACACGCCCATGATGATTAGGGTATTGATCCTTTAATACTACTCAAAATGTTTGAAGTCCTATATCTTTCATCGCCTTATTAGGATCTTATTTGTTTCTAAAAACATGTTAGAACTAACTTATAAACACCATGTCTGACATTATCAAGGTTATTTGTACTTATATGTTCATTTCTCATGTATATATGTAACAATCTTAACCTAAATCATAAGTTCATTATTCATGCTTATTGAACTCTGTTATCAACCTAATTACTAAAGTACTACTCATTTATCACTAACAACATCAATACATATATCAATTCATCATATACTTAGAATGCATTTCTTCAAACACCTGGAGTATGTATGTCTATTTACATATCTAGTTCTATATACATGTTAGCATACCATTAGTTCGTTTAAAGCATCAAAATCCTACTACTAGTTAACATCAACATCAACTAAAAACCATAATTAAACAAAACATGTAAGAAATCAATTTTACTTACTTTTATGGATACTAAGATCAATCAAACTTCTCTTGCTACTTCCTTAACTTAAATTCTTGCTCCTGCTTGTTTCTTAGGTTAATTATTTATTAGGATTGTGGAGGTGAAGTTTGGAGAAAAATTTACGCTTGGTTGTGTTTAGGAAGATGATAGAAAGGGAGAGAGGGAGGGACGATGGTTTGGGGTCTATTTTGGATAGGATACTTTGGTCTAGAATTAAAGAAAATAAATGTTGATTTCGTTGCATCAATTAATACACATATTCTATAACATAATTCAATTCAACACACAATATATATACACTTATATATGTACATCAATACACATACAATTAAGTTTTTAACATATTTCAATACCAGTAATTTATCATATCATCAATTAAAATTCCCATAATCTATAACATCACAATCAAGTCATGAAATCAATATATAAAACATATATGTAATTTAATTTACTATACTTAGTTTAGGTCATTTCATATACATAGATACTTATATATATATATATATATGCAAATGTTGGATACTCTCCACACACCCTGGGTATCATACTCATACCATCCCTAAACTACTAGAATCATCAATGTGTACAACTCCACCTAGGATAATGCCATACACTGATCATTAAGTGCCATCTTAGTAATACCGGAACTCATGGTCCACTAAACCCAGTCAAACACAAGGAACAACCAATTTAAAGCTGGATAGTATTAAGTCCATTTGCAGTTTTTAAGCCTACATTTATAAGTAACAACTAAGGTAAAGACATACTTGATACAACACTTGAATCATCTAATTCGAAAAATTCGATATCACCTGATCATATAAACCAAAACTAACTCAAAACTTGTTTTCATGGTCATCTAATCTCTTTAAGTAATTAAGAACTATAACTACTCTAGGCTTAGATATGCTTTACTACTTGGATTTAGGAGTACTGGATATTAAACTGAGAATTTAGGTGTTAAGGTCAAAACAAGGGTTAAAAGAATATTGCACAATCCCTTTGTTGATCACATCCGTGATAGAGCGTATGATAGGCTCCAAGAAAGAAAAACATATCACAATACCCTCGCCATACGTATTATAGGGGCGTGACAGCCATCACGACCTTGATCATGGCCATGATGCGAGTGGTAACGGCCATCACGGCCTTCGTCACGGCTATGATCGACTTAGATTTGCCACTTCCAAGGAGATCACAGCTCATGTCACGATCGTGACCTTTATACAGACCTTTGTTCAATCCAAAACGTGAAAAATTTCAAAAGAAAACCTTTATCTTGATTTTAACCCAAACTAAACCCCCAAAACATACTTACCAGCATAAAAACATCATTATAACCACATTACCTGAAAATAAACAATGTTCTCTTTTTCTTTCACAAACAACTACCATCACCAAAACAAAAGGTTAGGGTTTTCTTGTGATGTCTTCCCCCAAACGTCAGCACCTTGATTCCAAAGGAGCGGATTAAGAAAAAAACTCTCAAAACTTTCTAAAGAACAAGAAGGAAAACGATTTACTTTGATTTCATTATTTCTTGATGGTCCTTTAAAGGAGATTTTTAGAGAGAGATTTAGGATTTCTCTCCTAGTAAAATTGTTCAAAGAGTAAGGGATAATTGCACTTATTTTATTAAGAATGATTTATTTGCCCTCTTATTTAACATCATATGACATCATTACCCTTCAATATAATTTGTTTTATTTTATTTTGCAAATATCTTACTCTATTGATATGTTTGTGTGATGATCATTGGATACCCTTTTAAATGAATATTAATATGGTTGAGACAAACTAAAGAAATTGACCATGCATTGCACATCGTTGAGTCACATTTCATTTTGTTACTACTCCTATGGTGGGACCAGATGGGTGACTAACCATGCAAAAAGTATGGTTCTACTCCTTCTTGAGGAACTACAACAGTTGGGGAGCATGTGTAGTCCCCTTAATTTTACATAACCATTTATGATAATTACTAAAAATATAATACAGAATCATGAAGAACTATAATAAAAATATCAGAAATCACTCCAAATTTTTCACGATTTAAATTTTAAGCATAAACAGATTAGAATAAAGAATCATTATCGATAACACTTTAAAATACAGAATGTTTGACATAAAGTAAATGAAAGAATAAAGAAAAATATTTAATATTTAAGAACCTAAGTTTTAATATTCGAAACATATCAATACCTTTAAGTTAAATAATTCTGAGTCCATAGAAACTAAAATTCTGATCTAACCTGGTAACTTATAATTAGTAAAGAGAACAAAGTAACAAATATAGAATAAATATTAAATTTCTAAACTACTAAAAACTCTAGAATAAATTTATAAATAATAATGAATCCATATGTAATTTCAAACCTTATAAATTTATCATAAAGTCAAATTAAGGGCAATATAATTATTAATTTATCAAAATACCACCAAACAAAACTTTTAAACAGATAAAATATAATTTACGATAGTAGGTATAAAAGCTGAAAAGTAAAAGCCTTAAACTAAAAATTCTATGTATACCATAGTGCTCAGAATATATAATATCGATAATATGTAAATTTTCATCTAAAAATATTATCGAATAAGTATTTATCATATGTGTCATTTAGACCCACAAAATTGACTTTTTGCACAAGTTCATATTTTTGCCCACTCCTTAAACAGTTGTTGGTTATAAATTCATCATCTTCTCTTTGTTTTTGCATTTCTATTCATCCTATTTCCCTTGCATTTTTTTTTATTTCTTTTCACGTTCTCTATTTCTCCCTATTTTTGGAAACTTCCCTGTACGCAACCAACGGAGGCAAAACTCTTAAAATAATTGTCATATTTGTACCTGTTTAGCTTAACAAACTACCCTAAAAACTAGATAATTAATAGTTAAATAATATTATAATAATTTATCTACAAATTTGGACACAAAAACAGTCCAAATGCGGTACACAAAGATGCAACATACGGTGGAAATTCTCTTGAAATTCACACAGCCGAAATGCATCTACAACTTGATCAAATAAAAACAAATGGAAGTCAACTAAAATACACATAAGCCAATGGAATGAAGCCAACAAATTAAGACTTAATTAATGCATGTAGAAACATGCATTCTCGGTAGAATGGAGCTACAAATTGTCTCCAAGAAGCAGCCTCCCTTCTTCATTTAAATATACTTACCTTAAGCTCTTAATGCACATAGGAACAAAGCATTAAAACACAAAAGACAACCCTCAAATTCTCTCAAAATTCGTACTTCTACCAACCCTTAATACACAACAAAAAAATAACATACAACCTCAAAAACAAGCATCAAACAAGAGCTTAGGAATAACAATAGAATAAGCAAAGAAATGAAGCAAATCAGGTGAGTTTAATTCACTTTAAGAAGTTTCGATGGTTAAAATTTGATCTTAAATATATTTCTATATTTATAGGATGGGAGAAGGTTTAGAACATCAAACAATTTCAATTGAGTGTGAGTTACACTAAAAACTCTAGTTATATTTTTTTAGAATCATAAAACAAGGATTTAGATGCATGTTAATATGTTATACGTTGATATATGTGTATATATATATATATAAACATTAGGAACACATTAGAATCAATCTGGATGTGGAAAAAAATACCAAAAATCGGGTCAAAACGACAAGAAGATGAATAATGATCGTCCCCAGAAGGCAGGGCGGAAACGGGGCCGTGTATATAACTGTGTACCTCTCGACGTAGTTTCTGGAGATCTGAATTCAGAAATCCATGGTTAGAACACGATCGTATACCTACTGTGTTCCTCTTGGAAATCTGAAAAATATTAAAAAAAAAAAGAAATTAAATAATAATAAACAAAAATTATTCCAAATAATATTAATATTAATATTTTATTATTTTTATAATTATAAGTGTTATGTTATAATTATTAAATTCATTATTAGTAGATTATTACTAATCTAATTATTCTATTATGATTATTATTATTAAAATAAGTAGGCTTATAATAATTAAAACTATTAATTGATTGATATGCTAATTAAAACTATTGCTAATATTATAATTATTATCCTATTATTGCAACTATTATGATCATTATTGGTTTAATTAATTATTATTAATACTCCTAATGTGATTACTGGTGTTATTAAGATTATTATTAATAATAATATGAACATGTTATAGATATATTGATGATACTAATATTATTACTAATAAGATATTATTATGTTATTATTATCAATATTATGACTATTAAAATTACAACTATATGATTGTTAGTGATTTGATTCTTTTAGTTATTATTATCAATTAAATTATTATTATTATTAGAATTAATATTACAATTATTACTATTATAATTATCATTATAATTATTATTATCATTATACTATTATAATGACCACTCATATTATTATTATTATTACTATTATTATTATTATTTTATTATTAGAATTAGAATTACTTTATTTTATTAAATTATTATGAAAAATAATATTAGTATTAATAGTAAATTACTTTATAATCATTACTATTAATATTACTAACATTATTATCATTATTATTTATATTATTGTACTTTATAAATGAAAATAAAGTATAATAATTATACTATACTTATTCTATAATAAGAATGAAAATTTAAATAAGCTAAATTCTTAAATAATGTGATACCTATACATAACAATAAAATTATATGAAGTATATGAAAAGAAACACAACGACACTAAACAATAGAAAATAAATGCGAGTTACTATAATGGATCAGGTAAGGAACAATATAAAAATAGCAATAACAATAATTATAAAAATATAAGCCTACTAAATATGAATTTATTGAATACCGAAGAGATATATATAAATACCTAACAAGATCAAGACAAGCAAAATGAAAATAAATAATAAGTAGTAAATATTTATTACCATAAAAACATAAAAAGACCAATACAGGTAATTAAAATTAAATTAAATATCAAGATAGAACACTTAGATAATCATAGAAGTTCAGTTGTGTCATTTACATTATGTTAATAAATATTTCATCTTAATAAGTGATAATGAATAATATAAACTTGTTCAAAAAAAAAGAATAATATAAATAGAATTAATATATCTTAAATGAATTATTCTACAAAGTAAAATCATATTAGATTGATTAAGCTAATTAAGGTAGATTTAGTAATTGAATTAGGTAGGTGATTAGTTTCAATCAACTTAGCTTAGATTAATATACTAGGTAAAACCATAAAAGAAAGAAGTACGTGATTTCTAAAAATACATCTAATTTAGAATTAGTGTAAATTATAGCATAAGTTATACCATAATTAATATGATGAATATGTTGTTTCAAATATTATTTTCGGAACTAATAAAAGAATAGACTGGTTAAATAATAAAATTGGATAACCATAACTTTGATCATAAGAAAATAAAGTATATATATATATATATATATATCCTAGTTAAATAAGTAGAGAATATACCAGAATTGATAACTAGAACCTGAAAGAATACTGTCATATCGTTATAAATAACAAAATACTGATAAATATCTGTTATTTCATTTTCATAGGAAAAATAGATCAATTTTATTCCGATAGTTTAGCGAGGATCACAGGTGAGTAACTTTGATCATATCAATTGTTTTTGTTTGTAGCATAGCTGCACCTATAATTATAAAATAAATTGACATGCATGTGGGATTGGGTATACTGCATGCTATCTGGTGTATGTTTGGTTGTCAAAACACTATATTGTAAGTGAAAATTCATTGCATGATGTTCAATGTATGAATCATGTTATTGTTTGTCTGTAAACTATATGTTCACCTTAAACTTGACTAAAAACTATTGGTACCATAAAGAAAATGGTCATGCATCGTATGCATCACATAAATTGCATATAAGCGTGGCCACCCACTCGTGTTAGTATTCCAGACTTCTGGTAATGCTCGGTAAGTCTAGGCCTATAAGGCTAATAGTCATACGCAAGGTTACCTTAGAGTCTGTTGGTACATAAGAACTAAAGGTAAACGAAGGAACGCCGCTTATGGTATTGGTTGGAAAGCCTAACAACTAGTGGAGGAGTCTAAGGCAGAAAACAGGAAATGAGAAAGAGTTAAGACATGATTAATTTAAAGAGATAATGAAAGTGAGGATTGATGTATTCCCGTATACTTAGTTACCCTGAGTAGGTGAACCACATAGTCACGTGATTCTTCAACCCCCAAGAGAGGGCGTAAATCTCCATTGGTTTGGATTCCCGTCATCCAAATATATGTACCTCATATGGTTTTTTGTTGCATTTCATACGTTTGGTAATTATACTTGTTTGTTATCGTTTGATGTGTGGTTTGGTAAGGTTGTCTCTCTAAGCCCATGGTTCGTTTACCCTCCCAACAGTTTTGTGTAAGATTAATACTAGCTAAGATTAAGCTAGAATGTGTGAAGAGAGCTTCTCTAATAGACTTCATTAAAGATAGAAATATAAGATATGGTAAACTTAGAATGTAAATTAGATAAATTTTATAATAATTGAAATTTGTAAGTTGTAAAGTTTGAAACCCATTTTCACTATTTGGTAGGGGATACCGATTCTCTGCGGTCTTGGTAGAAAGTGGAAAATTGAATTCCATAGTTGAAATCCCGTAATATAATATATCATTTATATGATAGACATTGATAAATAGATAGAGTCTTGTACACTCTGACTTACAAGATGGCTATCATATTTCGGGTGCACATGTGGTATGATAGCTTTAGATTAATCCTACTAGCCCCCCTTTTGAGGCTTGACAATATGGCCTCATGTTTGGAGCGTACCAAATCGATCACTATAGGCTGGCGCCTGGGGACTAGCAGTAGTGGGCATAAGGAACCCCCTCCTTCCCTTTTAATAGTGGTTGCAATGACCACCTTTATCAAAACAATAGCGGTCATAAGGACCCCCTTTTTCATAGCATTCCCTATCCTTTGATATAGAGGCGTAAATCCGTTTTATGTATGGTTTCCAGATGACTATGCATACTTATTTGTATCACGTGCTTGTTGCATAGCATATGCTGTTTTGGTTATTATGATACGATTGAAGGAAATATCTCACTAAGCTAGATGTAACTTACACCCTAATAGTTTGCTGTTGTAGGAAAATCAAAAGCTAGGAATGGGATAGAATCTAAGCGCAGAGCATATTAAAGATAAAGCCAAGTTAGTTAGAGGATTTGGAAACTGATAGCCCAAGAATAGTTAAGAGAAAGATTTAATACGTAATTTCTCTTCATAAATTGTCTTTTCCATTTAGTAATTTCTACACAGTTAAGAGATACTTAAGCTTACCTTATCTTATCTTTTGGTAAGGTATCTAATTCTTTGCGATTCTTGTGATTTGTGGAATTATCAGTATCCAAAACTATTTTCTCAATGAATGTACATATGTATAACACATGAGAGGATAATTACTTAGAGTCTTGCAAACTCTAACTTGTGAAGCGGTCCTTATGTTATGGGTGCATACATAATATGACGACTTTAGAGCAATCCTACTAGGCATCTATTTAGGGTCATGACATCAAAAGTGCATTACTAAGCCACTTAAGCATCTCTAAGGAATTAGGAAGCAACTTTAAGAAATCATGAGGCTACTCTTGTCAATTTGGAAACACAAGTAGGTTAGATTGCCAAATTAGTCTTTGAAAGGCCACAAGGCACACATGAATATAGTGATCCTAAACTCTTCATTTTAAACATCAAATCGAACCCCAAGGATAGTCAAACCATGTTAACAAACTAAATATTTATAAATTTAATATTTGCAAATTTATTAAATCACCATGTTTATTTTGACTCTAAAAATTATATTTCACTAGTGGGTTCTAATTAAAATAGATACATATATATAGTGATAAGCACAATATATTTATGCAAATTACTGTAATTAATATGTTAATAACTTGATATTTGAAAGAATGTATAAGAATTTTCCTTTAAAATTAAAAAAAAAATGGGAAATGTCAAATTTGGTACCTAAGTTGTAAATGCAAATTTAGTTTAGGATCTAAAATTTGAAGATGTCAATTTAATACCCAATCAAACTTTTCATGATTATTTTTACAACTTCTATAATGTCGTTTACTCATTTTATAGAAGTGTAGGAAGTAGCCTATTAGACTTTGATGATGTCAAAAATGACAATAAAATTCGATGATATGCTAATTATTCCACGTCAGCAAATATAACAAGTGACGTTAAGTGAGGTTGAAAAATATTCATAAATTGTTTGATTGGATAATAAATTAACCATTTCAAAATTCCAATATATATATATATTGGCATGTTATATATTGCAAATTATTGGCTATTTACAGTTATATAAAATATTATAATATATTAAAAACAATTACAATCGTTTTAGTTATAAGAACACAACATTATTATTTAGAACCCTGAATAATGCACATTTTATTAAGCTATACATATTCATGAAAATAATAAATTTGGTTTTATTATAAAAAGTTTTAAAATACTTGTTGCAAATAGTTTGAGTAAAAATGTGAATATAAATGCTCAATCTCTTTTTTTTTTCTTTACAAAGTAATGGTTTTTTTCTAAGGGATACTATTAGATAAATAAATAAAGCAAAGCAACTAATGAATTTTTTGAAAAGGTACTATTCCCGAAGGGATACCATTTAAAAAAAAATCAAATAACTAATTTTTTTTTCATTAAGAGGTATTATTTTAAAATAAGCCTAATTAAAAAAGTATAAAATAGAATGTGTTTCTTCCAAAAATGAATTATTGCTGAAGGGATACTATTTTTATTAGTTAAATAACTAATACTTTTTTTTTCCCTTAAAAGGTGTTGTTTCCAAAGAAAAATTTTATAGTTGCATCATGTTTTTTAACGAAACTGGTTTTGCTAGTTATTTAACGGTTGATATTCAAATTTGTGATCGCCCATCGGTAGAAGTTAATATTTTTAAATAGGTGAAACTGAAATTGTAAACTACTGAGAAATCTTCCACAATTATACACCATTATATTATCCATTTTCTTTTTGTCATTTAATGCTTTTTCATTTATTGGTCAATGTTTCAAATAAAGGAAATTAATATTATTAATTTAAAATAACATCATAAAAATACCACGAGATAAAAATAATCCTAACCAAGTAGAATTCAGCGAGGATAAAGCTCGAATACAAGCTTTGGAGCAAAATTGTTTTTGAATTTTTCCATATATTTTTTGTATTACACTCTATTGTATATATATGGTGCAATGCAGGCATGTGAATTGTAATTAATTGCTCCGAAAGGAAATATTTTGTTAATACTACCATGTAATGGATGTGCCACATCATATGGTTAGTTACAATAGTAATATTCTAGAATAACTACTATTGTTATAATATTACATATGGCCTATTATTTTTAATCTTCAGCTACTGCATTTGTTTGGCCCATAACACTATTTAGCCCACACCCAACACCCAACATTATATTCGGCCACATTTAGCTCCACAATAATTGACTCATGTAAACCACACACTTCTTTTCACTTTCCCCAACAGTACTTTAGATAATTTAGGTTCCTCTTCTTCGTTCGACATTTCAAAATCACTCTCAACTACAGTAAAACCTAGTGCATGCTTCATAGTTCACATCTCTCTATTAACATGGACAAAGCGATGAAAACAATCGAATAATCAATCAAAGTCGATTTACATATTGTATCTAGCCGTCTCTTGAAAAGATGTGATTAATTTATCTAAAATTAAAATTATTTTCATCACAATAACATTTTTATAATTTTTTAAATTAATAATATTAATTTCCTTTTTCCCTGCATTTTCTTCTCTTGCTCTTTCACTTTGAATTTTTTTACTAAAAGAACTTCTCCAAAAGAGCGCAAAAAATTATCTATATACGTTTATGATTCTAATAGGTTATTGGTGCAGGTCTCATCTCCTCATGAGCTTGACAGGCTTTGTACGATATACGCTGCTTTTTAAAAATAAACAACTCTTTACGATGGTGAACGACACAGAGATTTGGTACTTATATTTCAAATATCTTTTTTTTAACCATATTTCCATGTTAATTTTTTTAAAAAAATATCGTAATTCTATACAAAGCCCTGAGATTGATATATTGGCATTTTTATCTCTAACAAGAAAATTATGAGAAAAACAGAAGAACAATAAATATTAAGAGGAATTAAGGCAAGTTTTGTTGTAGAAGTGAGAGCATATAAAATCCCTAACTACATGGCAGTTTGAGGTTCAAGTGGTGTATGAAGGAGAATCTCTCTTTTTTACTTATATTATTAGGCCCATTAATTAAAAGAAAAAGAAAAGAGAACATGCGAGACTAATTGAGGGGAAAGGAAAAAAATATTACTATTTTAAAAAAAATTATAAATTTGCCACCGGGATCAAAATAATCCTGAATTTAGGCAACTTGACCTCGTCTTTTAAAAAAACGACGTCGTTAGTCCCTGAGCTCGTCTCTTCAAGAGACGAGGTCACCTTTGCAATTTATACCTCGTCTCTTCAAAAAACGAGGTCAGGCCTAATATAACCTCATCTCTTAACAAAATTGTTTCATTCCCCATTTGTTCCTTCGAAAATAGATTCTTTTTTACATTTATAATAAAACCTGTCAAAATCAGATATAAAACATTTTATAAGCAATTACCCATCCTCCAGCACGGCTAAATAATTTCCAAACTTCAGTAGTATTCCGAAACTCAATCCAACCAAACGCAGTCCCAATCCCAAATCATTCGACCACAAATGTATTGTCAAACTTTTCATCACAAACATATAAAACTCAGAGAAAACATAATATGAAATCAATAACCAATTGTTTCTTTTCATCAAATGTACAAGAAAAAAAGAATACAATAAACATCAAAAACTAATAATCTATATCCAACAATAAAAAAAAAAAAAAGAGAAAATCTACTATCTACTACTAGTGGTGTCTGCCCTGCCTCCCTCGTCCCCATCTCACAAAGATCCGGCGAATGTTGTACGCTGATGAGAATGCTGTGTAGATAAATCAATCTGTGCAACTGTGCCATCCTCATCTCCACCAGCACCACTGTATGGATGAAATGGGACAGGGTCCGACTCCATCTGTATGAGTCCCTCCCCCATATCATGTGATGGTGATGGTCGCCTCTTCTATGGAGCTAGGGGAGTATAGAACTCCGTGTATGACGAGTCAGGCATAGGAGTGTCCAACAAATGTGTATGTGATAATGACGATGGGCCAGCCTCGTGATGAAGGAACTGGGAAGAGCCAAGCTGATCAACTGAAGGTACGTGGGACGGCTCAAGCTCGTCCATGATCTGTATAACTCGGACAAGGCCTCGCTCCTGACCCCGCCGCCCACGCCTCTCTCTATGTAGACGGCGTCTCTGAACTGCCCGAGGCTATGGGTCATCAGATGCTGGTGCTGGTGCTGGTGCTGGTGGCGGTAGCGGTGGATCGTCTAAATTAAGTCCAATGAACTCATCAACTACACGATAGACATCCCGTGCACTGGAATGAGTAATCTCTGGAGGCCTGTGTGGGGCTCCACAAATGAAATCTGTCTGCAAGCAACAGAAAAAAAATATATTAGCGAGTAATGAAAACATAGTACATTTCCTTACACAGCTTATCAAATCAGTGACCTTACCATATAACGTATGATAGCCCTTATGCAACTGATCCAGCGTTGGGTGATCGCGTGGTACCATTGGAAGTAATCATCAAATGTATCAGTAGGCATATCTGACATCTCAATACTACGATCAAGCCAACCATCCCACTCAAGTCATCCACCTAGCGTGCTCCGCCTGCCAGTTCCACTCGGAACGCCCCCACATGTCAATCTCATGTAGGGCTCTCATGTCAGGTGGGTGTGGGATCTCTTGAAGCTACCAAACTATCTGAACACTCTGTCTAGATATTAGTGCTCAACTAGATGGAAGCACACCAGTGGGACCGTGCACACCAAATGTCGCTGCCTGCCTGGTAGTATGGAGGAAGGGAGTCCAGATGAGACTGTAAGGGTCCCACACAACCTGTTGAAGGGAAAAAGCATCTACCAATTAACAAAAATATCAAAATGTTGCAATTTGAAGGAACAACACATTGCTAATCAATTTAAAGGAAAAAAGGCAAATAAAATCATACCTGATACTCGATCTGTCGATCTAAAGATGCTCATACTCAATCAGCAAGTGGGTGGATACGCTGGTCACATCAAAAGTCGCACCCGAATGGCTAATGAGTGGGCGTCCCGTTGTAACTGTTGTAACTTGTCGACGAATCGGGGCAATGTGGGGAAGTGCTTCCATGCCATATATGCAAGACAACCAAGGTCCTGCAATATCCCTAGTGTCCACGTGGGAAGCCAAGCATAGCTGCCTGTACAGCCATGCCAAACAGGCTACTCCCCACTTATACTGCCCCGCCCTCTCCAAGTCCTACAGCAACTGCAAATACATCAGGTGGACGTAATTTGATTACTTGTTCGCAAATATGAATCCACCTAGCAACAACAAGATATACGCCCTATCGTAGCGTCTGATCATGACACATCTGCAAATCTGGTAACACTCTAAAGTGGGTGTCTAACCATCACATCTTCAAACGACTACTATCCATATCTGTCTCGGGCACAGGTCGGAGTCCCAACAGCTCCTCACATAATCCAGGTCAATCCATCCGGGCGCCCGTAACAGTTTCACCATGTACAGGTAAGCCAATGAGGACAGCAACATCCTCTAATGTAACTGACCACTCTCATGGTCATATGGAAGGTATAGGTCTCTGGCCACCATCTCTCCACCAAAGCCATGATGAGGTGTTAATCCAGTTGAACGAATGGCAAATGGGCCACCCTAATGAAACTCGCCTGAGACAGAATGGTACTAAGCGATCATCTACCTATCAGGCACGCCATGCTATCGCCTCAACTTCGCCTTTCTACGGCAACAATGCAAAACCACATGCTCTTGCAGTAAAGTCCACAAATCTATAAGAAACATAAATTACTTGTTATAAGGAATGGATTGCAAAAATAAACTTTCCTACCCCTCCCAAGCTAGTCTCGACCGATGAACATGTTGATCTAAGTAATGAGTTATCTATCGGTCCGAGATCCATTGTAATGAAGAAACAAAAGAATATTGTTAGTAGAGGCATACGTAGATTAAAACAAATAGAGCAATCATAAGATAAAAGCATGTCACATTAGTACAGTAGAACAAAGCATATGAGAACAAAGAATTACCACTACGACTGGACTAGGCCATTACTGTTCCATTCAACCCCCTATTTGGACAACTTCAAATGTTACGCCCTGATTGCCCACATGAATCACATGAGTAACCTCGTGGCCCTCTCGAATATCCATATCATTTTAGAAGCGTTTTTCCTTAGGCCTCCCTTCCCCTAATAAGTCCTTGGTATAGGGTACCATTTCGCTATATCCAAACAGCCAATTGGCCTTATCGGCTGTAGGTATGAAGGAACGGTCACACACCCTAAGCTGGTTGTCCCACCTGTACCACTGTCCCACGTAGCCAAAACAATCCATGTGCAATGTACCCATTACTGCCATTGCATGTGAGCATGGAATTCTGTATGTCTGCCACTTGTTACAGGTACATATGCATGCTATTAACTTCACTTTTTGTATGTGGTCCCCCTTTTGACCATACATAGTAAGGCGCGGAGTAGTTGTAACCTCGAATATTCGTTCCTGATAGTCGAAACAGGTAACTCTATGGGAACTTGAGATGCTATTCCATCTCTTAAACTTCGTTGCAACATATTTTGTGAGCAACTTACCTGTACTCATTGCCTCGCTCGCTTCTCTCCTTTGCTTATTGAATATAGAGTTACAATTGTAAAAAGATTTATTCACCAATGCTACCACGAGTAAGCATTGAGCATTCTTCATAACTGAATTATAACTTTCGGTCATGTTTGTTGTACCAATTCCAAATCTTACGCCTTCATCATACAATAAAGTCCACATACATGGAGGCAACTCGCAAAAATGTTGTGATGTCCCAGGACTGCTTTGAAGTGCTTTATTGAAGTATCTATGGAACTTTCTACTCTAGCTTTGGTAAACTGCTCTTCTTACTATTTCCTTACATTCCTTACTTTTGGCCTTCGAATTGAAGCTGCTAGTAACATGCCGGATACACCAGCGTCAAGGCCAACCTCTAAGCCACATGGCATTCTCACCTTCTACCGCACTCTTAATACCAGCATGCCGATCCGATATCAAGCAGATGTTGTATCGGTCTTTGATAACGTGTTCCAATACTTTCGCAAAGAACTAACTCCATGTGTCTGCTTTCTCCTCATTGACAAGAGCATATGTTAATAGGACTATATGATTTACCTCATCTACTACCACTGCAATAAGCAGTTTGTGCTTGTACTTGCCATATAAGAAGGTGCCATCAACTGTAATCACGGGTCTGCAATGAATTAACGGATATAAGTTAGTTAGTATATATCAACCGTACATAAATAAATTGAATCACATTTACAAAACATACCTACAGTACTGAAAATCTTCGATGCAATGACCGAATGCCCAAAAAAGCTTGTCTAGGAATACGTATCCCGCGGTACCTGAATCAACGGTTCGCCACTCAAGCTTTGTTCCTAGGTTTGCCTCTATTATTGCATTAAGTAAATGAGGGAACTCCACATATGAATCTTCCCAACTTCCATACACCTGCTTATAGCTTTTCTCTTCACCTCATGCATTCTCTTTATATGAACATGATACCCAAACTGTTTTAAGATATTCACTTAGAGGTCCTTATCCCTCACATCTGGAGAATTACGGATCTCAAATATGATGCTCCTGGACATGCTAGTGGAATCCAACTGAGAGCGATCCTGTCCAGTAATTTCATCCAAGCAGGTGTGAGGTCCTTTATACTTAGTGATGTGAAACCACCATGTTTCTTATAACTGCCTCTAAGTCTCCACTTAAAACCTCTATTATAGATATCAGTACATTAACTGCCCATGATTTTGGGTCCAAGTCCACCACCATAAAATTGTAATGGTTCATTATATGCCACATTTTAACTGCCCGTATGAGATGATCTTTTGTCGCAAATCGTATCCCAACCTTGAATTCATCACTGAAGCTTCAATTCCCAGCATTCATTTCTTGCTCATCATTATATGCAGCATAACCACTACCAACTTCATTATTGAAAAGGGTACTGGCACTGAGCTCCCTACTGCATCAACGTCAGTATGAGCAATGAAACGATGCCAATCATTTCTCCTTAGTTGTACCCCGGGAAAAGCATATTGTCGGGGAAAAAGCTTCAACATTATGATTTCTATCATCATCATAGTCGTCACTTGATTAACTTGCCAAGGAGTCTTACATGGCATATGTATCATGACCACCTATCAAGGTGGGTACACACATTTTCACTTGTGCGCTGCCTATTGTTTGAACTGGAGTGGCGTTTGAGTCTACCAACCCATCACTACCAATATTTCTATCATTGCTCATTTCCCCTGCAGGTGCTTATGACAATGCATTTTCGAATATCTGCACATAAATAGTCACTGACCCTTCTGTGTACAACATCTCCTGTGCAGCATCATCATCAATCACTGGAATGATATCATAATGTAGCGTACTATCTCCAATAATTACCCTATGATATAGATCCACCCGATGTGTATACCTATTTACCTTCAGTCTATCGCAAATGATGTCTAACATTTACTCATACGTAGAGTTCCTACTAACACTGACCACAGCAGCCGATCGCTTAGCATAACCAAAACCATCATCCCCTTGTATAATGTCGCCATGATGTACAGTACAAACTTCGCCTTATCCATTTCCTCACCGATCCTGTCATCTCATCAAAAATAACTTAAATGCATGAAATTTGCAACATCACACTTATAAATTCAACTCTCCTAATATTTAACATAACTCCTAATGCTGCTATATATAACTCGGTCTTCTAATATATGGACATGGTGTATGAAAAAAATCAACGAAAGAAGTGAATGATATGGCTTTATTTTTAAACTTAAAATTAATATTACTAATTTCTAATCTACTTTATTTGTATGAATTTATATAAAGTAATTTCTCCTTTCACGTAAAATTTCAAATGTTGATTTCTATCACTAATTTATAATATAATTTGTATAAAATTTTAAAATTACTAATTTCTAATAAATTATAATTATAAATGTTGATTTCTATTATAAATTACTAATTTCTAATAAATTATAAATTATAAAAATTTCTAATAAATTATACTTTATTTGTATCACTTCATATAAATTATAATTTTAAATGTTGATTTCTATTACGGAAAATTTTCTTATTTTTCAACAAACATATGTATCATATTAAATTCTCATAATTATATATGAACACAAACATACAAAAAAAAAAATTTGAACTTTGCGTACAACAACCAATATGTTCACAAGTCACACTCGACGATGTAACATCGATAATTAAAAAAAAAAATCACAAAATTTCGAAATCTTACAACAACCAATATTCCCACAACACGTACAACGAATATTCAATAATATAGCATCTATAATTCAACAAAAATTACGAACTCATATCACGCTACTCTCCACCAAATTACTTCTTCCTCAACATTTGGTGATCCGAAATCACTAATACACGAAGCTAATTGTGCTCAATCGGCTCCAATTTGAGAATTGGGGTTAGGGTTTTCTAATTGCTAATAGCAGAGAAAGAAGGAATGGGGAAGAACGAGATCCAGCGAAGGTTTTAGGCTCGCAGACCTCCTCTCTTGAAGAGACGAGGTCAGTTAATAATGACCTCGTCTCTTCAAGAGACGAGGTAAGACGCGGCACAATCTCATCTCTTCAAGAAACGAGGTATAAATTGCAAAGATAACTTCATCTCTTCAAGAGACGAGATCAAGTTGCCTAAAATCAAGATTATTTTGATCCCAATGGTAAATTTGTAATTTTTTAAAAAAAAAGTAATATTTTTTTCCTTTCCCCACTAATTGATAAATAAAATTAAGATAACATGTAATATGTTAGCAATCCATAGCCCCACTTCCTCCCGCTGTTCCACTTATATAATCTATGATCACTGCCAATAATTTTCATGCCTATAGTATGTCATCCTCATTGCCACGGGCCCACAATATTAAATTATCTACGTGAACATTAATTGCCAGAGGCAACTTCCAAGATGCAGAACCGCTCTCAAATATACTTGCATATTACTATTAACCACACAGCAATGGAATGGAATCTACCATTGACACAGCAATATAAAGATACATAGTGCAAGAATATAATTATACATACAACAACACAATCTAGTTCCTAAATCACCGGCTCTTCTTTTGCCAGCATGATCAGTGTTTTATCTCCGCTTTGCACACAAATCTAATGAACATTTGCTTTGGCATATCTCTTGCCTGGCTTTTGGCCCAAAAAATCTCTATTGCCTACACCGTTGGAACAATAGACAGTTCAAACATATTGACTATTCCTGAGCCAATTGATAAGGGCTCTTCACCATTAGAAAACGGTCTTTGCAATATTGTGGAATACCACAGTAAGTACAACATATCATAAATATAGTCGCAGAATGAAACCTGTAACACTTCTGAAAAATCACCACCAGCCCCTCCCCGCCCCTCCCCCCTCTTTAGATGTTATCAAGTTGTTTTCAGCTACTCAGAACACAACTGGACCGGTTAGCATCAATAATTTTCTGCCGGAATTGAGCAAACTTCCCCCCCTTTATTGCATCCCTTATTGAGTGAAAGAAACCCAGATAATGATGGGTGTTATGTCTGCCATATAGATATCATAATTAATGATATGACGATGCAACTTGAATTGTAAAGGTCTTAAGTAAAACAATTGAAGAAAAGCACCACAGCTTACATTTCCAACAGAATCTGAGCCAGCATCTCATGTACATTTAGAAGATGGTTGATGTATGCTTTGGTGTGATTTTTGCACGTGTAGCAGCCACAACTTTCAAGAATAGGTGTCGTATCTTTCCTAAAGGGTAACAGAATCCAAAGTAACATCATCTAATAAGATGAAATCAAAGCATGTACCCGTGCAATCATTATTACCAGCTCGATAAATTCAAGAGAAGTATGAGCAAACTTTTGGATGGAAATTTGCAACTTATGTGCACTGTGTAGTACTTTGATTACAATAAAATATTAGAGTTTTATTTATGAAAACTTTAGCTGGTTTCAAAGCTGATTCTAGACATCTAAATCCACTGGTTTCAATGCTGACTCCAGACATGCAAAATCAGCTTTATGTTAGCTGAGTATTACAAAGACAAAAACTCCGAAGGCCAGAGATTAAAACTGTTTGGATCCTCAAAGAGTGTAAGCTGGCATGCAATCATCTTTTTTATTGTGGTTGAATATAAATTGTAATTTCGTTGGTATGCATTGTTAATCAAGCTATGAACATGGATATCAAGGTGTTAAACAATCTCAAACCAGAAAAAATGTAGTGGTGTAGTAATCCTGCATAAATTGTCTCATATTACATATGATTAATGAGTACATATACTGGCAATTACGAGTATATATAATTCAATGGCCAAACTGAATGTCATGATGTTGCATAGTATACTTGTCACTGTTCTCCTCAATTTAGGTAAGGATTGGGGTGCAGGTTAAGGCTTGATCAAAAATCAACTATTCTTTTGGGTGAAAGGTCAAAACATCAACTAGTACCATGTTATATGAAGGAAAGTTGGTAAGTTCATCCCCGACCTAGGATCAGACAACTTGCACTTAATGAAGTTAGTAGTCTGGACAACTATGATTCTTTTCATGAGTTAGATGAAACCTTAAACATTACCTGTATACTGTTGCTCGCAGATTAATCTTCGTCCGGTCATTTCCTACGTTACTTTTTTGAAGAGCTGATGTGTCTTCTAAAAAAATACCACCCAGGGGAAATACAAGTGCAAAGCCCCCAACAGTGATATGATAAATAAACCTACAAATTTAATATGACTGACTTGTTAGAAAATATATACACATCAAGGACAATTGATAATTCATAACATCACACATACGTAGAGTCAAATAAATCAACTCCCGCAGCAACTCCCTGCAGTACCTCCTCTGTGCAATGAAAAGTAGATCATCATCCACAACTAAACAAATGTATATATACAAATAAGTGATAATGACATTAACTATGATGTTGCATATTTATGAAACCGATAGCGTAATAACCAGGGATTATATCAAGATTGCAGATTGTTAAGAATGATTGTTACTGATCAAACAAAATCATCCCATATTAAATAGTCGGAAGGCAGCGATGTTTCAGATTTGAAGACTAGTATCCTAAGGTTGTATTTACTGCATTGCATGGAAGAGATCACTAGAAATAATGAAAGTTCTTACACTACACCAAAACAGAATTAGTTGATAAAATAACGAAATATTTCCTTAATTTATGAGTTGGAAATTTTTAGCATGGTTGGCCTAGTCCAGGTTTTCATCTTCATAATGAGAGAGTGGGTCTTCAAAATAATGCTTGGGCATTGTCAAGTTTGATTTGAAAGTGTTAGTTATTTCAACCCTAGTGCGATATTTTATTATATACTATATCATGAAAAAATACAAAATACCCTTACATGAAAAATACAAAAATACCCTTATCAATAATTTACTATTCTAACACTCTCCTCAAGCTGGAGCAAATATATCATATGCTCCTACCTTGTTACAAATATATTTCAACCGAAACCCCCAAAGTGACTTGATAAATAAATCAATAAGTTGGTCATCTGACCTCACATAACCATATCAATTTCCTTATTCAACAACTTTTCACGAATGAAATGACCAATGTGCTCTATGCATTCATGAAACATTGGGTTTGATGTTATATGTAGGACGGCTTGATTATTGCATACCAATTTCATCAGCTGTGATTGTGAAAACCCAATTTCTTCTAGCAAATGCTTAAACCAAAGTAACTCACAAGTTGTAAATGACATTGCTTTGTATTCAGCTTTTGCATCACAGTTTGCTTTTTGCTCTTCCATCAGACAAGGTTACCACCAACAAATATGCAATATCCTATGGATGACCTCGTATCCAATGGTGAACCTGCCCAATTTGCATCTATGTACCCAATGATATCCAAATGTCCATGATCTTTACATAAGATACCTCGACCTGGAGATCCTTTAAGGTAATGCAAAACACAAGTGGCAACATTCCAGTGACTAGTACGAGGTAAGCCCATGAATTGGCTCACTATACTTACTGTAATGATATATCAGGATATGTAACAATGAGGTAATTGAGTTTACCAACTAACCTTCTATATCCTTGTGTACCCAATGATATCCAGATGTCCATGATCTTTAGACAAAATACCTTGACCTGGAGATCTTTTAAGATAATGCAAAATAAGAGTGGTAGCATTCCAGTTACTAGTACGAGATAAGCCCATGAATTGGCTCACTATACTAACTATGAATGATATATCACGACTTGTAATAGTGAGGTAATTGAGTTTACCAACTAACATTCTATCTCTCTTTGAATCATCTAATACATCTCCTTCATCAGGCAAGAGCTTAACATTAGGGTCCATAAGCGAATCAACTAGTTTTGCTTCGGTCAAACCAGTATCAGACAATAAGTTAAGTACATACTTCTGCTGAGAGAGATACATACCTTGCTTGGATCGAGCAATCTCAATTCCAAGAAAATATTTCAAACTACCCATGTCTTTAATCTGGAACTTTTGCTGCAAGAAATCCTTTAATTTCTTAATGCCTTTATGATCATCTCCTGAAATCACGATGTCATCAACATACACAACCAATATAATTTTCTTACTATTATAATGTCGATAGAACACAAAATCTAAAGTACATCTACAAAGACCAAATTCCATCACAACTGGGCTAAATCTCTCAAACCAAGCACGTGGAGATTGTTTAAGACCACATAAAGATTTCTTAAGGCAACAAACTAGTCCTCTCTCCCTCTGAACAACAAAACCTAGTGGTTGTTCCATATATACCTCTTCTTCAAGATCACCATGGAGAAAGGTATTTTTAATGTCTAGTTGCTGTTATAATACTGATTTCAAGATGGAACAAGAGAAGCGGTACCAATCCCACTAATGGGTGAAGTGGTTCTATTAGCAAGAATGACATTTGGTAATGTGGAAGAATGGGTAACATCCGAAAAACACTAGAGTGTACCTGACATATGATTTGTAGCACCGGAATCGATAACCCAAGATGGTGAAGAAGCGTGAGTAAGGCAAACAGTAAAATTACCTGACTAAACTAAAGATGAGGTACTAGAAGGTTGTGACATATTCTAACATTGCAAGAGTCTAGCATACTCTTCCTGTGATAGAGTAACAGTGGATGCTCGAAGCTCTTCACCATGCACATCTGAACTAGGCAAAGATAGAGATTTGTCATATTGAACAACATGAGCCCTTGGGAAACGTCCATGTAAATCCCAACAGGTCTCTCGAGTACACTTAGGCAACAACAATGATCACAACAAGGGCGTAGTCCACGGCTTCACCCCCCTCAACCTATATGACCTCAACTTAAGCCAATCCTCCACGCACACTATTAGCCATTTGACTAACCAAAGTTGAATGATCAAAAGAGACATTAATAGATGAAGTAGACACTGCGAAAACTCGACTAATGCGAGAGTAAACATTAACTAAAGATGGAAGCATTAGCGATCCAAGGATCTGAGCTTTCATAGATTCTAGCTCCGGTTTGAGACCACGAAGAAGTTTGACTACCACAAGTCAATCTTCTTGTTTTTGCATCTCACTCAAATCTGTACTGAGGGGCATCACAACATTCATTTCCTCCAAACACCGTTTAACCTCACCATAATACTCAGTGAAATCCTTGTTACCCTGTTGACAAGACAACATACATACGTATATCATTCAAGGCATATAGGAATTTAAGATACTCCCACACTTCTTTGCAAGAGCCAAAACTATTACACAAATTAGATATTTGAGGCTCCATTGAATCCCAAAGCAAATACAAATAATATTGGTCAATCCGTCCCACTCAGCATATTTTTCGGTATCCACAGGAGGTAACTGTTAATATTTTCAAACGTCCTTGACCACGAAAAAAGGCCTGAACCATTCGTGCCTACTGAAAGTAATTATTCCCATCCAATTTGATTGACGTAAAACCCGGAGTAGATGACAAAGGAAGTGCAATGATTGACTTAGAATCCATTGTGAAAGACTAATTGAATTAATTTCAGACAAAGAAAAAAGAGACGAATGAACCATATCAATTTGACAAAGTAATCATCAAGGTTCATCAGCAAACCACTTGATTCGCAATGTTCTTACAAACAGAAGCCCCAGTTCAACTTTAGGCATTTTCACGCTCGCATGACGACAAAACCCAAAACTAAGCTTCTAAGCCAGTTAAAATGTCCAGCAAATCCCTCAAAACTCAATCTTGACCAAATCTTCACATCAAAACGTTAGAAAACTCTTATTTCAATATAAAAATCCAAGTTTAGGAGAGAAGAGGGAAAGAAAATGGAATTAAAAACTAGGGTTTTTTACTTTAATTTTGCCAGTGTGTGTGTGTGTGTGTGTGGTGATAGTGGCTAGGGTTTGGGTTAATGGTGGAAGGTGTTTTTTTTTTTTTTTTTTTTTTAATTTATATATAGTGGTGGTGGGATGGTGGACTCCAGTGGTGGTGGTAGTGGTTTGCAGGCCACCCAAGCTCTGATACTATGTTAAGATTAGCACCACAACCATCTAATTTAAAAGTTCAAGCTTATAGATATGGTGTAGGCTATTATATTTATATTATAACACTCCTCTTCACTTGTGGGCCGCAACTTTGATTTTTTACTAAGACTCATCAAGTAGACAACTTAATTTTAATGAGGCTATAATGAGTGCGCAGAGATTCGAGCTCAAGACCTCTGCTCTGATACCATATCAAGTTTGATTTGAAAGTGTTAAGAGTTATTTCAACTCTAGCACGATATTTTATTATATACTATATCATGAAAAAATACAAAAATACCCTTACATGAAAAACACAAAAATACCCTTATCAATAACTTACTATTCTAACAGGCATGATTTCATATGGACTAGAGAGTTGGCCTTAACATTAAACAAAGGTGGCCTTCTTGTCAAAATGTCCTAAGACAATTTGACTTAAGTACCTCTCTCATTGTATGGCTAGACTTTTTCCCTCTTTCATTTCTTCTATTCCCAACACTCTCCTCCAAGTCCAACTGGCCTAGCCAAGTTGTAATTTGTCTTCAATTCATGAGTCCAGGCTTATACTTTAAATAGAGACTCAAAGGCCACAAGTCCATGATCTTCATATCCTAGGCTTATGCTTCTCGAGTCTCAGAGACCTCAGGTCTTCATCATATTTCCTGGGTCTTCTACATTGAGTCTTTCTTCTTTTTTTGGGCTTTAGGTCTTTGGCCACAAGGCTTCTTTTTTTTTTTTTTGTTTTTTTGGCTTGGCTTAGGTAGCCACTAACCTACTGGGTTTATGAGCTGTCCCGTGGGCTTCATCTTCTTCTTCATTATATAGGACTTGGACCCTCATCATAGCTGGATCTTTTTTATGGGTCGTAAGGTCATATAGGCTCTCATACCACTGTTGGAAAATTTTAGCATGATTGGCCCAATCTAAGTCTTCATTTTCTTCATAAGAGAGTGGGTCTTCACAATAATGCTTAGACATGATTTCATATAAGTTAGAGAGTAGGCCTTAACATTGAAGAGAGGTGGCCTTCTTGTCAAAATGCCCTAAGGCAATTTGACTTGAGCACCTATTTCATTATAAGGTCATTCTTTGTTTCTCAACTAGCCTATGTGAGGCTGTTTTCCTCTTTCTTTTTTTTCCATATCCAGCATTATATAAACAAAATATTCAGTTATGTCCATAGAACTACAATATGTGCGACACCACCCTCACTCTTTATGCTAGTTTGAGCTCCCCATATTCTGATTGACATGATTTACGCATCAACTTTGTCAATATCTATCAAAAGCCCAAAATTTTAATCATTTAGTGCACCAGTAGAAGGATGAAAGAATAAAAGGAGCAGAACCAGTCAGGCATTACCCCTCCCTCCACCTCCCACTGTCTATTTGTACAGTACTGCACAAGCTACACCAATAGCTACCACCTCTAATCCGCTGATGCCATCACCAAGCCCTAGCCATGCACTCAACATTTCCCAAAAGTGCCTACTTTCCACATCAAATCCCAACAACCAACATTTTAACCCATGCTAAAGCCTCACAAAAAGAGTAGCAGACCATTGCCTTGCTCCCACAGAAAAGCCAAATTTGAAAATATACAAGCCATTACCAACTGCTCTTCCATTTGGAAAAAGAGAAAAGGGCTTTAATCAGCAAGCTGAGAGAGGTCGTTCTGTGTAGTGTTTGTTTAGGTAGGTGTTGAAATGGTTTGAACATGGGTATGTGTATTTGGTGTGGATGGTAGGTTGAATTTGTGTAGTTAGTGCTGTTTTGTAGGGGCCATGGTTCATTGAGAGTCAAGGTTAGACGAAAAGAGTGCAAGTGAGCAAGGAAAGCCTTAATGGACATCTCAACAGAAGGCTTATCTCATACACCACATCAACAGTCTCATAAAATTAATGAAGATTTAGCACTCCACTAATTATATGTTGGACATGCACACACACACGTCAATCTCACAATTAAGCCAACTAAAAACAGTGGAGGCAAAATAGTAAAAACATCAAATATAAAGATGACAGCCCATCTAAGTGAAAGTTTCAGGGGCTACTTTGTATATTTTGTCATTTATATAAATAATAATCCATTTGGCTTTCTAGGCATTTATCAACAAAGAGAGAGAGAAACAGTTGGGTTATATAAGATACCTGGAAGCCCAAGGCCACATATTAGGCGTGGCTTTTCCTCTGGTAAATTTTCCTGAGAATATTTCCAAAGAAACACTAATCAGCTCAAAGTTATTTAAAACATTAAACTTGCATATATCAAAGTTGTAATATAATAAGACATCTTTAGAACACCAACACAAGGGACCAGATTTGGGGGTTTCACTAGCTCAGCTGATTCATACAGGAGGGAGAGGGTGAAGCAAACCACAGTGAAGATCTCCTCAGTAATGATTAGGTCCTTCCATGTAAAATTTTTGTGGCAAATGATACATATATATAATTTACAAGACTAATTATCAAGAAAAGTGTATCCTACTGGCATAAATCTTTTTGAGTGGGGGAATTTACTGCTACTTTAAAGGTCTTAGTACACAAATGGTAACATCCCTCATTAAGATTTTCTACTATAAAATTGCAATAATTTCATGCGAACTCAAATTTTATAAAGAAGTCAGTAATGAACAAACAAGTGGATCAATGAAAGTATAAAATGCACTTATAAGAGTAAAATTAATCAAAAAATACATCCAACTGTACATTCTACAACAAAAGAGAGCCCTCAAAGTAGTGGTATAAAGTAGTGGTATAAGTGCTTTCGCTTAAGCCATCATATTTTGACAATGAAAATAGGCAACAAGCATAATTTGATACATAAATCATTTTTCAGACAATTATTACTCACTTATAATTATAAAAAGATTATAATTGTAAAAGAAAATAAAAAGATCCAATTATAGGCTACAGTAATTGGATCTGTAGTAGGGTATACTCCAGTTGAGACTAACAACATGAACTCAAAACAATTCTTGAGTTGAACCAAGAAAGATGAATAAATGAAATAAATGAATATAGATTCATTTCATTGATAGCGATAAATTAAAGTCCCTGTCTATCCACCTCATTTGAACAAACCCAATGTATCAATGGAATGTCCTAAGTGGAACCAATTAGAAAGACTTGCAAAAGAATAGGAGGATTGAGTGATCAATCCAGCAGAACAATTTCAAAGATAAGAAGTATTGCTAATTTCTTCATACCCATTCCAAGTTCAAAGTACCATTAGTAAAGAAAAGAAACCCATCATTGCATTAAGCTAGTACTACTCATAGCATTGAACATAAGCTATGAAGCCAGTCAAATTCCAAGATTTGATAAAGTCCAGTTGGACATAGGGATATTGCCAGAAGGCTTACATCATCAAAGGAAATAGTAAAACATTTTCCTAATATGAAGTCAAGAACACAGGTCTGATATTTTCTAGGTGGCCATGGGGACATGTGAGGTCAGCATCCAGATCATAGAATAGATTTCACGAAGATTATTTCAAACTTCCCTATTACTTTGGTAGCATATAAACCATGGAAAAACAAGTCTATTGATTGCCATGAGCATTACAAAGGGGGAAATATCTTTTCTTGGGACAATTCAACAGGTGAAATACTTTTTATCTTTTTTAATTATCCCTTTTGTTACAAAAAGGAAAAAAAAGCCAAATTTGCACTTTAAGGAATCAAGTAATAGAACAAGGAACACGTTGCTTACACAAACAGCCTTGAGAAGAGCAGAACGCTCATCCAAGCTCTCCCCCAGTCCAAAACCTCCAATCCAGTAACCTGTGGCAAAAGTTTTTTTGGCATGGAAAATTAGACTTGCAATACAGCTATGGAAAGATTCAGGCATGTGGACCTAGTGTTGTTTTGATACCCTTCTTATTGTATCTAGCCAAGAAATAGATAGACTGCAGGAAAGGTGGGTTGGAGAGAAATTAGAAGAAGGACAAGAAGAAGACAATTATATTTGCTTAATTTCAGTGATCAAAACAATAGCATCATTGATACAAGAATGATGCCAATTCCCTTTTCATGACAGCTCATGTCTTTTATATTTTCAGCAACTAATATGTAGCATCTATTTTCTACATTCAACTTCCCTTGTTTTTAAAGCATGCAATTTTCCTTGCAGATAAAAGTCAAAGACCCAAGAGGACATGTTATCTGCAATTTTACGAATGAGGGGTGCAAGGTATAAAATATTTTATGGTAATTTTTTTGCTGAGAATATGGCTTCAATTAACTATAAAATCGAATACTAGAACCCCAATGAGAAGGTGACAAAAATGAAGGTGGAGGTATGCATAAGCAGATGGTTCATATTCACAGAAATCAACTAGCTAAGGATGAGAATTGGATAAGTACCTGGCAAATTTCTTTTAGCTACTTCTTTTGCACACCGTTCTCGCTCGCTTAGATCAGTCCCACCAACAACAGCTCCAAAAATATCAATACCTGTCTAAAGGCATGGTTAGAGCATTCCAACTTTTCTTCCCTTTTTTAGAGATAATTGATACAGCATTCTAGTTTTGACTGCCCCAAATAAATAAAAATTGTGAATTTCCTGTGTAAGATTTAGAAAAGGAAAAAAAGTAAGTCTATCAGTAGTTCAGATAAGGTCCTTCATTCACTTAAAAAAAAAAAACAAATAAAATTAATAAAAAAATCTGCATGGAGGGACTTGTAAAGTTGTTCTTTCAACTGAATAAATCATTGCATTGTGAGGAAGAATTTACAAACCACAGGAACACAAGAAGGGCATGTACAGTTCTGGTTCTTCAACTAGATCTTCCATATTGTTATTTTTGCTGAACTTCATCACATTGTTCATATAAAAAGAGAAAGCACACACACCAAACCAATGTGTGCACACAGACATATGTACAAACACCATATATACATAGATGTGATCATATAAGAATGGAAGGGGTTCAAACTTTGATATCACTACATTATAAAGCTACATATAATTATGCATCAAAGTTGCAATAAATAATTCTTCATAAACATAAAGCATGCAGCATTCAGTTGAAAGCGATACACAAATAAAGATGACCATGGCTGCATATTATAAAAAGTCATGACACCTTGGTTAGAAACTTTACTAAAATGTGCGCTTGTGTAATGTCCACAAACTTCAAATGGTGAGTATTCTAATATCACTGCTATTTCGCAAGCAAGAACTTTGATGAGGCAAGTCATAACAACTTTTGGTGGGTTAGGGTATTGTATTCTTATCAAAGAACAGTTAGTTAGTAAGTTGAATTATTAAGATAAATAAGCTTGCATCGCCTATCCTTACAGAAAACCTCTTTGAAGGCAGATTAGTCAGCTACAGAATAATTTAAAGTAAATACAAAAACAAACACATACACACACACACGCCAAAAAAAAAAAAGGAGAGCACACGAAGCCATTTATGTTGAGATTACAACCAACTTAAAAGTATGGATGGTTTCTGATTGAGCTTTTATGTCCATCCTTCAAGAGATATGATGCATTCACTTGTTCAGTCTATCTGATAATTTTCTTTAGGAGAATATCCCTACCCTTAAAAAGACATATAAAATCACTCTGATTTTCTAGAGTTGGATGGAGATTATTTCTATCCCACCATCATCGAAGTGCCAAGTAGAATGGCTAGAGTAAAGTCCTTGAACACTCTCTATCGGTTCACTTCACTACTAAATGAAAAAGGCTACAACGGAATTGCTATTTTATTGGTTTGAGTAAGGAATGCTGCTAAACGAACGTAATAATTCTATATAAAAGAATAAAAATTATTACTACAGTGAAGTAAATGAACAGAAACATATATAACAAAAAAGAAAAATCAATATGATATGATTATACCGGATGGAGCAGAGGCAATGCAGAGGTCGAGCCAGTGGAGGGTCCTATCGACAGAGGAAGTATTGCGCTTATGAGAGACCCAAGCGGGGACCTCATCAGCCAAGGCAACACAGATGTTGGGCCTCATCGAAGATATCATCTCCATGTATTCAGCTGGCTTAATCAAACGGCGACCGGAAGGAGTATCAAAAGCAGGTCCTGACTTGTTAGAGGCATCGGAGGCAGGAAGGCATTGAATGGAATCCCTAAGAAGGGCGACGAAAGCATAATAAGCAGCAGCATGTGGACGATGAAGTTGTTGAAGGCCTTGACCAAACAGCAATTTGTGCAAACCACCGATTTTAGAGATGGTGTTTGGGGAAGGTCCTTCTAAGAAGTGAAGAGGACTGAATTGGAGGAGGAGTCTTGAATCGGGAGTTGATGATGATGATGATGATGAAAGAGTAAGAAAAGGGAGGTGGTCTGGGGGAATGAAGAAAGGAAGGCCTTTCCGAGTTGGAAGGAGTAGACATGGTGTTTCAACTTCAAATTCCGATTCCGATTCCGATGGATGCAATTGATTGAAATTGAGATTGAGATTGAGAATGCCAATCCTCGAATTCGTATTGGCATTCGCATTGGCATTCCATGACTTCTGCACCACGAACTTCATTTTATTTGTTTTACCTTCACCTCCCCATTCCCCTGCTCCTCCTCCGTCAAGGTTTTTAGTAGGGTTTTAAGAGATCTTTCCAACGAAATATACAACACAAAGTTACTAAGTAAATCAGTGTCTTTGCTTACTATATCTTTTTGGAATAGTCTAAAAAACTGGGAAATGCTAAAATATATTTGTGTTTTTAAAAGAAATTACAAAATTACCTCAGGATGAAAATAATCACGATTTTAGGCAACTTGATCTCGTTTCTTCAAGAGACAAGGTCAGGCTAAATTATTTTACTTCCTTTTTGTTCCTTCAAAAGCAGATTCATTTTTACATTTAGAACAAAACCTATAAAAAATCAGATAAAAACAGCTATATAGGCAATTAGCCATCATCCCCTAAGGCTAAACAACTTCCAAACTTCAGTAGTATTTTGAAACTCAATCCAACCAAACGCAGTTCCCATCCCACATCATTCAACCACAATGAATTGTTAAAACTTTTAATCATAAACATAAGATAAAACTCAAAGAAAATAAAATATGAAATCTATGACCGATTATTTGTTTTCATCAAATGTACACCAGAGAAGGAATACAGTAATCGTAAAAAACTAAGAATCTATATCCAACAATCATAAAAATTGAGAAAATCTCCTATCTACTATTGGTGGTCTCTACCCCGCCTCTCTCGTCCCCGTCTAACAAAGATACGAGCGAATGGTGTACGCTAATGAAAATGTTGTGTGAATGGATCAATCTGTGTAACTGTGCCATCATCATCTCCATCAACACGACTGAGTGGATGAAATGGGACTGGGTCTGGCTCTACCTGTGTGAGTCCCTCACCCATATTATGTGATGGCGATGGTCGCCTCTTCTGTGAAGCTAGGGGGTATAAAACTCACTATATGACGAGTCCTAGTATGGGAGTGTCCAACAGATGTGCATGTGATGATGACGATGGGCCAACCTCGTGATGAAGGAACTGAGAAGAGGCAGGCTGATCAAATGACGGTACGTGGGATGACTTGGGCTCGTTCACAATATGTATACCTCGGCCACGGTCTCGCTCCTGACCCCGTCCCTACCCATGCCTCTCTCTATGTGCATATTGTTTTGACCAGGCTGTGGCTGTAGGTTATCAGATGGTGGTCCTGCTGCTGGTGCTAGTGGCGGTGGATCGTTTAAATTGAGCTCCATGAACTCTTTAACTCCACGATGACATCTCGTGCATTGAAAGAAGTATTATCTGGATGCATGTCTGGGACTCTATAAATGAAATCTGCCTGCAACTAACATAGAAAATGTAGAGCAGTGAGTCATGAAAACAAAATACATCTCCTTACACAAGTTATCAAGTCAGTAACCTTATCATATAGCGTATGATAGCCCCTGCGCGACTGATCCAGCGTCGGGTGATGCGTGGTACCACTGGAAATAATCATCAGATGTACCGGTAGGCAAATCTGGCATATCGATAATACGATCATGCTGAACATCCCACTCAGCTATCCACTTAGCATGCTCCGCCTGCCAGTTCCACTCAGAATGCCCCTGCATGTCAATCTCGTGCAGGGCTCTCATGTCGTCAGGTGGGTGTGGGATCCCCTGGAATCCACCAAACTGTCGAGTACTCTATCTGGGTAGTAGTGCTCAACTATGTGGAAGCACATCAGCGACACCCGTGCAAACCAAACGTCGCTGTCCGCCTGGCAATATGGAGGAAGGGAGTCCAAAATGGGATTCTAAGGGTTCCACACAACCTGTTGAAGGGGAAATATTACACAACCAGTTAACAAAAATATTAAAAAATTACAATTTGAAGAGAATAACACATTGGAAATCAAATTGAAGGAAATAAGGCAAAGAAAATCATACTTGGTGCTCGGTCTGTCGATCAAAGGATGCCCGATAGTCAATTAGCAAGTGGGTGGATACATTGGTGACATCAAAAGTCGCACCCTAATAGCTTATCAGTGGGCGGCCTACTATAACCTGTCGACGAATCGGAGCAATGTGGGGGAAGTGCTCCCATGCCCATATCTGTAAGACAACCAAGGGGCCTGCAATATCCCCTGTATCTACGTGGGAAGCCAAGCATAGCTGCCTATACAGCCATGCCAAATAGGCTGCTCCCCACGCATACTGCCCTTCCCTCTTCTAGTCCTAGAGCAACTACAGATACATCATGTAGACGTAATTTAATGACTTGTCCGCAAATATGAATCCACCCAGTAGCAATAAGATATACGCCTTAGAATAACATCTGATCAAGACATCATCTGCATACTCTGGTAGCACTCTGAAGTGGTTTTCTAACCATGTCATCTTTAGACGACTACCATCCATATCCGTCTCGGGGAGAGGTCGGACTCCTAACAGCTCCTCATATAATGCAGGCTAATCCATTCGGGTCGTGCATGTAACAGCGTCGCCATCTACAAGTAGGCCAGTAAGAATAGCAACATCCTCCAATGTAACCGACCACTCTCCCGTGGTCATGTGGAAGGTATGTGTCTCCGGCCGCCATCTCTCCACCAAGGCAATGATGAGGTGCTAGTCCAGCTGAACGAATGGCATATAGGCCGCCCCAATGAAACCCACCTATGACAGGAATGGCACTAAGCGATCGTCCAACTGTGCAGGGACGACATGCTGACGCCTCAACCTTTCCTCTCTACGGCGACAATGCAAAACCACATGCTCCTGCAAAGAAGTCGACAAAGTTATAAGAAACATAAATTACTTGTGATAAATTATGGATTGCAAAAAATAAACTTATCTGCCCCTCCCAGACTAGTATGGACCTATGAACAGGCTACTCTGTAAGTAATGAGCTATCTGTCGGTCGTGGATCGATCTGTATAAGATAAATAAATGGCTATTGTCAATAAAGGCATAAGTAGATTAAAACAAGCAGATGAAACATAAGGTAAAAGCATGTTTCATTACTACTGTACAATAAAGTATATGATAACAAAAGTATTACCACTACGATTACACTGGCCCATTACTATTCTACTAGCCAACCTCCTATTTGGACAACTTCTAATGTTATACCCAGGCTGCCCACATGAATCGCATGAGTAACCTCGTAAGCCCTCTCAAATATCCATCTCATTTTGAAATCTTTTTTCCCTAGGCCTACTCCTTTTCCTAATAAGTCCTGGTATAGGGTACCATTTCGCTATATCCAAACGAGTCCAATTAACCTTATCGGCTATAGGTATGAAGGAACGACCATACTCCTTAGCTGGTTGTCCCACCGGTACCATGTCTTACATAGCCCAAAATAATCCATGCGTAGTGTACCCATTACTGCCATTGCATGTGAGCATGGAATTCTGTAGGTTGCCACTTGTTACGGTACATCTACTATGTTCTAACTCACTTTTTGTATGTGGCCCCCTTCTGATCATACATGGTAGGGCGGGCGGAACAGTTATAACCTCGAATATTCGTTTCATAGTCAAAATAGGTAACTCTATGGGAACTTGAGATGTTGTTCCATCTCTCAAACTTTGTTGCGGCATATTCAGTGAGCAACTTACTCGTACTCATTGCCTCTCTCGCTTTTCTCCTTTGCTTATTAAATATAGAGTTACAATTGTAAAAGGTTTTCTTCACCAATGCTGCCATAAGTAAGGATCGAGCATTCTTTATAACTGAATTGTAACTTTCGACCATGTTCGTTGTACTAATTCTAAATCTTACGCCTTCATCATACGATAAAGTCCATATACATGGAGGCAAGTTGTGGAAATGTCGTGACGTCCACGGACTACTTTGAAGTGCTGCGTTGAAGTATCCATGGAACTTTCTACTTTGGGTTTGGTAGGCTGCTCATTTTACTATTTCCTTACATTCCTTACTTTTGGCCTTGGAATTGAAGTTGCTGGCAACATGCCGGATACACTAGCGCCAAGGCCAACCTCTAGGCCACACAGCATTCTCACTATAAACCCTTACATTTTACGATAGTTTTATATATGATTAATCAGGTTTCAAGAATTGGACTTTAGAAGCCAATTAAGTCAATCGATAGGTTGAACAGGACAACTAATAGGTTCTAAAATATGAGATAAAAATTTAAAATGAGATGAACTCCAATTTTGGTTCATAAAAATAGTATAAAACCTATAAAGATCATATAGCCCCAAAATCAGATCGTTTCAAGCCTTACGAGATCAATTTTCATATTTGTCTGCAAATACGTAAAACGAAATAAAATATTCCGACAACTAAACCATACTAGAAAAATATCTAGGTATCCATAAAATATCAGATAAAATTTTTCGGCTCATAAAAATATCAGTTATAGCTCGTATACGCGTATTTTATCTCTACCAGTAACTTATTTAATATTTTACTATTACTGTTTAATGTATTTTTTTAAAATTTGCAGCATATATGGCTGCCATATTTTTTCATATTTACATATATATAAACCTACAAATATAGCATAAAACCCATACCTATCACTATGGTGCATGAAGACATAATTGTCACTTCAATTTGAATTTTTTTTTTTTTTACTTTACCTTCCCATGCAAGCTTCATACGTGGACATGCTGCAAATTACAACAACTGGTATAAATTTTTTTTTTTATATAAACCTCCTCTAGAACACTCCATCATGCCTATAAATAACCCCTTTTGCATCACAACTTCACACCACATTTCTCCTTCCATTTTTCTCTCTTTTTCTCTCTTATTTCTTCTCCATTTTTCTGCTGCTGGACGTCAGTTCGGTTGGGTACTTTTCATCAGTTTTTCGACTTCAAAAACACCACTTTTATTCATCTTTCAAGGTAATTCACTTCCCAACTTGTCATAGTAATTATAGGGATGATTTCAAGCTTTATTTCTCATAAAAAATCACTTTATCATGCTCAAAACATAGGGTCTTTGGGCTAGCATAAAAATTACATTTGTATTCTTGATAGTATCTTATTATCTTATTTCATAATTTCATTTAATCCAACTTTCTATATTTATGTATCTAGTTATGGTCTTATGCATTTTCTTTCAAGAAAAAAAAAAATCCATTTAGCTTTTAAACTTCAAAAGATCACTTTAGATTCAACCAATATCATGTCAAGTTTACAACTCTTATCTATCTCTTGTTTATTTTGCTTCATGATATCATCTAAAATAATTTCCATCTTTATATTTTTAAAGTTGTGTGTATGTTTACTCCTATAAAAGCATAAAGCTTACTAACTTGACTATTATTTATGGTCTTATACTAACAAAGCTAACTTTTATTTATTTGTTCTTTAATTTTCTTGTCAAGAGATAAGTCTAGTCCCTAGCTAGACTTGGACTGGTTACATATCAAGTCCAGTCTCGGGGAGCCTTGTTATAGTCTAAGACTCCTCAAAATTTTATTTATTTTGTCATTCATGGGACTGGAATCATTTCAAGTCCCTGGGGAGCCTTGATTTAGAAGCTAAGACTCTCATTCTCTTCTTATATCAATCTTTTTATATATTGTATTTCTTCTTTTATTATTCTAATGCTTATATTCTTTTTGTGTTCATGCTCATATCATGTCCATAATGATGTTGCCAAAAATCTTAAAAGGTTAAAAATTCCATAACATGCAAAAACATGACTCAAACTCCTTTTCTTAAACATGTGAAAAACATATGAAAAATAAAAATTATAGAAAATTAAATTATCATTTCACTTTTCCTAAAGGTCAAGACCACAAGTAAATAGAAGGCTGAAGACTCAATTTTTCATATAAGAATTTACTCGAAAGTAATTTTTGAGAATGAGGAAATAAGAATGGACCATAGAAAGACGAAAAGGCTGAAGAAAGCAAAACTCAAATTTTCTACTCAAGAAAACTTGTTTAATATGGTCAAGCAACAAGAAATTCTTTTATTTTGAAGAAGATAAATTATGAAAGTCATCTAGGACCTACATTTTCATATTTGATGAATGAAGGACGAAGTTCATTTTCAAGAAGAGATTAAACTATACGAAATAAGTTTTATTGCGAACTCATCAAGATTATGAAAATATAGGAATCTTAATTAAACCATCAAGACAATATATATAGATATATATTTTGTAAAATATGAGCTCAAGCAACATCACTATGATCATGAATAAGTCATGAACCATTATTTTCGTGTGTGTATATATATGTATACTACTATGATGAGTTACATGTACAAGTTGAGTCATTTAAGAAATTTTGTCGACACTTAAACACTATAGTTTTCAAAACGTGAGATTTAGATGAAGAACTTGTAACTGTTTTCTTAGGATTTACATAAACCCTTCTCTACCTAGAATAAGTGAAATGACATAGATTTACATTTTAATCAAATCTCATGTGTTTATTAATTTATTTTAAGGAGTTGAATTGAATGAGTATGTTTAGATTGTTAGTAGTCTAAGATATATGATTTTGTATGTGTATATGTTGATATTAATAGTTTGTTTTATATGCATTAATGTGTGAGTAATGAAATTATTAATGTCGTCTTTTGTACATTAAAAAGGTTAAGTTAAGTTAGATTAATAAATCAACTTTATTTTCACTTAAGTTAGTTGATTGAGTCTCTTGTAGTTAAGTAGCATTTATGCCCTAAATATAAGCCCAAATGAAGTTCAAATTAAAGCTAAATGCAACCTAAAGTTATATAGGCATTAAGGGGTAAATTTGGAATGTGAAAAAGTCAAAATTAAGCTAATTTAACTTACTTTTTGAGGGCAGCCCATTTTTACCCGAATTTTCTTTTTCTTTCTTTTGTTTTCTTCTTCCATTTCCATCTCCATTTCCAAGCTCAAGTTAGGGTTTATATCAAGTTTGCAAATCAAAGTTTTCTCAAGACAAGGTATATCTATATATGTATTTGAATTGATTTAGTTTAGGTTGTTGTGTTGTTTTATTTTCCTTTCTTGAAATAGATGTATGGATTATTGGATGGATTGAGTTTAAGATTAATCAAATTGTTGTTCATGCATGGGATGAGTTGAGAAAGTGTTATATGAGTGTGTGAGGTTGTGCATGCATTGTTGTATGTTTATGAAAGGTTGGGAAGTTGTTAAGAGGATTTGTGTAGGAGAATTTAGAATTGATGGAAGTAGATTTTTAGAGTGTTTAATTGTGTTGAATTCATGCTTTGAGTTACTAGAATTGAGTAGTGTATGTAGGAGTGAGTATATGAAGTGGAAGTGTAGTTGAGGAAAGTTTTGAAGTGTTTTAAGATGTAATTTTACTAAGTGGAAAACAGGGGATTTGAATTTTCGTTTAACCTTATTTTTAAAACGTACGCCGGCATCTGGGGATTCTACGCCGCCGGCGTAGAGGTGGTGTAGAAAGTCCACAGAATCATTTTTGCTAACGCCGTTTGCAACGCCACCGGCTTTAATGTTAAGAATTTGCCAGCGTCTGTTCTTCAGAACGTACGCCGGCAATTTTAGTCTCTACGCCGCCGGCGTAGAGGCGGTGTTGAAAGTTCACAGAACCAAATTTCTTAAAGCCGACTGAACGCCGCCGGCTTTCGCTAGGAAGTCAGCCGGCGTTCTTTCTTTCATAATATACGCTGGTTGCTGGAAATCAACGCCGCCGGCGTAGTTTGCGAAGGCTGACAGCGTACGCTTTGAACGCTGCCAGCGTTGGCAGTGTACATTTTCAGAACATTGAACACCGGCTCAACGCCGCCGGCGTTGAGTGCCGGCGTATCCCCTGTGTTTTTCAATTTTAAGAGCTTTTTCTAAGAATTTCCCAAAGTTGTTATTTGAGCAATTAAGTGTTTATTAAACGATTTGGGATATAATGGGATGTTTAAATGCTTATTCGTGACTTTGTAATTAATGAATTGGATGTCTTTGATTAATTGTGAAATATGGATATATATATATATTATTTGTGAGAATGAAATCTATAATTGTGATTTATTAATTATTGTGACATTTCTATTACAGTTAAGGATTCTTCGGTTAGTTCATCACCGAGAGATCCTAGTTCTATACTAACGGGTTCAGGTACGCAATAACTTGTCTGATGTTTGCTAGGACCAGACATTTCTAACTTGACCTAAATTGATTCGATTTAACATTTGGATGAATTGGATGTCTATTACGCTGTTTAATCTGGTCCGAGGAGCAACAAACCTGTCATGATGCAATGACATGTTAGCTAGGCGCTTAACCAAGTCATGATGCAATGACTTTACCATGATGCAATGGTACGCTATGATGCAATAGCGATTCTTTTGGTTAAGTAGGTAGCCGATAGGGGGGAATTGTATCTGTGTAACGTTTGCTTAAACTTAGGGGGAAATACCATGATTTAGTTCAAGGTTTATGGGAACTTGTGAACTAGGCTCATGTTATGGACTGAGTTTAAGTAGAGTCGGGCAACGGCTTTTAAACCCTAGATGAAGCTATTATCTTCATGAAATAGATATAGGAGATATAAGTATTCGGACTGCTTATATCAACCCCCTGAGCAGCTGCTGTTACTCAGGATCCCTGGATTCCCGAAGTGTGACCGGGGTTTGAATAACCTTTTGTTGATTTGTGAATCAAATTGTAATAAAGATAACCACTTGTTTTACGATGCATTACATGAATTGGATGACTTGTTATGCATTGGTTATTGTGTACTGGGCCTCTGGCTCATTTTTGCTGCTTTGCAGGTATTGGAGATGAGTATTACGATGACTTGGGCTATGGGTCTGATTTCGAAAGATTTTTGGATGAGTGGGACGAATAGGATTCGATCACCCTGGACTTTTGGAAGACTTTTTGCTATGGAGAAGTTATGTATAGATGGCTTAATAGTTAAGCCAAATTCCTTTTGTAATGACCTAAGATCTCTTAGGATTCTTATGTTTTGAGAAACCATGTAAATTTTGTTGTGTCATGTATTGGCACTGAACGATGTTTATTTGATGTAAATATATATGTATAGATTGCTTTTGTTAGCAATCTTGTTTTATGAAAAAAAAAAAGTTCTTTACAAAATATAGTGATTTGATCAAACAATTTTCATAAACTGTTAGTTTTAGGACAACCTTACATATAATGTGAAAACGTTATATGTGGTTGGGGATCCGATACTCTAAGTCTCGGGATTTAGAGGATCGGGTCTTTACAATAAGTTTCCTAGATCATAGGCATGAGCAAAGTCTACTATGGGATACTCATTTTGGGATATCTCCTTGTGATAGGTGACGAGGGAGAAGACCTACCATTTCCAGAAGATTATTTTGACTGAGAACATCCCGCAATGGCTGAGTGAGTTTTCCTTGCCTTATGTATTTATGATTGTGCTTGTAGAGTAGGGCACTAGAAGTTAGGCAAAAGATAAAAACAAGCTGTTTGATGAGATGTTGAATTCATACATGTGATTTGTTGGTTGATTAAATGAATGATAAGTATATCGAAATACCATTTGGTTGCTAAATGTCTTGCATGATTAGTTATTACGATTGTATGCTTGTGATAATTGTTCTGGTCACCTTAGAAAGAAATTTAACTTGGATTGGAAAGTTAGAAAAATGGATCATGCATGGCATAAAGTGGGTCACATTGCATTGCACTACTATTCCTACGCATGGGGTCGGTAGGTAAAGTTACCTAGCTTCAGCATGAGGAACTACTACGTTCGGGGAATACGGCCTCATGGAGGAGCTGTGCCTGATCGCATGCTAAAAGGGAATTAATAGTGGTTGGTTTTCGGAATCCTAGACGGTCGGAAGGACCCCAAAAAGTGCAACATTCCCTAACCCTTGACATGGAGGGCGTAATTCCATTCCGCTTATGACACCGGTAAATCATGAGTGTATGTGTGAGCATATGTTTGTTGCATTACATGTGGTTGCTTAAACTAACTTGTTTGTTTTGGATTATATGAATGCATTTGGTGAGATTATCTTACTAAGCTAGTTGTAAGCTTACCTCCTTGTATATTTTTGTTATAGATGAAGTACCACGAATACTTATAGCTGAACCCAAGACCACGATACTGTTGGGTAAGAACGGGAGCTTTTGGAGTACCTATAGTACGACTATTTTGGTAGTACTCTAGTAGGTGTTGATTTAAGGAAAAATGTATGTAAATGAATTGGAAAGACTTTTGTTTTGGATGTAAGAACAATATGAATGCAGAAGTTATGTAATTATTATTTCTAATTTCTTGTTGCTATAATGATGCCATCCTATTAAAATGCGTAACTCCAATGGTAACGCTTATGGTGAAAGTATGCCTTGTGCATAATATCAAAGCTTTTGCGTGACTGAGATCGTCACTCCTAAGCTTTAATATTGTGTATGGTGAACTGTCACGTTTAGGGTACCCCTCGAGGCGTGACACACACATTTCTACTTGTGCACTGCCTATTGTTTGAGCTAGAGTGGAGTTTGAGTCTACCAGTCCATCGCTTCCAATACCTCTATCATTGCCCATTTCCCCTGCAGGTGCCTGTGACGATGCATATTCTGATATCTACACATAAACAGCCACTGACCCTTCCATGTACACCAACATCTCCTGTGCAGCATCATCATCCGTCACTGGAATAATATCATAATGTGGCGTCCTATCTCCAATAGCTACCCTATGATATCGATCCACCCAATGTGTACACCTATTTACCTTCAGTCTATTGTAACTGATGTCCACAATTTACTCATACGCAGAGTTCCTACTAACACTGACCACAGCTACCGGCCGCTTATCATAACAAAAATCATCCTCCCCTTGTACAAGGTTGCCATGAGCGTACAGTATAAATTTCGCCTTATTCATTTCCTCACCAACCCTGCCATCTCATAAAAAATAACTTCATTGCATGAAATTTGCAATTTCACACTTATGAATTGAACTCCTCATTTTTTTTAACAAAACTCCTAATGGAAAATTTTAAAATTGATTTCTATCACTAATTAAATGTTGATTTATATCACTAATTTATAATCTAATTCATATAAAATTGAAATTACTAATTTCTAATAAATTATAATTTTAAATGTTGATTTCTGTTATCAATTACTGATTTCTAATAAATTATAAATTATAAAATTTCTAATAAATTACTAAGTTTCTAATTAATGAACTTTGCTACAACAACAAATATGCGCACATTTCACACTATCAATATTCGACAATATAGCATCGATAATTAAAAAAAAATTACAAAATTCATAATCTTACAATATAAAATATTCCTACAACACATACAACGAATACTCAACAATGTAGCATCAATAATTTAATAAAAAATTCAAAAAATGTGGATTCATAATTGTACAAAATTTTTATCGCTTTAATTGAATTATAATGTTTAATAAATTATAATTTCTAATAAATTATAAAAATTTCTAATAAATTGTACAAAATTTGTATCGCTTTAATTAAATTATAATGTTTAATAAATTATAATTTCTAATTAATTGAAATTTGCGTACAACTACAAATATGCGCATATTTCATACTACCAATATTCAACTATATAGCATCGATAATTCAAAAAAAATTGCAAAAATTCGGAATCTTACAACATACAATATTCCTACAACACATATAACGATTACTCAATAATGTAGCATCAATAATTTAACAAAAATTTAGAAAAATGTGGATTCATACCACAAATCGTCGTCGTTGTCGCCGTTCGTCATCGTCTTCGTTTTTGTGCCTACAATACTCCTCTCTAACAAATTGCTTCTCCATCAACACCGGCTGATCCAAAAAGACAAGTTCACAGAGCTATTGCGCTCAATCGAAGACAAATTGCAAATTGGGGTTAGGGTTTTGTAGAGGATTAGATGCGGAGAAGAAGAGGGAATGGGGAAGAAGGAGGTCTGGCAAGTTTTTACTCTCGCAGACCTCATCTCTTCAAAAGACGGGGTCAGTCATGAGACGAGGTACAAGGCGGCCTGACCTTGTTTCTTGAAGAGACAAGGTGTTTAGGAAGGTGACCTCGTCTCTTGAAAAGACGAGGTCAAGTTGCCTAAAATCGGGATTATTTTCATCCCGATGGTAATTTTGTAATTTTTTTTAAAATACAAATATTTTTTTCCTTTTCCCAAATAATATTTACATTTTTTAAAAATTACAAAAATGTCATTGAAATGAAAATAATTAATTTTAGATAATATAAACAGCTCGTCTTCTTCTTCTTCTTCTTTATTCCTATTTAAACCATTGAAAAAACCCTCAATTCTGACACCCATAAACCGAAACCCTAACCCTAGTTTTCCTCCATCGTAGTACTGGTTTTAATCAAATTGGCACATGTTCTTTGTTAATCTCAATCGCCAGGCATCAATTTGTGCAAAAATCAACCGATTAACCCTTAAACATCTAGAACACGCCAAACTCTATAGGTAAGCTTCTTGAGCTCGTCACGTCATTTTTTCACAATTATTGATATTGCATTATAGATATGTAGGTGTTATGTGCGTTGTTCGATTTTTTTTTTTTTTCAAAATGTTGAAGTAATATTGTATGTTATTTGTCACATGAGTTATATTATGGAGTGGTAATGTAATTTTGATGCTTATGGTATGTTTGTTGCGATGTGGACATTGTATGCTTTAATTTTGATGTTAATGTATACTTTTATAATTTATGAATCAAATTATGAAATCATATATTATTATATGTCTTATACGTTGATCATGGCTGATGATGTTAGAACCTACATCAATGAAAGATTTTGATAAGAATAAGATGGATAAACTAGCGTTAGTAAACATGTTCAATATTAGGGGAGTGCAATTCATAACTCATGATCACATTTCATGCATTCGATCTATGTTTTATGAGTTGGTAAAGAAGGTTTTGGTTATGATAGGCAGTCAGTTGATATGGTCAGTGTTAGTAGGAACTCTACATATGAGCAAATATTAAACATCATTAGGTCTATAGATCGAATGGAGTTGTATCATAGGGTATCTATTAGAGATATAATTCTATGTTATGATATTCTTTTAGTGACCAATGTTGATGTTGCACAGGAGATGTTCGTGTACACAAATGGTCAATAACTGTATATGTCCAGATATTTAAAAAGGAATTGCTATAGGTACCTATGGTCGCCATGGGCATTGATGAAAATGTTGGCAGCCAAGGGTTGGTAAATTCAAACTCCACTCCAATTCAAACAACAATTCGCACATAGGTTCAAATGAGTAACTTTGAATGGGTGCACCGGATTGGAGTTAGTCATGATACCGATGCAATGCAAGACTAATTAGTAAGTGAACCCAGTGACGACTATGATGATGATACAAATGATTCTATGGTAAGTTTGTCCCAACCGGTTACTATTACCGATATACAATCTAAAGGTAATGATTGGCATTATTTAGTGGCTCCTACAGATTTGATGCACTAGGGAGCTCAGTACCAGTACCCTTTTTCACTGCTGATGTAAGTAATGGATATATTGCATCTAATGATGAGCAGAAAATGAGTGTTGGAAATTGAAGCTTTAGTGATGAATTCAAGGTTAGGATGCGGTTCGAGACTAAAGATCATCTTATAGGCAGTTAAGTGCGCTAATACCCACAACAGAGGTTGTGAGTGGAGACTCAAAGGTAGCTATAAGAAACATAGTAGGTGGTTTCACATCACCAAATATAAAAGGACCTCACACATGTTTGAATGAAATAATTGGATATGATCATTCTTAATTGGACTCCACCAGCATGTCTAGGTGCATTATAATTAAGATTCCTAATTCTCCATATGTGAGGGCAAAGAACCTCCAATTGATTATCTTAAAAGAGTTTAGGTATAATGTTCATATTAAGAAAATTTGTGGGGCAAAGCAAAAAGCTATTAAGCAAGTATATAGAAGTTGGGATGATTCATATGTGGAGCTCTCACATCTACTTAATGCGATAACAAAAGCAAATCCAATAGCGAAGGTTGAATGGAACACTGCTTAATCAAATATTGCAAGACACATATTCATTTGGAGTCGCCACCCAACTACAGTTGGGAAAAATTATAAGTTATGATGAATGAGTTTATTAACCCTAACTTAGCTATTAGTCTGCAAAAATTTTGATCTAAAACCAAATTTTATAAATAAAAAATTTTTGGATTCGAGGGTCTATCCTATTAAAATCATATGGTCACCACTTAAAATTCATGACTTAAAATTTATCCTTTTAATACTCAAAATAAATCAAATCCCATGAATTTTTAAATTTACAATTTTAGTTACAAATTGATAATAAGATCATTTAATATCTACAATTAATTAATTAATTCAAAATTTATAAAAAAAATCATGGAACACAAAATAAATTTTCAGATTTTATGTCACTCCGGAGATGTATATATACTCGCTAATCAGGATTAGACATTATATAGTTCTTCAAGAAAATTTTAATTTGTCGGTTCTTTTTATTATTTCAAACTATTTCCAATTTGAATTTCTTAAATTTTCCATTTTTATAAAAAATGAGTTTTTCGTGCATGACCTACAAGCTATCAAGTAAATTTTTTTATTTTTAGAAAATAGAATTTTCTATATATCAAAAAGATTTTTCTTTTATTTATATACTTTTATTTTTTAAATATATATTTTATTTATATATTAATATACTAACGCTACATATATATTTATTGTCTTAACCAAATTATTTTATTTTTTATTTTTTTTTATTTGTATGATTTTTTATTATTGTATATTTTGTTAAAAAAAAACTCATATGAGTTGGTACATGGGTCAGATCTAGGGTGGACTTCGGGTTAGAGTGGCAAGAGATCGGCGGAAGCTACTGGCGGCGATCTGGTGGTTCTAGGAAGCCATGTTGGCATCAAAGTGATCAAACGAAGGATGGGGAAGACTCTGGAGGTGGTTGTTTGACTCGAGATTAGCTGGAAGTTGGTGGTTCAAGGTCCAAAAATGGTTGTTTGTGGTAGTGTTCATCGGAGGTGGGTGAGAGGCTTTGGAAAAAGGGGAAAGCTACTAGTTGAAGCTTTCACCACCCATGAATCGAACTATGGCCTTGGTTTACTCCAATTTGGCTTCTGTTAAGAGTAATAAGAGAATGTCCAAAAATTGAAGCCTAGATCTCAAAATCCAATTTGAAGCTTGTTGGTGTTTTTTAAGAGGAAATTGATTATTCTTGACTGTTGTGGATGATCTAAACATAGAATTCAATCCTATTTCTACTGCTTAGGGGTTGAATTAGGTGGAGTTCATTCAAAAATGTGGTAGGTAGAGTCGCATGCGAAATAAGCTTCTTGAACGCCTTCTTATAATTCTCAAGCTTAATGAACTTCACAAAGGAGGATAATGAGCTCAGATAGGCTCAAAGTGTGCTTCTAGAAGATAAATGGTAGTTCGGATTGAAATTCAAATGTTTGTTTAGTGAGTAAAAATAGATTTTTTTTGCAAACTTTAGATCCAAAATCAAGTGCCAAATCATGATATTTAAATGTAAGGACCCGCTATCACCCCTATATTTGAAATAGGAGATAACGGTTCCCCAACCACATATAACCCCTAAGATTATATGTAAGGTTGCCTGAAGGAATTGTTTGAGTAATTGTTTATCTAATTCCATATAAATAATATAATAGAATTCATAATATATATCTACATATATATTTTTTTTTAAAAAACCATATGTGAAGCTATACTACTACACTATCAACACATTTTGCAAAGGAGTACAACTTAACTTCTAAATAGCTAAGTACATATATATATATACACACACACATATTACATCCAAAGGCTTCTTACAAGCCTTAACAAAAATCCTCAAAACACAATTCAACTAACACTATAATTACATCGTCAACCAAAAAGAATCACATCTAATCTATCACAAGTCATAGGGTTCCATTGGGTCCAGGGTTAGCTCTAATCCTCCAAACCATCAAGAAAATCTTCAAAGTCGGTTCCGTATCCCATACTCGTATAGAACTCATCAGAGTCATCACCTGAAATGGATAAATTATGAGCTAAAGGCCTACTACACAAGTAACGAATACAAATGCAAACTGGGTCACACAATCTTAGACTAATGCATTATGCAACAATCAATGGTTTATTGTTAAGTTATTAGTTAGTAAAACAACACGGGAGTATTCAAACTCCGGACAACAAGGATCTAGTATTACGTCCGCTTCCCCGAGTGGTCCCTACTGTTCATATAGACTAGGCAGCCCCACCTTCCGGTGTAGCCCGTAATACTAGGGGATCCTGAGTAACGCATCATGACGCTCAGGGGGTTGATATGAGTAACTCGGATACTCATATCTCCTAAACAATTCTATCCAATAATGAGAAAGTACCCTGCCCCCAACCTGAGCAGGGTGCCGCTCTCCGGACCAGATTCAATGGCAAACAAAGACAATCAACACTCATATATTAATAGGATTTTCTTAATTTAAAGTAGTTTGATTTTGATGCCTATCCTAGTAAAGAGACAAGCAAGTTACTGCGGACCTGAGATAGCTCGGGAATTAACGGGGTTGACTGGGTGAGGATCTATCACTGTTTAAATCAATATTGAATTTCACACTTAGCTTAAGCACGGATTAACTAGTTGAAAATATAAATAAATCAAAGAAATTCAAATAAATTAATACAAAGTCATAATAAAGCATTTAAACATCCTATTATATCCTAGATCGCTTAACAAATACTTAATTGATCATATATCAAACTTCGAAAAATTTTAAAGAAAGTTTTTAAAATTCAAAAGCGCAGGGGATACGCCGGCACTCAAAGTCGGCGGCTCTGAACCGGTGTTCGTTACTCTGAAAATCAACACTGCCAACGCTGGCAGTGTTCAAGGGTACGCCGGCTGCTTTCATTCTACGCCGGCGGCTTTGAGCCGGTGTAGAATGCAAAATCCAAATTTCCAAAAGTTTACCGAGAGGTATAAACTGGCAACGTATCCATGTATGCTGGCATCTTTTCACCATACGCCGGCGGCTTTGGAATCCCAGTAGCCGGTGTACAATGTGAAAAAATGAAAGCCGGTTGACTTTTCCAGTGAAAGCCGGTGGCGTTTGAACGGCTTATCTGTTCACTTCCAACACCGCCTGTAAGCCGGTGGCGTAGAAGCCCCAGATGCCGGCGTACGTTTAAATTTTAGCTAATACGAAAATATTTTTTATTTCCCCTGTTTTATTACAACTTTGTTCATTTTTCAAAAACTCCCCAAACTTAATCCAAACTTTCTAAAGCTTGTTATATGATCCAAACACTATCCTAACAACATGAATTCTACTTCTAATCATCAAAACACTAATCACACTTCAAATTCACATCTCAACTACTCAATCTTCAATCTTCCAAAATACTCATCCCCACACATCAACACTCATATAAGATATAAACTACCACTCCATTAGCCACATAATCTCATTCAAACTATCATCAATGCACCAAATCAATCCCACACCAATTATTACATCAAAATCATTTCTATCTAACATTTACAAACAAACACAATATAGAACATAAAATAAAAGATAAACTTTGCATTAAACTCACATGACTAAATCTTGACTTGGAATGATGTTCAAATCCTAAAGCTTGTAATAAATATTGGCTTAGGGTTTAAGATTTTGGGATGAGAAAGGGAGAAAGAAAGAAAGAAAGAAAGAAAGAAAAGAAATGAAAATTCGTATGGGCAAATAGGGCTGCCAAAAAGAGGTCTTAACTTGTCCAATTAAAGTCATTTGTCATCCAAAATTGGCCATTAAGGGTATATTTGTCCTAGGATTAATTTGGGCAAAATTTCAAATGCATTTGAGTTGTATTTAGGCTTAAAAAGTGGTCTTAAAGTTTACAAAATTTCTGTCACAAATTCTAATCTATTCAAGAGTAATTTGATTAAATTCTAAACATAACACATGCATATTAATTTGAAAAAGACACACATATTCATTACACTATACACACATTTATACATATCAAACAATAATATTGATTTCATAATACTATACACATACAAAATAACACATTCACTAATTATATTAACCAAACACACACACACACACACACATATATATATATATATATATTTCATTTCAATAACACATTAATATGTAATTTAAGGAATTTATGGCTATTTCATTAAAGCTGGTTTTTTGTCCAAAGTTGTAATATCCCATGTCTTCTTCAAATCTCCTCCATTAACTTAGTGAAAATCGAAGAAAAAATGGGTAAAAAAAATGAGCTTAAAATGACATGATTGCGTGGGAAAATTGACGTTTTCTTTAAGGAAGACAACACACATCATATGCGCGGCACGCATGGGTGTGTGTACTGCATACGCCAAGCAGAAAAATGAAATATGCACTTTCGCATAAATTCAAACCTCGGTCTCTAATGTGCATGTGTGTCGCTTATCCATCAGATCGTTGGTCTGTGTCTCGATTATGCTATCGCTCAAATAATATTTGAGTGACTTGGATTGAAGCCAAAATGTGATTTTTTTTTTTTATAACCACATTTTATACTTTTGTATATATTTTTTATTTATCAATATCATTTTTTATACATTTTACTTTATTATTATTATTATTATTATTATTATTATTATTATTATTTCATGAGCAAAATTAGGGTGTCTACAATGTTCCAATTCAAGCAAGCATTAGCTTTGAAGATTTTTTTTTTCTATTGACTAACTACCAAAACCTGTGATGGTACTCTTTCAATAAGCTTGGTAGTGGCCTAGAGGAACCACTAAACCTAGCATCTGAGGATCGTAGGCGTTTCTTTTGTGCCACCCTCTTCGTACCCATCTGCAAAAGCGAAGTTCATAATATGGACTCGAAAACCCATAGTGAAAACATCATTAAGATCAAAGGGTAGGAGACATGTGCACGAGTTATGCTTGGTCAATCTATGCCTTTACTATGCAATCTAAAGAGAAAACAATCACAATCAGAGCATCAAAAAAGTGGTGTACTTGTAATAGTTATAAACAAGAAGTTGACATTTAACGTTATAATCAAATCACAACTTCTTCACAAGATTGTTTTGACTAATTCAGTATCCTTATACTTGCTACACGCCTTCATAAGTTTCATGTTCCATGCAATCCATAACACATTCAAAATAGATACTACACTTCCACCAAAACAGCATAGCATAGAACAAACGCAACTAGAGCAGAGGTATGCATTTCCAACAGCATAGCTGTTTAATTTTACTCAACAACAACTGACCAACTTCAAGTCTACAATTAACATAGAGGCACATACACATAACTTCATCATTTGCAACAATATCTACTCAAGACGAAATAGATCCACCACATCAGCAAAAGTATAGTGACCACATCAATTTTAAGTGCAATGTGACTGCAATGTCATGGCAAAAGTGTATTTTTAGCAATGATAGAAACTTTCATCAAACGAAACAACCCAAAACTAAAGCTAACCTTGAACAATATAATCGATTCAAGAAGTTTTCCATTCCTTCCCAACCAAACCCTGACTTATTGATGAGAGATTTATAATAGAATATCTACATCGAATAAAATCAAGTGATAATCTAAGGCCAAGCATCACAAACCTAAGTAAGAACTTCCCCAAATTAGCTAATCACAAAGGTAAGTCGAGCACATGAACAAACCCTAAGATCTAGTACCAACCAAGTAGAGTTCTTGATGTGAAAATCAAGTAGAAAAAGGAGAGATAGGTACCTGAGATGATCCTTGGAGGGAATGATTTGAAGTGCTAGCTTGTGTGGTGCGATTCATGTGTGTGTGAAGGGATTTGGTGAGAGAGAGAGAGAGAGAGCAGGGGTGTTCGTGAGGGGATTTGTAAGGAATGAGAGCAGAGGAGAGAGGAAAAAGTGTGTGATTTAAGTACCTGTGCCCAAATAGTCTGTCATACGACCCGTACAGGAGGCTGTTTGGCCTATTGAGCTCCAACATGAGACTTACCTTGGCTCATATGCCCCTGGATATGCCCTGTTTAGGGGGCCATTTAGTTCACTAAGGGTAAAAAGAAAAGTCACATGGGTTCAAAGAATCCCTGATATACCCCCATATGGAGGGTTGTTTCACTTTTTGGAATATGCGCAAAAGGGTTCTTGGTTGAAACTTGATACACCCCCTTATGGAGGGATGTATAGCTTACTGAGTTCAAAGCGGATTCCTTCTAGGCACAAATAGCCTTTGATACGAGTCATATGAGACCCGTATGGGGTTTGGCCTCTTGAGTTCTCCAACAGAAAGTGAAACGAGCCTCTACTAAAATGAAGGCCAAAAAAAAAAAATCTCTACTAAAATGACTCAAATGTGTGCATAAAGTGTGTTTTCACTAGAATAATAATCTAGACTTGACAAATTGCATGGATGTGGTCAATTGTATCAAAATTATAGGAAAAATAAGGATCAAAATGTGGTTCAAGTGATTTTGTGTCAATTGTAATGTGATCCACTCAAAGTTTACATAGTAGAGCAATTTCTCCTCTCATTGTTCTATTTTAGGCTACATTTGACTTATAAATAAGGTAAACATGAGAGATCTACACTTATAAGCAATTGTTGCTTGCAACTTACATTACTTGATTCATTTTTAATGAGAAAATTTTCATAATAGAGGAAAGATTAAGTTCCATGTGCTCTAAGAAAATTGTAGCAACTACAATCAATTAGATATCCTTAGATGAATCCTCCGTAGTAAGACATAGCATAGTAGCACTAAGATAAATTAATGGTGTAATGATAGCAAGTTGTGACCTAATCTATGTAACTCAATATGAATCGAGAGAAGTTTTAGAGCTCTCCGAAAGCAAGTAGTAACACCTCACGCTCTCATCGCTAAGCTAGTGCACATTTCTAATCTATGTGGCTGTAGGAGATTGAAAATTGTAGCAATGAAGAGCTAAAATGGGTAGCATGAGCTACTCTCTTTCCACTTCCAGTTTGGTATAAAACCAACAAATAGCAATTGAAGGTAGGAATAAAAACAACAATAGAGTAGATCTAACACCAATCTAAAAATGGAACACATCTTCTTCGTTTGAGCTCCAATTGAAGATATACAAATTTCTATAGAAAGACAAGGATATCTTAAACTTTCGTGTTTTGTGCTTTGAAGAATTCAAGATGCATTAGCGTCAAAATTGGGCTTCAAGTTGCTATTTCTACACTACTAGCGTCTTTATTAGCAACTTTGCACTATTTAAAAAATTTAACATATCTTTCTCATCCAAATGTGGCCTTTAAGCCTTGACAACACAACACACTCTCAAAGTCATACTCATAGTCATAAGATTCCTAGTCCTCTCTATACGTATATGCAAAATCCAATACAATTTGAAAACCTACATGTAATCCCATTATAAAATGAGCAAATAGAAAGAAATGGGTACGCCTTGGAAATTAAATGGTCTCCTGATAGGTTTCTTAGCACAAAAAAGAGAAGAGATTATAGGTGTTCCTAATGTTACGGAACAAGAAGTGAGAAGTGTGTGTGATGATGACATGAAATGTATGCTAAGAAAATTGAAATAATTAAAAAGAGAAAAGAAGGGATGGAAGGAGTAGATATTAATATAATTATTTGGGTTAATATTGAATTTAGTACTTGAACTTTGCTACAAAATTCAATTAGGTACTAAAACTTTTTAAAGTTAATTTCAGTATCTAATTGAACTTTTCTAGGTTATTTTTATGTCTCGCTTAACATGTTAACTCATTACTGATGTAGACATAAACCAATCACAATGTGACATGTGTCATCTAACGTGTCATTTTACCATTTTTATTTTATTTTATTTCTAACATGGCAATTTTTTTAATTTTTATTAATATCATCATTATAATTTATTCAATTTTACTATAATTAAAGTTATTTTATTATTTAAAAGATTTCTAAACTTATATCCAAGCTCAAGCCCACCAAATACAATGCAAACCTATAGTTCCTTCACATTCTTTTCTTCTTCAATTATGGATTTCTCTAAATATATCCTATATATAAGTCCATTTCTCAAAGCTTCTACCATGTGGGACTAATTCCATTGTGCTCATCCACGGAGTTTTTTGGTTTAATTTCTCTAATAACTTGAACTTGATTCTTTCCATTACTACAAATTTGCAAGGTTCTAATGCCATTAAAAAGCATATGTTTTGTTGAATCTTGTAACGTGGATATATTCTTGATCTAAAAGTCATGGTGCTGTAATTTGAAAAGTTTTACCTTAGGTACGTTCCAGAAGAGAGTGTGAAGAAATCAGCATTAAAGGATCTCATACTCCAATTAGCTATTCAAATAGTGAATCATTAGATTTAGCAAAGATGGACAACAATGGTGGCTTTTTATGGGATAAGTTGGGGCTGTTTCAATTGTTGTTTCCTCTAGAGAAGGATGTTCATTTTGGGTCATGATTCATGTTTTGGGTCTATTAAGGATGCTGAATTTTGCTCTATTTTTCTATCCTAGAAACTGAGCATGAAGGCACACGTGCTCTACCTCAAAATAGGTAAACCTAAAAAAAAAGAAAAAATCTTTAACTTTGGTTACTAGTGATGTCCAGAACCAATGTTGATAATACTCCATGTGGAATCCCACCAGTCTTCATCTAAATCTAGTTTAATGTTTTGCTCTTCTATCTTTGATAATGCTGATAATACTCCATGTGGAATCACAGAGTTGACTGCTTTAGTGCTTTTCATGACTTATCCTGGCACATATTGAAACTTCCAAGGAAGTGAGACTAGCTAAATTTTCAATTCATCTTAGAAGATCCAAGGAAGAGTAGCATGCAATTGAAAAAGGTACATGGTTTTGTTGGCTTCTCCACTTGGTGTCGATTTTGGAGAGAGAGGAACTTAGAGAGAGAGTTGTCGGTGTGTTAGTGTTATGTGTGTTTGTAATGCACGTGCTGATGCATGGTTCCTGTCGTATGTGCGTGTCTCCAGTGGATGTGTATGTGTTGTTTTGTTGAGTTATGTTTATGCTCATTTGATGTTTTGTGTCATGTCAAAGGATCTATGTCCCACATTGTCGTGGTCCTGAAATGAACTCTTTTTATATAATCAAGTCTACAAGTAATGGTTAAAAATTTTTGGATTAGTGAATAGCTAGAGAATAAGAATGGGCTTAAGTAGGCTCTTGAAGCCAACAATTTTTATTCTTCTAAATTAAAATTAATTATCTTTAAATTAAAATTAATTAAACAATTAAAAGTATAATTAACAATAATAATAATAATTACGATAAAATTAATTGACAAATCAGAAAAAAAAAAAAATGTTAATGTGTCATGTTGTAATTGGTTCATATATCCATTCAACAGAATTAACATCAATAGGCAAGGTACCAAAAAAACGTCTTGAAAAAATTTTTGGATTAGTGAATGGCTTGAGAATAAGAATGGGCTTAAGTGAGCTCTTAAAGCCCACAAAATTTTATTCTTCTAAATTAAAATTAATTATCTTAGATTAAAATTAATTAAACAATTAAAAGTATGATTAACAGTAATAATAATTATGATAAAATTAATTGCCACATCAGAAATAAAATAAAAAAAAAAGATAATGTACCACGTTGTAATTGGTTCATATGTCCATGTCAGCAGAATAAACACCAATAGGCAAGGTACCAAAAAAAGTCTTGAAATGTTCAATTAGGTATTGAAACTAAATTTTTAAAAGTTTAGGTAACTAATTGAATTTTTAGGCAAAGTTCAAGGAACAAATTTGACATTAACCCTAATTATTTTTAGAAAGCTCATGTTGCCCATATTTTTTTTCAATATATATATATATATATAATTTTTTTCCTTTTTCCCATATGAATTATATATGTGATTAGCATAATCATTATAAATCTATTTACTCAGTAATAGCATCTTAAACTAATAAGTAATAAACCCTTTACGAAAGCACTCTTAGCCCCAAAATCTAACGACAAATTTTGAACTCATGACTGCCATCCAACAGACAAAATATTAATGCGTATATTTGCTCTTTAGGATGGAATCGATGGCTGCAATCCAGTACTACGAAATTTTCTCACTTTTATAATATTATCTCATTTAATATGTATTTAACAATAATATTTCTGATGTTAATTCTTAACAAATTTATAACATTACAACTAAAACAAAAATGTAATCATAGGAAGAAAGAAATTAAGAATTCAAATCAAAAGTAGTCAAATGTGAAATGTTGAATACCAAAATTATACCCTTCCTGCGTTTTTTTTAAGAAAGAAAATACAAGAAAATGTTTCACTACTTTAGAGATGATGAGAGCCGATTTATTTGCTTCCAGAGTCAAAGGGATTAATTGAAAGCGGAAACTCGATCTCCATGTACTGTCTCACAATCCCAAACATGGTGCTCATATCTTCCATCCAACCATCCCGTTGGCTATATACAAGTTATGCATTCATTAATGTTTTTTCCAGCGAAAATATACCCAACCCGAGTCTGAGAAAGTTCCATAAAAATGTAAACAATGAATTTAAGAGCACAACGGTTAGAGCATCGCTGTTGCTAATAATCTCAGATATGCACATAATAAGAACAGCCATACAAAAAAAAATAAAAAAATCACCATTTTTATTTTACTGTAAACTACTACTCTCACATCATGGTTCAACTAATGTTCAGAAGTGAAAAATACCAAAATTTGAACTTCTGATTTTTCCACATATTATACCTTTTTCATTCAAGACATAAATGCTGTCGTGCAAGTCACTATCACCCATGACGAAAATAAAGTACAGATCGATAAATGGCAGCAACATGAAGGAAGCACATAAGCACTATAATCAGGTCATCCAAGTAACCAATGATCCCCATAATTGCTGGAAAGAAACAGAAGATAGTGCTGATTAATATGTAGAACTCTTATAAGCTATGGCGATATATAATATACAATAATCAAATACATATACAGAATTTAGAGAACAAAATAATAATAAAAGATACCTTCTGGGATGAAGTCAACTGGACTCAAAATGTAGATGGCACTCAGGATCAACTGTCCATGAAAACAAAAGGAATTGTTCATGAAATGCAATTGAAGAAAATCTGCTATGTGAAGAAGCAACTTTATATATCACCTACTTTCCCATTATTCAAAGGACCACCCTAAGGAAACTTACATTTCATAGCAAATCACAACTGTACACCATTAAAAGCTATTCAGATGCAGTTAATGGTGCCTTTGTCCCATGGAAACATTTGCTCAAACTATTTTCAACATGTGTTATCATTTCACTCTAGATTTGTAAAAATGTCATTGCAACAGGGTAATTGTGGATTGCAAAAGATAGTTTTAACCACAACAAGAACAGTTAATCTAGAGCCTAACATCAGCACTGACATCCCACCAGCACCTGCCACTATTAGTCAATAAAATTTCTTGAAACTGTTTTGGCAACATTTAGCAATTTTAGTGGTTTAGGTCATAGATCCACAAAAATAGCACACTCCAAGCAACTGGAATGCCAAAATTCCGCCAACAAATCATAAGTATCGATTAGTAAAATCCACTGCCCAATTACCTTCAAAGATTATTGTTAAGTTATATATATAGTTCCCACATTGTTAATATTATTATATTCATGTCTTTTGTACGCCCTATATATACATGTATTGTGCAAAATACAGTTTTTAAGAAAACAATTGAATACTTAAAAAAAAAAAAAAAAAAGAGTTTCTCTCTTTTCTTCATGGTATCAAAGCCATAAAGTGGAAACCCTAATTTCTTTACTAACGCCACCAAAGACAAACCCTAAACAAATCTTAAGTTTTCTCCAGCGACTGTCCAAGGTATTTCTTCCCTTCCTAGTGTTGGATTTCAAATCCGACCACATCAATGTTCCTCTCTATCACGGTGTCATAACCCTAAAAGTTTGCCGCCGAAAGCCACTCCATGCATCGCCACCATCCATGCCTCTTTTTTTTTTTTTGACGTGAAAAATCTTTTTCTGGTCGTTTCTTGGTGCACAGGCCAATGCTCTTTTTTTGTCTAGGTTTGGCCGTCCAAACCTAAAATGCCAGCCTATTCAATCGTCATCCGCTGTCGGCCACCATCGTCAGCCATCTTTAGACGATTTATCTCATCTCTTTTCACTCTTTTTTTTAGGTTCTTTGTCATTCCAACATGGCTAATGATAGTTCCTCATTGAAATCCGGTCCTTTTTCAAGTTTCTTGTCACCATCTCTAGCCATTGCAATAGAAAAATTGCTGGGGAATTCCACTTATATCTCTTAGTCAAACACCATTGAATTTTGGTGCATGGGTCAAGATCTACAAGACCATTTGACTACTAAACGGATGATGTGAGGAAAGATAGGGATCAATGATTGAGAGCAGATGCTTTATTATTGAGTTTTGTGGCAATTTATTAATATCTCTCTTCATTCAATTTATAATCATTATACTAATTGCTATGATGTTTGGGCTTAGGCAAAGGCCCTTTATACTAATGATATCCAATGTCTCTACTCAATGATATCCAATTTGCTTAATCTAAGACAGTTAGATATGTCTATAATTGATTTTCTTAGCAGATGGATATTTATTAAGATTGAGTATAATTTTTTACTTCCTCCTGGTCAATCTCTTATGGATGATTTGGCACACAGAGACAAATTTTTCATGGTTTGCATTCTAGCTACTATTTGTCCTGACCTTACTTATTACTTAAGCTCATGATCAGATACTGGCTAGTCAGTACCATACCAACTATGGATGAAGTTTTCTCTCGCCTTCTTCGTGTGTCATCAATCTCTAATGCACCTTGCATGGTTTTTCTCCTATAGATACTTTAGCACTAGCTTCTTAGATGACTTCCAAAGTTCACATAAATGCAAGAGAAGAACAAGGTGGAGATCGTGGAAGTAATAGGGGAAGTCGTCGTAGGTGTACCTATTGCTACCGATGGGCTCATACTAAAGATGCCCTCCAAGCTAATACAATGCAAAATACCAATCCTACACCTTCTGATGGACATCACAAGGAATCTCTTCATCTCACTGGAGTTGATCTTGAGAATCATATTCAGTATCAAGCTTCACAACAGTCCTCACCTTCTACTACTTTTCTTGCTCACAATAGTAATTTTGTTGCATGCATCACTCAAACTTCTTATTTAGGCCCTTGGGTAGTTGATTTTGGTGTTTTTGAATACATTTCTAGTAGTCCTCATCTTTTTTCTCACATTTTGAAAATTGTCTCACTGTCTTCTGTGACTGTAGCAAATGGTTCAAAAATAGTAGCTAAAGCTATGGGTATTGCACAACCCTTACCATATGTAACTTTGCAACGTGTTTTTTTTATTCCACATTATCTGTTTAATATTGTCTCTATTAGTAAGGTCACTCGTGTTCTCAACTGTTCTATTAAATTTGACCCTCATTTTGTTATTTTCCAGGACCTCAATACAAGACAAATGATTGGCACAGTATATGAGTCACAAGGGCTTTTACTACATCACCAACCCTTCGACTTTTTTATTGCATGTTCTGCTATCGTATCTACAGCTCTCTTCACAACCATCGGATCATCCCAGTCTCTAAGTATCAGAAGACGGTTTCTCATTTGTTCCCTAGAATGTGAGTCTTGTCAACATGGGAAACAAATCTAGAACTTCGTTTCCCAAGCGAATCAATAATCGAGCCACTTCTTTTGTTGTAGTTTATTAAGATATCTAGGGCCCTAGTCATGTTGTCTATTTGGGATTTTAATACTTTATAACCTTTATTAATGACTATTCGTATATTTGGTTATATTTAATGAAAAATAGCTCTGAATATTTTTTTAATTTTTGAGTCATTTTGTGCTAAAATCAAAACACAAGTTAATGCATCTATAAAAATTTTATACAATAACAATACTCATGAATACTTTTCTACTCAATTTACTAAATTTGTCCTCTCATGGCACTGTGCATTAGTCCTCTTGTGCTTACACACCTCAACAAAATGAAGTTGCTGAGCAAAAAAAATCAATGCTAAAACCAGTTTGACGGACAAGCTAGGGGATCAGGGGTTAAACCGGGTTCAATTGGAGATCAAAGTGGGATAACAAAAACGTAAAAATATAAGGGATAATTTAATTATGAAAAACCAATATACATGACATCATTCGATTAAACCTATATTTAGATTAAATTCATCAATTAATTATTAAATAAACACGATATTATGATTAAATTTTATATTATAATAAAGTATGAATAAACATTTAAATTTCTAGTTTTTTTATTTGCTTTTTTCAATTCAGGTCAACTAGTTTGACTCTCGGTTTCCCGGTTTGACAGCCCGAGTCAATCCAGGTCTCGCTAGTTCGATTAAAAAATGAGTCTTAGGCGATACCCAGTCTGGCATTAGTGCCAGTTCCAATTGAACAGGCTGATGTTGACAACGATGGTAAAATAGACATCTAATTGAAATTGTTTCGCTCACTTCTTTTACATCAACATGTACCAACTCATTTTCAGACCAAAGACCTTGGCTTGTTAAGATACTTCCTTGGCGTAAAGTTGCTCAATCTAGTTTTGGTATAGTACTCTCTCGGACAAAATACACTTCGGATATTTTAGAAGAAACTAGAAATGCTTAATTGTAACATGTAGATTCTCCTATGGATCCCAATGTGAAATTGTTACCAGGCAATGAGAGCCTTTCCAAATCGAGTCAGATATCATCGATTGGTAGGAAGGCTCAATTATCTATCACTCAGCCTGATATGTCTTTTGTAGTTAGTGTTGCCAGTCAATTCCTCTAATCTTCTTATACTAGTTATTAGAATGCAGCAATCAGGATTTTTAGATATATTAAAAGTGTCTAGGTAGAGATCTACTATATGAGGATCATGGCCATTCCGAAATAATTAGGTATTTTGATGCTGATTAAACAAGTTCTCCATCTGATAGACAATACACTTACAGGTATTGTATTCTTGTTGGAGATAACATAATATCTTGAAAAAGTTAAGAAACAAGATGTTATTACTAGGTTAAGTGCAGAAACAGAACATTGTACCATGGTCTTGGCAACTTGTAAGCTGATTCGGTTGAAATAGTTACTTAAGGAATTAAATTTTTGTGAAACTTCACAGATTGAGTTAATTTGTAATAACTAATGTTATCAAACCCAAACCGACCCAACCGATTTGACTCAAAACTGGCCATAAAGGCAAGCTAGTCCACTCAATTCACCCGGATTTATATTAAATCAGGATATCCTAGTTGACCTAGTTGGTCGAACCAGGTTAAGCCAGTCGATCTGGATCATTGGACCAAGTTGAATCGGGCGACCAAGACCGGTTGATCAGGACTCAAAGAAAAAAAGTACTAAAAATTTAAATATGTATTCATATTACATTATGATTTTATAAAATATAATCATTATATCTTGCTTATTCAATAATTATTTGATGATTTTAATCCCAAAATAGATTTAATTGTGTAACGTCATATATATTTGTCCATTATAATTAAATTATCCCTTATATTTTTACTTTTTCGTGACCACGGTTCAACCCCTGACCCTCAGCATATCTGGGTCAAACTTCGGTCCAGTTCTGACAATTGGTATTAATCAGGCGGCATTACATATTTTTTCAATCCAATCTTTCATGAAAGAACTAAACATATAGAAATCAATCGTCACTTCATTCGAGAGAAAATCTTACCGGCCGCATTTTCACCAATTATGTCAATTCAAATGACCAATTTGCAGATATTTTGACTAAATCTCTTAAAGGTTCTCGTGTTTGATATATTGTAACAAGTTTAATGCATATAATTTATATGCTCCAGCTTGAAGGAGAGTCTTAAGTTATATATAGGTCCCACATTGTTAATATTATTATATTCATGTCTTTTGTACACCTAAATATACATGTACTGTATAAATACATTTTTCAAGAAAAAATTGAATATTTTTAGAAAAAGGTTTCTCCCTCTTCTCTCTCTTTTCTTCAATCATAGTCTACCACCTATCAAAATTTTTTCACCTTCATTACTATGGTGTTCTACAAATCCATCTCACAGCATTTAGACTGCAACACAATGCTAATTGCAATTTGCACTGCCCATCAGAAACAACAAGAAAAGAAAATCACACTATAATTGCATTTGCAATACCATCTCTTGCATCTATGACACTAGCAAAAACCAACAGAGATTATTCAATTAAATATTTGTCAGATTTTAATATCCAACATAGTATTTGCAGGTGCGGCACTGCCAGCACCAATATCAAGAGGAGATAAATGTGACAACAACCAACCAATTTAGAATCTCAAATGTGTCTTCCCAATGCCTTACAAAGTGAGAGTATATCGTCAATGCACATCATGGTCCGAGAAACACAAAGATGGAAGCAATGTACTACAACCAAGCAATTAATTGTCCATACTATTAACACTCAAAATGATAAGGAGAAAATTGAAATAGGTTCTTACAAAGGAATACGATGCATGAATTTTTTAGGTCACAAGGACCAGAAACTTAATGCCATCAGACCATAGGCCATGCTGGCATTTGGATGATTTTTAGGATATGATTAACTTCTCAAGGCAAGTTTAAGATTCATTCATGGAAGAGTAAACATCAGATAAGAGCACATGAATAATCCTTGATGTCACAATGAACTCAAGTAATTTAGCACAAGAAGGTAGAACTATTGATGGAGCAACAACTGTAAGATAGAGCAACTAGATGAAATTGAGATGTACCATTCATGTCTTTGGAGATAAATAGATCATGTTTGTGATATTGTTATGGCCTTATGAGTCTCCTAGGATAAAAACTGATGAAAATTTCTTGTGACTTTCTTCTTCACTTCAACCAAAAAAAAAAAAAAAAAAAGAAAGAAAGAAGAATGCACCTACCTGTGAAATTAAATTGCTAGAATAATAAATCATAAATCTGAATAATTGACTTAACTGCAACATAAACACGTGCCCTGATGACAAAGGGAAGAGATCTTTGAGGATCTACCAGCTCCCGTGCTAACCTTCTTATGAAAAAAGGAAGGTCCCGTACTCTCTGCAGAAATGAAAAGTGTGAACATTGAATCAGTAAGATATGTCCATAAAACCCTCTCAGGATTAAGAAGAAGAAGAAGAAGCACTATGTAAAAATATCTAAGGTCCATGATTGAATTTACCGCAGTGTCAGCACATGAGAACCTAGAGGAAAGGCAAATCATATAACAAGAACAACAATCCTTTATGTATAGATGTAAAACCAAATACAGCTTGATCTGCCTTTTTGTGCTGTGATTCCCCCTCCACCCACACCCCACAACACCCACCACCCCTTCCCTCCCTTCCTTTATTCATTACAAGACTAGTCAAACACCTCAGAAGGTCTCTTAAACAAATTAAATGCCAATTTAATTTGAATAAGATACTGTTAGTTGCAGAAATTTAAAGAAAAAGAAAAACCTGAATGAGACCAGTAGAGTGACCACCAAAACATCGTTGTAGGTGTGGATTTGCGAAGAACCTCCTGAACATCAGAATCGTGGTGCTGTTGAGTGGAAGAATCATCCTCAGTAGGAACCAGGAGAGTGATTTGACGACGGCAAAGAGGGCATTTGCAAGGCTGGAGTGCGGATCCATGATGCCAGACAAGCATTATACAATTACCTGAATTAATTAAAAAAAAAAACCTCATTAGTTAATCAATTATAGTTAATCTTCCATCCATGAGGTTTAAAGTAAGGTAAGTAGAAAGTGAAAGAGCACCAATTCATTGTCTTCATCTCCATTCATACTCATACCCATATACAGAATAAAGCAGCTAACCCTACCCAGATTTAATTTAGATTTATGGCTGTTTTCAAAAAAGCAAAAGGAGCAGAGAGAGCAAACCAACCGCAAAACCAGTGAGAGCAATTGGCTTGACAGGGGATGCGGAAAGGGCCATGACACACCGAGCAAAAGTCATTATCTGGAGGTCTCTCCATACCAAGTATATCATATTCCTTGTCAATATCTGTTAGTATATGTATAGGCAGTACATGCACATTGCTTCGTCCTTCAGAATTGACAATTTCAATTCACACAGCAAGATGCCAAGAACAAAGGAGAACACCCTTACCCTTCGTACGCACTTTTCTGTTCTGTTTCTGTCTATTCGGTGAAATACCCATACCCATACCCATACCCATATACAATACTACACCCGTTTGAACATGATATCGAACGATCCAATGCCCTAGTCTTTCCATTTTCACCTCAATGGGCCAGGGCCTTGGTTTTCGTCTCTATCCATGACCTCGACCGTGAGCCTTTTTTTTTTTTTTTTAATTATATTTATGCACTCCGAGAATCATTTTATTGACTTCTAATGATACATTTTAATGTAAATTGCACGTAATGCCCTTGAAAATTATAAAATTGCATAATCTCAATTTTTTTTCCTTTATGAAGTTGGTACTTCCTTTCTCTAAATAGAAAAATTTAGTCATAGTTATTGGACCCCAATATCAACCAATGAGTCAACAAGTCATTAGAAGCCCAAAAAGATTATTGGCCCAAAAAGCTTCGAGCCATGAAAGACCTAGCTTGCCTCTCCTACGAGATCTCTAGCCATTTAAGGTGCTTCGCCTTGCAAACTATCCTCCATAAAGATTTGGACACTTGTGAGTCTCGAGGTTTTATTCGTCCTTACTCACAAACTCCTCAAATGAAGGCCCTTTGTGACAGTCTCAACGATTGCGATGTTGAACGCAAAGGCTCACAATTTCCAATCTGATACTCTCCTTACCTTCCTTGAGCGAAATGGCACATGTCTGACACACTCCATACTCGACATTATTATCTCCTTAGATCCATTCAGCTAACAAATTTTGGAATCTATCACCTAGAATAAAAATATTATGTGGGCCTCGATTCAATTATGGTCATTATCTATAAATAGACTCTTACGTCAAAGGCATGAAGGTAAGCAGAATAACCAACTATATGAATTATATATTCTTATCTTTTTTTAGAACCACAACTGACTTAAACATTGGAATAACCATGTTAAGCCACTCCTTCAGTGTTGCTAACAGCGTTTCTATGTTACAAGTTCACGGTGCTCTTGCATCTAACTCTACAACGATTTGGCACTTATAACACTCTCTAAACGGTTGTGTGATTAATTATCTAGTAAGTTGTTTAACTAAAAATAAAGAATTAATCTCGTTTGATGCTATAAATTAATTTTTTACTTAGATACATAACTGTGCTAGAATGGAGATGCTATTTATAAATAAAAAAACACTATTAATAATAAATATATTAAAGGATATGGATATAATTATAGTAATAATTATTAAAGAAGGTAGAATGAAATGGGACTTCGCTTTCTCAAAGTTGGAATCAAATTTCTCTTCAAAGCTAGATTCATCAATTCACATGTTGACGATGGAATGTCAGCCACAATTGTCACATCCCTAAAGGTACCCTAGTTGCGTACTATAAGTGAAATTGAATGTTGTACAATACAACTAGTTACTTTAAGGATTGTGACCTTTAATATAGGATCTTTTGGGTTACTTAATAAAAAATTATGTATATACATAAGTTACATAATAACAAAGAAATAAACTATATATAAAAATCCGAGTAATGATTACTATAGATGGGTTAGTAAACTTAAAGACTCATAACACGACTTTGTAGATAAAGAAATTACTACTATAACTATTCTAAGGATCTTCTACTCACTCCCATTCCATCTAGCTTTAGATCCTTACCGGCTCAAATTTCTAAGACGGCACTAACCAAGGTTGAAAGAGAGCCTTGAAAAATCTGTAAGAGTGTGAGCATATCTATAGCTCAGCGAAGTAACCATCACATATTAAATATCAAGCATACCAAACAAGTTTATTATCAAGTATGTGCAATGCAACACTAAAACGAATGTGAAGTACAAGTTTGGACAACCGGAATCTAACAAAGATGGAGATTTATGCGTTCTCATTGAGGTTGAATGAACCAAGCCAAGGAATACATCCTTATGACCCACCCGCTCAAGAGAAACGAAGAACAACAGGAACAATTATTGCGCCAACCATTCCACTCAGCTATCCACCTGGCGTGCTATGTTGCCTAGTTCCACTCGAAACGCCTTTATAAGTCTAGCTCATGTAGGGCTCTCATATCAGCTAGAGGGTCGGGAATCTCCTGGAAACCACTAAACTATCAGAGCACCCTGTCTGGATAGTAATGTTCGTCAATGTGAAAGCAAACTTGGGGACTTGAGCACACTATATGTCACTATCAGCCCGATAGTACTCAGGGAGGGAATACATAATAACTGCGTAGGGGTCCCAAACAACCTGTAGAAGAAAAAATGTTTAGTATACATTAGTAAACACAATGAAACTATATACATGTCAACACATAAAATGTACGAACCGATACCTGGCTAGGGAGTTGCCTATCGAAATACCCCTTATACTCGAACAACAAATGTGTGGGAGAGCGAGTGACATCAAAAGTAGCACCCCAATAACTGATCAATTGGCGACCTATAGTAACTGATGTGATCTATCAGTGCAGAGGGACGATGTGTGGGAAGTGCTCTCATGCCCAGATCTACAAGACTACCAGCGGTCGTACTACGTCACCCATGTTTATATGGGAAGCCATGCATAACTGCTTATATGGCCATGCCAAGCAAGTTGCACCCTATGTGAACTGCCTTACTCTCTCTAAGTCATCAAGCTGCTGGAGTTACATAACGCGAACCATATTGGATGATTTATCCGTAACAATAAAGCCTTTCAAGAGCAATAAATTACATGCCCCAACATATCATCGAAGAGTGATGTTATCTGCCTGATAAGGTACCACTCTAAAGTGTGTATCTAACCATAACATCTTTAGCCAACCACCATCCACATCCACAATGAGTTGTGGTCTAACTCTCAATAACTAGTGGCAAATGAGGAAGAGGAGCTAGGGTGGTGTTATAATTCTCGGGCGCGCCAAATGAGGAAGAAGAGCTAGTGTGGTGTTATAATTCTCGACAACCTCTCTTGAAGAGACGAGTTATCCACTAAGGACCTCGTCTCTTCAATAGATGAGGTTCTCACTAAAAGACCTTGTCTCTCGAAGATATGAGGTTATTAGCAAATGAATCTTGTTTTTTCAAGGACGAAGTCATTAGTAAAAATAAAGAGAGACAACATTAACTTGCCTAAAACCGAGATATTTTTATTCTTGGTATTTTTGTAATATTTTAAAAATTATAATATTATTTTCCTTTTCTCCCAATGGTTTTCAGCCAACCACAAAGCTTGCTAAAAAAGAAATTACCAATGGACTAATGAATTGTATGTGTAGGAAAGCTTGTATTCAATGTACTTTCTTGGCATTTGGTAATTATACAGGTATGCTTGGATAAATTACATTAAACAAGTAAAATGAGTGCTCGTTATTTATTTATTTATGAAGTGAAGTTTGTGAATGTAGTTTGAAGGTGATCAGACGGAATGATGCAAATGAAATGGAATAAAGGTTGGGTTCGGAAAGAGAGACTTTCCTTTTCTTTTTTTTACCCCTTTTTATAATAATTATTATTATTCTTTATGGGTCATTATTGCACGTTTTAGTAAAATATAATTAATTTTTTTAAATTTTTTTATATACATCAATATATCTCCATGAGATTGATTAAATATATATATTATATATATAAGATAGTTTTAAATGTTGAATTGATTAATTTTACGATTAAGATAATTATATATTTTTACAAATGCTAATGGGTCATTCACTCTTTCTTTATTAAAATTATAAAAAAATAAAATAAAATCGAAGAGCTTGCTTTTATGTTTTGACAACACAACGCACTCTGGATGGTCCTAGTCATAGGATTCCAGCCCAAACACCACACTGCCCCCACTCCGCATTTTACTTATACTCCAAACAGAGTAAAACAAAACCCCACTACAGCCGCTGTTTTTTCATTTCCCTCTTCTTCTTTCCCTTTTCTCTCTTCTCCAATAATGGCCGAAAAAGAAGACCCTTTATTCCCTTCAGCTTCTGGTGATTCCAAAGACAAACAAGACCATCTCCATCTGCATCTCCATCCCCGAACCCACTTCCGGTGGCTCACGAAGAAGAAACACAAGCTCCCCCTCCCGTTCCTGTACTTTCTCCGAACCCCGACATTGGAAGAGGTAGCATCTGTTGTACTTAAATCCCATGAAACAACACCAGCAGCCACAGCCATAGCCACAGCCACCTCCGACCCCGATCCCAAGCCAACCCCAACGGAAAACCAAAAGTTTCCATTTCCAACCCCTGCCACCACCGTCTCCTTCAAAGAGGAGAGCAACCTGGTCTCCGATCTGTCCGAAAACGAAAGACGGTGTCTCCAGGAGTTCAAGGTTTTAGCAGAGGATGCTGGTCTCCGTAACGACTCCATCTGGGGGATCCCTCTTCTGGCGGACGACCGCACCGACGTCATCCTCCTCAAGTTCCTCCGTGCCCGTGACTTCAAAGTCAAGGATTCCTTCTCCATGCTCAGGAATACTCTCAAGTGGCGTAAAGATTTCGGGATCGATTCCCTCGTGGATGAAGACCTGGGGATGATCTTGATAAAGTTGTGTTCATGCATGGACACGATCGGGATGGACATCCCGTCTGCTACAACGTGTATGGGGAGTTCCAGAATAAGGAGCTTTATAGCAGTACCTTCTCGGATGAAGATAAGAGGATGAGGTTCCTGAGGTGGAGGATTCAGTTCTTGGAGCGCAGTATTCGAAAGCTCGACTTCCGCCCTGGTGGCATTTCCACCATCTTCCAGATCAGTGATCTTAAGAATTCACCAGGTCCGGTAAGCGCGAGCTCAGGCAAGCTACCAAACAAGCTCTCCAATTGCTTCAGGACAATTATCCCGAATTTGTTGCCAAACAGGTAGCTTTATTTCATTTTTATCATTTAATATTGTTTTAACAATTTGATTTGATCTGTGTTTGTGATTCATATTACAAATAAGGTTTTTATCAATGTTCCCTGGTGGTATCTCGCATTCTATACCATGATGAGCGCCTTTTTAACCCAGAGGACAAAGAGCAAGTTTGTATTCGCAGGCCAGCAAATCCCGAAACCATTTTCAAGTAAGTAGCTTAATTCTATTCTGTTGGCATCCACACCACATCTTCCCCTTTTTTTTTTCTTTTTCAAAATCAATTTGCAGCTGCTTTCGTATTTACCTCTGTTCTCGAACTGGAAATTGACAAATACTGTTTTTCTCTGTTCTTAACAGATATATCTCCCGAGCAAGTCCCTGTGCAGTTTGGTGGATTGAGTGTAGACTACTGTGAATGCAACCCGGATTTCACTGTCGATGACCCTGCCGCGGAGATTATTGTAAAGCCGGCTACTAAGCAGAATGTTGAGATCCTGATCTATGAGGTGCTAAGCCCATTTTTACTATTATGCTTGTTGATTTCTAGTTTGTTAACTTTAATAATGGGTTTCTGAAATAATAATAGTAGTAGTAGTAATTAAGCAATTAAAAAATTTCTGCTTCCATCATCTCATCTCAGAAATGCACCATTGTATGGGAGCTTCGTGTTGTCGGATGGGAAGTCAGTTATGGTGCTGAATTTGTGCCAAATTCTAAAGAAGGTTACACGATAATCATCCAGAAGGCCACGAAGATGTCCCCTCACGACGAGTCGATCGTGCATGGCAGTTTCAAGGTCACTGAACTTGGGAAATTGCTATTAACAGTCGACAACCCAACCTCTAAAAGGAAAAGGCTTCTTTATAGGTTCAAGATCGAACCTTATGCCGAGTGAGGTTATGCTTGTGGATGAATCACCATGACCATGATCAAATCCCTTTCTGTATTATTGAAGAGAGAGTTGTTTGATTCGTTATTTTGGCACTTGGGTCTCGTCTCGTGATATGGATTTGGATGGATATATAATGAAAACCTGTAGATCTATCTGTTCGAGAACTTTGTGTTTATTTTTTTTGTATATTTTGGTAAACTCTTTTTGTTTAGATGTGGCGGTGGTTGGAAATTGACGTGCGACTAATTTAGTTGAATATGCTAATAACTTAACTAGGTTGAGGTTGTTGCTGTTTCTTTCTGATAAGCTAAATTCCCTATTCTATTCCTGATTATTTTTATTTTTATTTTTTGCTTTGCGTCAAACTTCCTACATTACAGTTTTTTTATTGGTATTGGTCTTGAGAGATCAATCAATGAGTTGGTCATATGGTTGCGTTGCAAATCTTCTGTTCTGAAATTGGTGTCACTGTTCAGCTATTATTGGTCAGCCAGTAGACTTTGGATGACATTCAAAATAAAGGATGGCATATAAATAAATATTGAGAGGAGATAAATGCGTGGCATCCCAAGGCTCCTAACATTAGTGTATGTTCTTTAATATCTTTAATAATTTTTATAAGGTGTGGATCCATCCTTCCAACTTTTCCTTTAAACTTTTAAAAATTGGAACATTTAAGGACAATCAAAATTTTTCTTGAAAGTGGGGTGAAATGAATATAGATGAAAGTTTAGAGAGTGAATTCGTACATAAATAAAAGTTTCAAGGATTATTTTGCAATTTCTTCTATTTTGTTTTATCAAAAAATATTATATGTTTTTAGCTATATCAATTTTTAAAAGTTCCTACTTCAAAAGTTTAGGATGGAAAATCACATGAAAATGTAGTTAAGAGGTAATTTATTTATTTTCAATTAGGGAAAAGGAAAATAATACTGATTTTTTTTTTAAATTACAAAAATGGTACTAAGATAAAAATAATATCAGAAATAGATAAGTTGATTTCATCTCTTCAAGAGACGAGATCACTATATTTGCGCTGATCTAGTCTCTTCAAGAGACGAGATCGATTACTTATGATTAACAGATGAAATCAATTTACTTATTTTTAGATTTATTTTTTCATTTGACATATTTGTGTAATTTTTTTTTAAATGGTTATTTTTTTCTTAATCCTTCATTAACAATTGTTTAAATATTTTGTTTTCCTTTCACCAACTATGAAGGCCTAGTAGTGGTAGGGCGGGCTTGTGTTATTGGCTTCTTTCTTTCATTCTTTTCTTATGATAAGTTTGATTAGTATAAATTTCTTGTTATCCAAAATTCGGTTTTGTGAAGACGAACATTAGTTATCCTATGAAATTAAACTTTTAAGGCCTATTTGAATTGTCGTTTTGGTGTCATTTTTAAACCGAATCAAGACATATATGATACAGATGAAAAACCAATATATATATATATTATTTTTTTATAAACTGATTAAACTAAATCAATACTGATCTATACTGATACCAAACCAATACTAACCCAATACCGATCTGATATAGATAAAAACTAACAATCTAAACAGGTCCTTAACTTATGTAATGCAACACTAAAGTCTAAAACATACTCGCCCTTTCACTTCCAAATGGTAGTGGTCATGGATTTCCCTTTGCTTTGCATGAATTTATTTTATGAGTTGTAATATATATTCATCTTTTGATGAATTTTATTATTATGATGGATCTTAACTTACAACTTACATCCAATATCAACCATAGATCATGGTTTAATTTTAATTTATTTCAAATTAAACCAACAATTTGATTAGGAAATTTTCCAAATCATTAAACAATGGTTTGATTTGATTTAGATTACATATTAAATCATATTTTTATAATTTAAGAATAATTGTATTACATGTAATATCATATAAAATATTAAATTTATTTGATAATAACAAGTAATAAATCACATGAAAGGTAAATCGAGTTGACAGTCATATAATTAAAATTTTTCAAATATTTATAAACAACCAATTTTATTCAGAAAGTTAATATATAGCATATATTTTGAGTAAGCATTTTTATATAGTTGAAGGATAATTGATTTGATATAAAAGTTGAGCAATCATACATTTTAATAAATATAACATAAAAAAAATTCTTTTAAGCACTATATTATAACAAAAGAAATTTTTTAATTACAAGTAATTACATATTTTTTATTAATTCGATTTATCTCGTTAAACCTGTTATAAATTTACAGATTAGTTTATTTTAGAATTTTTTTATTTTAGTTTGATTGGTTTTACAAATGGGTTCGTGTGATCGGTTTTTTCTCACTCGTACAGCCAGATTCATAATAATGTTTGGAGCAGTGAGGAGGCCCATGCCATGTGTGTGTGGATCAGAGTCATGTCGCGTTGGTCTCCTTCTCCTCACTTGGAACGAACCCGGCCTCATGCCTCACTTTCCACCTAACCACACGGACTTCCCAGACGGCCATGCTATTCTACTATTTCGTTAAATATTCTTACTTTATCATGGGACCCCGTATAAATAGCAATCCAATGCTAATGCTTGTGTATGCTTGCCAATTTTCTTCGTCACAGCTTTAGTTGTTACGCAACCGTCAAAACGACCTTTTTAAAATGAGGTGGTTAACGAAGGAAAACTATTAGCCAACTTAAAATAAAGACTTTGTTCCAACGTGATTGGTTGGTGTAAATATGATAGGTTTGTTTGTGATAGATTAATTCAAATGTAGAAGAGTCAAATGTGATAGGTTCATCTCGTCTAAATGTGGTAGGTTCAAATGCAAATGTGGTAGACTTGCTTGTAGTGGGTTGGTCCAAATGTGGTGGGCTTGTCCGTATTTTAAGTTGTCGTATAATGACTTAACCCAATAAGGACCCACTAAACGAGTTAATGCAAAAGTTAAGCATGTTTTGTATTCATTATTTATAGCTACGGAATAATATATTGAAATATCTTAAACTATTTTATAAAAAAGATAAATTACACTAGAAGGTCATAACATTTGAGAGTAAGTTTATTTTAGATCTCAATATTTGAAAAAGTATGTTAATTTGGGTCCTTAATGACACGTGTTAACAGGAGAAGAGTCTTTTAAATTTTGATTAAATATGTTCTCTATTGATACGTGTTTTGGAGACTTAAATTGACTCACTTCTTCAAACGTTGGGCTCAAGATAAATTATTCAAAACGTTGGGACCCAGAATGAACTTACTCAAACGTTGTGACCCAAAATGAACTTACCTCAAACGTTGGGACTTTATAGTGTAATTCACCCTTTCATAAAACAAAAATCTTGGGAGTGTGTGGCAAGTTGGGAGAGAGAAACTCATTCAAGAGTTCAAGTAGTGATGTTGCCATGGACTTCTACTTGGGAGTCACAACTCAACAAGAGGGCAAAATCTAGGTCCTCCTAAAGAGCTTGAGGTCAGAAGGTCAAGTTTTGTGCCCATTTGGGCTCCTTAGGGGGTCATGGATCGTGGTCTTAACCTAGGCAAATCCATCATGGAGTGTTTGGGCCTATGGGCTTTAGTCTTCCTTATGGGCCTCATGGCTTAAGTACAACTTACAGTGGGATAATTAGGCTTTGATCTATTATTTACCATCAACACACCCCATAATTATCGTTACATTAAATGCTTCTATGTTTAGTTCATGTCAACAAGCGTTCAAACGCCACAAGTTACTATTCAAATGCTACTTGGCTGGTGTCTAGACATTAAGCAACTTAAGCTCCTACAAAATGTGTTGTAAGGCTCAATGGTATTCAATACGGGAATTTGTGGGATTAGACAATTAGTTAAGAGTAGGGGTCAAAATTGCAAGGGTTATGTAGGTTTATGGGATATTACATAAAGTGTTGCAATAAACTACCCTCGCTGATGATTGGACATAAGGAAATGAATCAAGCAAGACAATTTCTTTCCTTTTCTTTCTTAACAAGTTTCAGGGCTTATCAATAACTCGATGCATGATTGAAGACCTTTTTTGTTCCTTGTTCATTTAGCAGGATTCATGAATGCTCTTGTGCCTATTTATGTTTCTACGACGTTGCAAATGCTTGCTTGTTGGACTCTTAATTAATATACTATACTCAAGATTGTTAAAAGTATGTGTGACATGCGAGTATGTATTTATTTATTGTGTCTTAGGTTTTACCACTCATTCTTTTAATATTTTAGGTACTATTAATGATTCACACGTAGACTTGCAATGAGACTCATTGAGTTTTTAGGATGATGACTTGAGCGATGTTCGATTAGATGGAAATGTTAGGTTATAGTTTTTGTGAGTTTTTCTAAAAGAACTTTATTGAAACTTTATTTCTATAGTTTGATGATAGTATTTAATTAACTATTAACTATTTTACTTTCAAATAGATCTTTATGTCCAAATCGTTTTCTCGTTAAGCTATGCTCATTTGAAGGGCCCTAATGGGTAATGTTTATGGATAAGTATTTTTATAAAATCTATATCTTGAATAAGTTATTTGACAAGTTTTGAAATAACCTAACTTATGAAAAAACAAACAACACTCTGTTGAAATTTCTATAAAATTAATATCAAATTTTTAAATAAAAAATTGATTAGAAATCTATCTAGTTAAAGTATATCTTATATATATCATTAAAGGTGATATATGTGGCAACATTAATACACCAAGTGCACTCATAATGTAATAGTAAGGCTTTTAGAAGTGGGTTTTGTAAACCCCGGTGTTCCTAGTAGTCAAGTAAACTTCGGAAACCGAAAAATGAAACCCTAAACCGGATTAGTTCAAGCTTTGTGAGAAAAACCTAGAAACCCTAGATCCGGCTTTCCTTCGGTTTCATATCAAAAGAACTTTTATAAAATAGTTTAATGTGGAATATTGTTTTAAAGTGTATTTCAAACTATAAAAAAGTTTTGATTTTGAAAAATTTTCTATTCCGGGCCTTCTCGTGCTCCATTACGGAAAAGTGAGCCTAGAAACTAGAAACTCAGAAAAATACTCCGAAATACTTTTTAGAACCGAAATTTTATAAGGATTTCAAAAATATAAGTTTTATAATTTTTCGGGTTTTAAAAATTACAGTTATAGCCTTTTTCCCGTATTTTCCTTACTACGGTAAAGTAAATGTCTTGTCTACTATTTATCACTATTCACAAGTACAATCCACACACACAACCCATACCCTAGTCTTCCATCCTTACAAACACTCATTATTTTATTTTCAAGAAATTTTTGTCTCTTAAATAAATTATCACATTTAATACTTTTATTTCATAAATTACAAATTTAACAAATTCAAATCCCTCCCTCTCTCTCACTCAATGGATGGCCGGCGCACACCCCTCCCAATTGCCACCAATATTGATTTATTTTATTTCTTTTTCATAAGTAAAACAAATCCTAATTCACTAATATAAATAATCTTTAACTTTCTCTCTCCTTCATTTCATTTCATTTGTTCAAAAAATCACAAAACTCTCTCTCTATTTCCTCTCATTGCCGTGAGCCTATACCCCATCATACACACACACAACAAGCTTATTTCTTCTTCAATTCTTCACTTAAGCCAACTTTAGGTGATGATTCTTAAGCTTTCCTACCATTTAATCTTGTAATGGCAAGATTATTCATGTGTATTTTCACCTTAAATCCCCATGAGCATTTGCTAGGGATAAGAAAATGCTAATACATGAATATCAAGCCATCACAAGAGTAGATCTTGTGTTTGATGAGTTTTTGGTTGAGATATTATCATGTTCATGCATATACAAGTAGAGATCTTGCATAAAAATATATGTTCATGTTCTTAAACTCCTTTTCATGCATTATAAGTAGTAGATCTAGCACTTAGACACTCATATTATACTTGAAATTCATGTTCATATAGATATTTTGTGTTTTCATGTATTAATGCTCATAAAGATTTAGTCTTGTGTATATAAATATGGTAGTTAGTGGATCTTTATGTAGATAAGACAAAGAACTTAAAAAGGAAAAGTTTTTATTAGAAATGTTCAAAAGAAAATTCGTATGACTTCAAAGCCCTATTTTGAAAACCCTTGTATCAACTTTAAAACTCATGTTTTATGTGAAAAATGAAGGGTACAGGTAATAGGTATCATTAAGTAGTGATTTTTATAAGTTGAAATGAGTTTTGATGAGATTAATGTGTAAACCAAGAAGTAGAATCAAGATGGAAAATTTTAAGTTAGTAGTCAACTTGTAAAATTCGTAACTTTGGATGATGCCTATGGAAACACCTATTATTCAAGCTCAAAATGAAAGTTTTATGTATTAAATGAAGTCCTTAAGTAGTAGGTATAGTAAAGTCTTAAATTTTAATGCATTAAACAAGTTTTTCCCAAAGGAATCATTCAAAAAGTGGATTTTTAAAAATTCGGATTTTTGAGTAAATCCTAATTGAAAACATATTTGCAAAGAGGCAAATGTCAAATTTTTATGTAGAAATGAAGGTCTTAGGTAGTGTATGTTATGAAGACTCGATTTTAACTAAGATAAATAGAAATTCCTGAGAATGAATTCCAAAACACTAGTGTGATGTCAAAGTTAGAAAACTAGATTTTTCATAAGTAGTTGTTATTGTGGTCATGCAAAATAAAAAGTTATAAAATTTTCTTTCGGTAAAAATCATCAAGATCATGCATACATTAAACTCATCACATGTCATTCATGTTAGGAAATCATTCATATTTCATGTGCACTTGAATTATCAAATAGGAACATTTCAAACAATTACAAAACTATTTTCGGAAATGGAGATCGTTACTGATTAGATCTGAGCCCTCTGTTTTGTGACCTAAATATTTTCAAAACTTTAAAATAATATTATAATTAGATAGATCCTTCGAAGTAGATAGAAATCGATATATAATTTGCGAAATTCCAAGTTAAAATGACCAAGTTATGGCCGTTTTAAGTCGGGACTTCCGCAAATAGTGAGAATTACGATCTTAATTAGTTTTGATATATATTTTGGATTAGTGAAGTGATGAAATACTTATTAGGGTATTTCTTCCTTGTTCGGTGATCCCGAAACCGATGAATCGTTACCACCCAATCACTACTACTAAAAGACCGACGAACCATGGTCGAGTGAGTATCACTTCCGATTTCAATTATTGCTTGTGATTGTAATGATAGTTGCACTAGATACTTGGCAAAGATAAAATGAGTATGCATGATGGGGTTGAATGGGAATTATATTTGTTTGATGTTGATGTGAGAACTTGAATGTTAAGAATATCGAAATCTGGTGATTAATCGTTGCTTGTACAGATGAATTAGGATTGATTGTATGTGGATATTGACTGGTCACTTAAAAGAATTGGTATAATTGATTATTTGGAATTGAAGATGAATTTGAACTCATTCATATCACGATGGGAATGGAGCATTAGCATTTGTTGGTTGCCGGTGATCTTAAACGGTGTAATAGTTGGTTAATCGTGATCTATAAAATGAATTATTGAGTTGGTTAACCGTGATCCATAAAACGAATTATAAGTTGGTTGATCGTGAGCCTAAACGGCGTCGTATCGAAGGATTCGTTAATCTGCTAACTCGGAATGGAGGGCGCAAGTCCATCCACATATGATTTCCGACTGGTCATATGCTTGATGAATTCACTTGTTTGATGCATATCATTTGTCTGATTAATCACTTGTTTGATTGGTGTATTATAATTATGATCATGGAAGTTTTCACTCACTAAGCTAGTATAGCTTACGCCACTATAGTTTCTATTTATTGCAGCACGAGTTTATTTGGCTTAGACCGAGATAGGCTACAGCTCAGGTACAGGAGCTAGGTGTTTTCTATAGAAGTTGTATTCAAATTTGTTTAGACTTCCATAGGAAACTAAGAGACTCTGGATGACTGTAATGGACCTTTAAATATTCTTTTGCAGGGGAATGCCCCTTAGACTTTGTAACATTTTACCTAAGCGTTTTGATTTATTATCTAATGCTATTGAATGCCGAATTAAACTATTTAACTTCAATGAATAGAGTATTCTATTGTCGTAAAGGGACGCCTTACATCTATACAAGATTCCCGAAAGACTTGGATAGTAATTCGAGATTTTTATGTGGTATATGGCGGACTGTTACGTTTAGGATACCCCTATGGGGCGTGACAAGTTTAGCTTTGGGCTTGCATAAGCCTAAGTCTTATAATAATAAAAAGAAGAGACTCACTTTTAGATTTTAATATGAAATTGGCTTGAGGCTTATTTATTTAATCCACATGGCCTTTTAAAGCGAAACAAAATCTCAAATGAACTAGAAAGTGACCTACTTTAAATTTGATTTTGCACGTCAGATAACATAGTAAGACCGATGTTGAGCTTGGATTTTAATTTCTAATTTAATTTCCTTTAATCCGATTAATACTAAATCTTCACATGTTTAATAAAAATCATTAACTAAGAAGTAATGGAAATTTCTAATTTTTTAAAAAATTGGAGTTGCCATACGATTGAAATTCAGGAAAAAAATATTCAGGACCAATGGGTAAGTTGATCTTAATTTTGCTATTAATTTGCATAAAAATGTCTTTTAAAACAATTACTAGAAATTCATGAGCCTCAAAGCTATTTAATTAAAACCAATTGGTTACCACGTTTGACTTTTCCAATTATGATTTGTTCCCTAAAATATCCTAAATTGTATTTCTATGTGATATTTATAAAGAGTACTTTCCAATTTTATCAAGATTTATAAGGTAAGTCAAACATGTCAAACTTTACAAAATAGGCAACCAATATTTACAACATTCACATTAGGTTTTGAAAATAATTTCTTCCTTTTTTAGAGTCATCTGTTAGGTACCTACATACCTGCTATTTGGGAAAAGACAATATGTAGTTCTTTTATAAAAGATTAATTTGTTAATTATTTTAGAAATTTTAAATCTTATCTCTTTAAATTCGTTAATTTTTTTAATTTTATGAAAATTGACTTTTTCTATAATGCACCCTTAATCTATCAAGTTAGATTTTTGGCAATTTAGTAAAAATAAAATTTTCTAAGTGATAAAAGAATTTGAATAAGAAATCACAATCACATATCATAATAAACATATCAATTCATAAATATTGTCACAATTCAAATTACAATAAGAGTTATCGATATTTAACATGCTAATTTACAACAAGATGATCAAAATTTCAAAATCATGGTACATTGCCTATTATCCAAAAATACCATATATTGAATATGATAAATATTAATAGGACATGTACATCATGGCATCAATCACATATTCATCACATCAAGGTATCAAGAAAACATATCATGGTAGAAATCCCACATTTACACAATCCCGTATATATTATTACATGAAAGAAATTTTGATATTAATTTCATACAAACCTAAAGCTTTTTATTTTGAAATATATATACATAAAAGACAAACGACTATAAAAAAAATACTATTAATCACAAGTACTTTAAATTTTCAAGAACACATCTATATAATGAGAAAAGGAAATAAATATTATTAATTTAAAAAAAATATCTTTAGAACCAAAATAATCTCAATTTTAGGCAAATTGAACCTGTCTCTTGAACAGATGAGGTCATGAGACCTCATCTGTTTAAGAGATGAACTTAATATTTTTTGGTGAAGCTTGTCTGTTATAGGGGTGTTCACGGATCGGTTAATCAGTTCGTGGCCCTATTTTTTAAACCTAATCGTAATGTTCAGTTTTTTAATATTCCGATCCTTAACCGATCCATTATAAATGGTTAACTACCTTAACAGTTAATGTCATGCGCCGAGGGGTACCATAAACGTGGCAGTCCGCCGTACACAATACTAAAGCCTAGGAATGACTACCTTAGTCACGCAAAAGCTTCCATATCATGTACAAGGCGTACATCACAACCAAGGGAACGCATCGGAGTAGCGCAATTTATATTGATAATAAATAAGTAACAAGGCAAAGAGAATACTTATCATAAAACGTACACATATTACATTTCAATACTTAGGGGCATATCCCTCTATTATCTTCAAATAAATATACATCACTAATCATATAAGTCATTACATATAAAGAACCTTACAAAACTACTTCATCTTATAATTCCATTTCTTTCATAGAAGCTTAACATCTCTCCATGACATCTTTAACATCATGATCCCCAATTTAATCCACGGGTATACCTGTTTCAACAGAATCTATAGGGGTATAAGCTTCAACTAGTTTAGTGAGATATTCCTTTTCATTCGCACCATATATTCAAACAAGTTTATTTATATTATCACACATATGCTATGTATACAATGCAACAATCACATGATTACGCAAATATATATAGTTATCCGGAAGCCATATATAGAACGGATTTACCCCTCCATATCAAAGGTTAGGGAATCGAGGTTGAAGGTCCTCGACCTTCTACTGCTAGTCTCTAGGTCCTCACCCACAGCGTTTGGTTGGCTCGGCTTCGAACCTAGAGTCGCTTGCCCCAAGAGATTTGGATTCTCCAGGAAGAAACATGGCCCGTGGCACCGCACAATCACAGCCAATCCAACTCTACGCATAGGAGTAGCAGCCTTCCTAAAAAGATATGACTCGATAGATGCTATGCGTGAGCGTTTTATTTTTCTTAAGCCAGATCTTATTAAGGTTTATTAGGGGCGATCAATCAATTTAGCAAACAATAAACAGGCATACAAGTAAGTAAACAAAATTATTTAAACAAACAGTTCGAAGTTGCGATATTCTTAATTCTTATTTCACACATAAATATAGAATCACGTATATACACATAATCCCGAATTCTCCAAATATATATCCATTTTTATCTTTTCTTATTATACTAATGCTACTACTCTACAAGCACAAGCAAGGTAACGAAATTAAGAGAAATAACTCACTCGTCCATTTCGCGATCTTCTTAGTCGTAGTAATCATCGGGTAAGGTAATCTTTCGTCACCTAGACAAAAGAAATACCCGGGATAAGTCTTTCATGAATTTTCTATTCTTGGAGATTCTAAACTTTTCTTAAAATCGCGGTAAAATCGTATAAGAGGAAATTCCAACTTAAAATGGCCATAACTTGCTCATTTTAACTCGGAATTTCGCATATATATATCGTTTTCTACCTATTCAAAAAGATCTATTTATGTCTAAGGTTATCTTTGTCATATAAGGTCATTTGGGTTCCTAAAACATTGAGTACATATTTAAAATGAATTTTTCTAAACTTTTGCAAACCCATTTTCTAACTCAACTTCATTAAAAAAAAAAAATCCTTTAGTAAACATATAGATATATATATGTATATATAATTTGATAAATCCTTTGAGTATATAGATAAGCTCACTTTATATGCAAGATTTCTAATGGTAGTGTCTCAACAATTTATTTCATAAAATAATTCATTTTGATTTATTAAAACTTTAGCTTCGACAGTTTTGTTTCAAGTCTTTTGAAGAAACTTTATATTTTCATAGGTTGTTATAATTTGAGTATATTCTTATTTTATTTCCTTCATTCATTTTTCAAAACAAGTTAAATTTTCCTTTAACCTTTAGTCTTGCATAAATTTTACTCCTAGTGATTTAAAAATCAAACTTATCAAAAGTATATTAAGTTGATGAAAACCTTTTCATAATTTTGTATTTAGGATGGTTTTAGAAAATGAATCTTGTCTTCGATATTTATTCTAAAATATAAGTTTTGCTTTCTAAAACTTGTTCTTTTATTTCTTTTGAAAAGAGTCATCTTTATTTGATAAATCATTTGTTTCTAATTTTTATTTATATTCTTTGAAAATAGTTTCTCTTTTAGGAACTTGAAAATCATTGCTTTCCTAAGTGGGTTTTATCTTTATGGGTTGATTTTTATCTTAACTTTGAAAACTAGTTTGTTTCCTTAGTTTTGTTATGAAGTTAGAAGAGTTTAAATCTTAAGCTTTTGTAAAGCTTTTAATATTAACAAACTATTTTACTAAAACCTAGGTTACCATAATAACAAGAAAATATTTATTATGTTTCCTTGGTAATTTATTTATGAAAAAGTTGAGAAAACTCTTTTTATGTTGTTGATAATAACTCCATGATTTTATGATAAATTACATAATCGAAAATCTAGTTTTGAGTTTCTTTAATAAAATGAAATTCTACTTTTAGATTAGTTGAGACATTAACATTATGTAGATGCAAGTATCATGAGCATATAAAATAATAAGAACATAAGAAAATACTAGAAACAAATAATAAGCAAGAAAATAAAATATCAAGTATTGTGAACTTTAGCTTCATCAAGGTATCCTGGTCAAGTATTGGAGCCTTAGCTTCATCAAGGCATCCGGGACTAAGAATGGACTAGTCCCGCAAAATTAAAAAAAAAAAACAAAAGATTGTTTTGACTTGATATGGACAAGTCTAAGACTAGAAAGACTAGTCTTAATAATAACATGAAATAAATTTCATAACTTGAAAGTAAATAAATAACAAATGAGCTTATATGCTATAAATAAATATATACATAATATACATAATACTATATATAAGTTAGATTAGAAGCAAATAATAACAATAATAATAACAACGTAATAAAATAGGAAGTTTATGTACAATAACAAAATATGAACATGTTATTATTTTACTAGTCATATGAGTTTCAAAACAACACCATAGTCATGTTAAGTTACATGACATGAGTGAATAATAGTTGAAAGAAATATTTACCTAAAGTGTGTAAGCAGTATGAAGATGGCAGATGAAATGGGTATTATGGGAGTAGTGATATGTGGTAGATAGTTTATGTATAAGGAATGGTTTTTGTGAGGAATTGGTTTAAGAGAGTTTTGGTAGAGAGAATTCTTGAAGAGAAGATTTGTGGAGAGATTTTGAGAAAGTTTTGGTAATGAAATGAATTGTGTGAAAGAATGAAAGAGGAAGAGGGTATTTATAGAATTTTGGAGTGAATTTTTGATGTAATTAAATAAATTGAAAAAGAAAAATAATTTGTTGGAAGAGAGAGGGGCGCGGCCATAGGGGTGTAGAGGGGAGTGAGTTGATTTTTGAGTGAATTTTGTAAGAAAATAATTAATATGTAAGGTATGATTTGATATAAGATGTATTGGAAATATAAAAAGTAAGAAAATAGGTATGTAGGTAGTAAGAAATAGGTGTAAGAAAAAAGTAGAGATAGTGAAATAGTAATGAATAGTAGAAAAGTACTATGAATAGTAGACTAGACAATTAAAATATCGTTAGCATAAAAATACGCGTAATGATGTGGTACCTGTAATTTTTAGCTACCGAAAATTTTAAAACTGATATTTTTGGAATCCTTATATTTTTACGTGTCTATTGGTATAAACGGAATATTTTTAATATTCCGAGTTCCGAGACACGATTTTTGAGGACTGATCCCATTTGAGTCCGAAGGACACTTGAAATTCACGAATCTAATATTTTTATGTTACCCTATATTATTACGAACTATTTTAAGCTATTGGCTTAATTTCGTTTTCTAGGGTTTGAGAACGCGGGATTGCCGGATCTTAAACATAGGGTTCGTTATAAGCTTTGTTGAATTTAGGATTCCGATTTGACTTCTGGTTTCATCGAGATATTCGTAAGATCGTATAATTTTCGAGTTTTGATCGTTTTATATTTTAGCTTGACATCTATGGTTTATCTTATTTTATTTGCGATTATTTAATAGTTTTTAATTCTTAGGATCGTTTAACCGAGTCTAGGGTTATGAGTTGACTCAGTTTGACTTTTGGTGAAAATTGAAAATTGTGATTCTAAAATTTTACCGAAGGATTTAAGATTTTATCATTTCGTTGTTAAGCGGTATTTGGATCTATCGTTTGATTCGCGTTTTAGGAATTGGGTAGATGATTTAATTGGCGTACGAACGTTGATTATACCAGTAGTTGGACTTTATGTTTTGTTTCAAGGGTCATCGTTTTTCTCAAGATTCAAAAAACTCGTTTTTGATCTTATTTGGAATTAAGTTTTAACTTGATTCGATTTTTTGAGTTTCGTTTCCGGTGTTTTGACTCGGTATAGAATTTGGTTTTTATCTTGAGTCGATTTTCGGGATTTAAATTTTGATACTTAGACTTCTAGGATTATTTTCTAAGAATTATGAAAAATTTTGAGGGTTTACAGTTAACCGTTTTATTTGGTTAATTTATTCATTTTTGTTTGTAACCATTTAACGTAATGGTTTTAACAAATCAAATTGATAATTTCAACAAACCTTATTTTTTAGCCTTTATAGTAGAGTTTTTCTTTAAATTATTTTATATATTACAAGAGCTAGAAAAAGAAAAAGGAAATCAAATTAAGAAAAAGGGGAAACTGTCACGCCCCGAGATAAGGTGCAACAGCCCGCCCGCGAATCACTAAGTGTAATTCACGAAAGGCTCCTACAAACTTCGGTGAGTTCCTGACATATTTTAGTTTTCGAAAACTCTTTAATTAGTTTTCACAAATATTTATGTAAGCCCCGGAAAATTTCAGTAAATAATTCTACGATGAACTTCGAAAATAAACCCTAAAAATCACTCCAAATTAAAACCGAACTTTGAACGAGTCCTGAAATATAAACGAAAGTAAGAATTCATTAGTCTTGAGAAAATCTAAAAATAAAATAAGGACTACAAAAGTCCTTAAGTCCAAAAAACCATTACGAAAGATAAACTGCTTACCTAATCTATAATTCTTAAAAATAGGGATAAAAATAAAACACAGTGATAAATTGCTAAAAAGCAAGTTAATCCATAACATGACAATTTGAAGGATCAGGAAATCACCAAAGGCCAATTCCATAATTAGGCTTTGGCACGATTAAGAAAACTTTATCTGCCAATAATAAAATATAGACTTTAGAAATTCCCAAACGACCAGACTAATAATCCTAAGAGACGGAAATCACAATAAAGCCCTAACGATCAAATCAAACTCCCAAGAATCATAGAACGAGTTAGAAATTGAAATCTCGTAATCTTAAGAAGGAAGAATTCAAGAAACAAAATAACAAATTAGATAATCCTTAAGTTAACCAATTGTTCATAAAACCTTAAATCGAAGCAAAAATAAATTCGAAAACAAAACACTATGAAGATCCTTTTTCAAAGAAAATTATAAAAATCAAGATTTCCCCAAAATCATTCCAAAAATCGATATTTGACTCAAACTCAAGAAAATCATATCTGGTAACCATTACCGATATAACTCCGGATATAATAATTCAATTCAGGATTTCTGAAAAGCAGTAAGAGATATTAAGTACTTATAAAAATAAAATTTAAAATAAATTTCTCAAACTAAATACGTTGTATAAACAGAAAATCTCAGTTTCAATTTGGCAAAGGTCTAAACCGGAAAATCATCCGGAAACCCTAACCGGAATACAATAGTGTAAGTCCGGCAATCTAGCGCCCCTAACTCTAGAGGCCGAAAGGTAGTTTAAATATGTAGAATAGCTCGTAGTAATATAAGTTTATTTAAAAACATAAGGTTAGTAAATTTTTACCTATTTTGAACCCGTTCGGATACAGACTTCGAAAAGCGTATCCCGGGGCTCGAGATATCAAAAATATACCATTAGTACCATTAGACTCGTAATTCCACGAGATTTCTAAATATATCAGTTATATAATTTTTCGGGTTATAAAAGTTACAATTATAACCTTTTTATCGTATTTTCATTTTTACCGGTAATTGATTAGTCTTTTGCACTATTCATCTTATTTCATTACACAATTTTATTATTTTTTTTTTATAATGTATACCCGGATTTCCTAGTAATCAAGTAAACTTCGAAAACCGGAAAATGAAACCCTAAACCGGTTTAGTTCAAAGCGTTGAGAAAGACCTAGAAACTCTAATCCGGCTTTTCCTCGATTTCCAAATAAGAAACTTTTATAAGCAAAATTAATTTTGAATATAGTTCTTGATTATATTTCGAAACAAGAAAAGATCAGATTTTGAAAATTTCAATTCCGGGTCATCCGAGACCCATTATAGAAAAGCGTGCCCCGGAACTAGAATTTCAAAAATTACTTATGAGTACTCATTTGAACCGAAATAAAATAAGGATTTCAAAAATATATTTTTCATAATTTTCCGGCTTATGAAAAATACAGTTATAGCTTTTTATTCGTATTCCATTACTACCGAAATTAAATTGTCTTGTCAACTATTCTTCACTATTCACAAGTACAACCTATGACTACCTATTTGTACACCCTATATTTGCAACACTTACCATCACTCCATCAATCTCTCTTTTCAAAAACTTTTTATCTCCTAAACATTATTTCAATTTATGACAAATTGTACTCATTTCCAACAAAACAAGTTAAATCAAAATCAAATCTTCTCCTCCTCCCCATACATTGATTGGCGTGAAACCCTCCCCATGAAGCTCCATTTTGCAAATTCTTTTAAATTATTTTAGTCTCATTTAACCTAATTCCATTTAATATATAAGCTACTTTTCTCTCTCTTTCCTCATTCTTTCATTTTCAAACTTTCTAAAAGGTAAAGGAAGCTCTCATTCCTCTCTTTTTCTCCCCATGCCGTGGCCTTCAAACCCCATACACACACACACACACAACTTTCTTTTTCTTTCATTCATCTCCTATTTTACTCTAAGTAAATAAACTCCTACTCCTTCTACTCATAGATCCTTGTTATGGCAAGGATATTCTTGGATATTTCAACTAAATGTCCCCATGATCTTTTGGTAGGGACAATGAAATATCAAAACAAGAATACCAAACCATCACAAAGTAGATCTAGCATTTAAAGGAGTTTTACATGCCAAAAGCTTTAGAGTTTTAATCAAAAAGTGTTTGAACCAAAGATCTTCTATAAAAATGTAGTTTTTTATATTTCAAAACTTATTTAAGCACTTGATATAGTAGATCTACTACCATTTTATTACTCATATTCATGTAGGCATTTAAGATCTCATCATTATTTTGAGTTTATTGTGCATTGTTGGTCTTTAATGTTTTTGTCCTTAGTAAATAACATCCTAGTGTATAGATCTATAGATAGATGAGTTAATAAAGTCAAAAAGGAAAACACTTTTCAAGAAATGGACTTGTGTAAATTCGGATGACTTTGGAAACCTAGGATAAAGACACCTTTATCAACTTCTAAACAATATTTACAAGAAAAATGGAACCTATAGGTAATAGATAATGTTTAGCAATATTTTGCATGGATCTAAATGTGTTTTACTAAGGAAAATAGTTGAAAACAAGAGATGAAGTCTAAAAGAATTTAGAGTTAAAAGTCTTAACAACCAAAATTCGTAATAATAAATAGATAGCTAGAAAACACTATTTTTCCAACTTCAAAAATGGTATTTTCTTAAATAAATGGAGTCCTTAGGATATATGTATAATAAACACTTAAAGTTTTAAGTATAGAATACATTTTTCCTAAAGAAATCAACTTGAAAATGGACTTTACTAAATTCGGATTTTTGGAAACCCCCTAGTAAAGGACCCACTTAAAAGTTTACAAATGAAGATTTTATTTAAGAAATAAAGACCTTAGGATATAACTAATATGAGGGTCATAATTCTTTAAGCAAAATAGAGTTTTCCTAAAAGAAAATCCTTGTAATATGTAGGTGTGACTAAGTGTAGTAAACTCACTTGTTAAACATTAATATGAAATGGTTTTCTAAGAAAAGTTTATGTAAATTCTTTAAACCTAAAGAGCTATAAGAACTTAGACTCATTAGAGTTCACATCATGACATTCATGATAGGGAAAATCATTACCATTGCATTTAGTTTCATTTTTCACTTAGGAATCTCAAGTGCATTCATGAAAACCGCATTTTCGGAATCTATGTTACCGCTGTATAGATCTGATCCCTCGTTTCCGAGGCTTAGATATTTTCAAAACTTGATTTAAACTTCATATTTAGAAAGCTCTTCCGAAGTAGATAGAAATCGATATAAATTTTGCACTAGAATGTAGGACAAATGAATGGAATATGAATAATGGGGAATGATGGGAAATTATATGTTGATGATGATGTGAGAACTCAAATTAAGAATATCGAAACCGGGTGATAAACTTTGGTTGTGTAGTTAGCTATGATGGATTGTCTGAAAAATTGTTTGATCGCCTAAGTAAAATGGCTTAATCAACTACTTGGACTAATGCTAAATTGACATGTGCATATCACAAGGGGAAGGAGCATTAGCATTTGTAGGTTAGTCGTGAACCATAAACGACATCGAATAATCGTAGGTTGGTCATGAACCATAAACGACATCGAATAATCGTAGGTTAGTCATGAACCATAAACGACATCGAATATCGTAGTTACCGTGAACCATAAACGGATATTGTTAGTACCGCAGTAGTCGTTAATCTGCTAACCCGGGATGGAGGGCGCAATTCCATCCACATATGATTTCCGATTGGTCATATGTATGTTGAACTCACGTTTTTTATGCATCCACTTGCTTGATTAATAACTTGATTGAATTGTTGTGACATGAATGTTATTGTGGAAGATTACACTCACTAAGCTAGTGTAGCTTATACCCCAATAGTTGTTTAAATGAGCAGGTTATTCCATGAATGCTAAGTGGGGACTGAGATGGTTGAAGCCGAGAATGATTTCAGGATTCCGGCAAGGCAAAAGAATGCGCGAAGTTTTTAGCTAAGCTTTACGTTTTGCTTTGTAATAGTTTTATGTAGTGAAGTCTTGAGATGAATGTAGTTGAAGTTTGATGAATTGTATTTTGAAGTATAGGGTTTTGTATTTGGAGTATAGTGGATTGTATTTCCTTTACATTGTTACTCAATCGTATCAACAAAAAAATGTATCATTCTGATGTGTCTCCTTTATGTGTTAGACGCCTTGTACGTAGTATGGAAGCCTTCGCGTGACTGAGGTGGTCATTCTTAGGCTTTAATATTGTGTACAGCGGACTGCCGCGTTTAGGGTACCCTTCGGGGCGTGACAATTTAACTGTAGCGGAAATAAAACATTTGATACCAATTTCAAAAAGATTGCTCATAAGAGTAAATAACTCATAAAACAATAGTATCAAAATAAGAAGTGATAAAAAAAAATAGTAATCTTGCGCACGCAGGCGCCCCAAAAGTAAACAGTATCTCAAAAACAGTAGAGTCCTCACTAGACTCTCCAAAAGAACAGAACAGTAAGCATAAAACAATGCCCGCATCTAATCGTAGAACTCGTCAGCACACTCCTCGAAGTTGGTACCATGCCCCAAGAAGTCATAGCGGTCATCAGAATCGTAGCCATCATCACCAAAAACACAATTAGTACCTGAAATGATTAAAATGAGAGGCGAAGCCCAATATACAGTAACGTAAGCTCATGCGACGTGAATGCAAGCATACTTATTCTACCAAGCACAACCAATACATTAAGGTATTTAATTAAGCCAGCACATGAGCACTCACACTCCGGATCAAACACGGGGCAGGGAAATCCTTTCATGCATGCGCACACGACAAGGGGGATATGATATGACAAACCGATGTCACATCCTGGAAGCTTGGTCCTTAGACCCTGGAAGATATGGTCCGAAGACCCTGGAAGAAACTAGCGTCGTCTTCCAGCTGTGCAACCTCTCTTCAGTGGGGTTAATCGTTACCCCGCTACTGTACTAGCCCGTCGGCTAGCCACCGTACCATCAAGGGTGGACTAAGTGCCTACACTCTACCACATTAGAGTTGGACTTTAATGGGGTCGTCGGAACTCTCCGACCCGAGCCCAACCAAACATAAGCAATTAATCATTAAGCCGTCTTTAAGTTTTTAACCATTTTAATGACTGTCCTAACAAGTAATATGCATGTTACTGCGTACCTTGTATAACAGAAGGAAACTCGAAGAAGTCCAAAGGATAACAGAAAGAAGAATCTGTTAACAAAAGATTTAACATAATCAGGATTAAGCATTTACAAAGAATCATATCAAGTATTAAGCTTTTAGAACAACGCCTTAACCTTATAAGACTTTACAAAATTTTAGGATGAAATGGGCTTGGAGTAGATATGGAGTAAGCCCATTAAGAAATATGTAATTGGATATCTTATTTAGAAGTAATGGGCCTTGAGGGTTTACTAGTTAAGCCAATTAAATAACTATTAATCATTTTCACTTTATTAGGTTAATAGGCCTTGAAGTAGGCTTGGGCCCATTAAGGAAATCTATATATAAAGCTTAGAATTAAATTTGGCTTCATGATTGGGCTTAGGTCCAATTATGAGTTTAATTAAGTTATTGGACCTAAATATATGTGATAAGCCCAAAATATTAGAATTATGTCTTATTTAGGAATATTGGGCCTTGAGTGAACCTATTAGGCCCAATAAGTAACAAAGTTATAATTCAAGCTATAGGGCCCATGAAATATATATGGACCGATTAAGAGTCAATACTCTTGGATCTTAGATGATGTGCTTAAAGTATTGGGTGTAAGGTCCACTTCGAGTAAAAGTGGGTAATGGACCTCATTTTTATATTTCAAGCCCATGGGGTTTAAGCTAAAGTTATGGGTTTGATTTTTAGATTTATTTTTTAAGGGATATGGACCTTGATATGATATGGATAGACCCATATTAGAATAGGTTCAGATTGATACAAAATATTTAGGTTTGGTTGTAGGCCCAAAAACTACTCTATAGTTCAAGCCCATAATAAAGTATGGTATATCCTCACATTTTAGCTATTTGGGCCTTCAAATCATATTGGATTTTTGTAAAATAAATTAATTTTGAAAGATAATCAATAAAAATACTTCCATGAATTTTATATGATTTTTAGAGCCCAATAACTATTTTTAAGAATTCGTTTTTCACAAAGGACCAAATCTATCCAATTTTTCCCTGAAAGTCAGATTGTGCATACTTTACTAAAATGGGCATATCTGGGCCATCCGAACGAATTTTTGAGTGATTCCAGTTGGGTTAGAAAACAGACTAAGAGAGCTTTCCATTGGTACCTAATTCACATGATAAGAAGTTGTATGAGATGAGTTATGATAATTTGAATTTAGGTTAACTAATAGGAACAAAACAGAACCCACTGTGTGGTATGTTTTATTGCACAATTAATAAATCCATCAATTCTTAACCTTCTTAAGTGATTCTTGAGCCTAAATTATACTAATTTTAATGAAATAAAAGCTTGTAAAATTTCACGGTTTTTAAAGCTTATTTACTATGCTAAAACTATTTTTAAAGTCGAGTTTTAAACAGGGGAAAACAGAAATTTCAGAACATAGCCCAAATACAAGTTTAAAACACATAACTTGGCCCACAACGTGATCAAAATACCATTAACATAATATCACACCTAAACATGATACTAAACATGTCAATAATCATGATTAATCATAATCTTATCATAACACAAGTTAAAATCATCAAGTTTAGGCTCAAATCATCATATAACTTCATTTTTAACATGAATCAATAAAAGATATCAACATGGAACATCTATAACATGAATTTCTAAACATGTACAGCAGGTTCTTCATATTATAAATACATGCTCATCAAGTGATAATCAATATATATTAAGGATTCAACATATATAAGATGATTATATGCAATATACTTCACTATAACATCATTAACACCTAAATCTAACATGATTATCCAAAAATCATCAAAATATATCATCATATATATAGACATCTTACACGTGCAGCAAGTGTTCAAGAGGCTCATTAAGTGCTTTTCAAGTCTTAAATCAAATAAAAACATAATCAATCAAAGTTTACTTACTTAATACTCTTAAAATCAAGTTAAACTTCAATACACAACCACTACTTCAAATTAAATTTGATGAAGCTCCAAACCCTCAACAAAACTTCCACTTAAAGCTTGACCCCAAAATCTGATTTTATGATTTTAAACCTACAAGAATCAATATATCATTAGAGATCAACAAAGGGTTTTAAATAGAGTTGATTTTGAGGAAAAGTTAAAGTGGAACTTAACTTTGATGAAGATACTTGGAGCTTGGATTTCCCTCTTTGTGCCGTGGGCTTTTCCTTGCTAAATGGGGGTTATTTTATGTTGATTTCACTCTTTGATCAGCTATGTAAGGTTGCTGGAAGTTTGGATGTGTTTAGATGAATAAAAAAACCATTTTTGGTAAAGATCAAAGGTATATGACTAGAGATTTGTCCTAGGTTTCTCTCAAGTGTGTAAGATGAAATAAAAATGACATTTTTGGTTTGTGGAGGCAACTGACCATAGGAGTGTGGCGTGTGGATTTGTGTGTGGTAGGGTTAGGGTTTTGCCAAATAAAGAAGCTTTTATAGATAGTGACATTAGGTTAGTGATTAGATGAAAGGCTAGGATTTAATCTTGAAGCATGTGAGTGAGTAGGTGGGTTTCTTAAGCATGTGAGGGTTTGAGAAAACATTCTAGAATATAATTTAGGTATTTTAAATCATCTTTTGGGATTTAAGAATGTTAATTAGTGATTTTACACTAATTAACCTTGATTAGGACTTTAGAAGGAATTATTGAATTTAAGTCTAGTTAGGATTTTAATCAACTAACTAGAATCGTTTTGATGAAAAAAATATGAAATTGAATAATCAAGGAGTTTAGAATGGAATTGAGTGATCTCTAACACATAATGATCCAATTACTAACTCAATTAAATTAATTAAGTTAATTACTCAACTAAAAGTTCAACTACTCAGAGTTTTGAACTTGACCCACTAGTTTCTACACTTTACTAAAAAGTTTTAATTTTTTTTTTCATATTTTCAAGCTAATTCCTTTCTTTCGTTTTTAATTACATCTATATTTTTAAGGTTTTTCAGAAACACAAACCTTTGGATGTATCATCATTAATAAAATCAAACCAAATCAATTACTACATTAACGCTCATCAAACATAGGACGATAGTATTTTAATCAAAATCCAAAGAATATGAACATAAGTAAACTATATGTATATGTAAATCATAAGTGTGTATATATATTATATATTAAAAAATAATTATATGATTATGTAAATTATATATATATAATATATTTATAAATATTGAAATAGTTAACCGTTAACCATCGGTTTTTTGTGGTTACAAACCGAAATCAAAACTGAAAAAAATAAAAACCATAATGCTAAACCAAAACCGCCATATTTTTGGATTGGTTTCACAATTTCGGTTCGATTTTTCGGTTTCATCGGTTTTTTTGCACACCTCTATGAATAGACAGGTTCTTTCTAATCCTCCATTCTCACTCTCTCTCTAGTGGACTTTCTCTCTCTAGAACATCATCTTCAACCTCAAACTTCTTCTTCCCAAAAAAACTCCATCTTTTCCAGAGACTTATCATAACATGAACCCATCATCCATCTCTACCTCGTTGATTCCCTGAATTCAGACAAGGACTCCAATTGCACAAACCAAGGAAGGAGGATGAAACATTGCGCATGCATGGTTATCAGTTACATCATTATTATTAAACTTATAATTTAGGACTGCTCAAATTAATTTAATTCTTTAGATGAATCCCAAATCAAAATATGTGATAAAAATCATATTAGACTCAAGTAACTTTTGAAAGCTTATAAAATTGGAATTTTTATGCCATTTTTCATACTTGAAAACATTGAATTATGGAATTTTGAATTTAGCATGATATTTTATTTCTATCATATAGCTTAATTGAGCAAAAATGGGGTTTCTACAACCCATAGTGAAAAAATAATCCAAGCCTTCTAAATTAAATCTTTCTAAGACTTTTTTTTTTTTTGTTAAACTCAGATTCTTGGGCCTCATCACTAACCAAATAGCCTCATAAATTAGTCAATGTCATTAAATTGGTCAAAAACTCCATTATTGAAAATGACTCTATACACATACACATGTTGATGCATACGTACATTTATTGGTTTATATGACTATTACTTGCTTTTTTTCATAGTTATCAAAATCGCGATTTCACCTATACGATTCTATAAGTTTACGATCTTATAAGGTCCTTCCGAGTTTATTCATGTGTAGAATCATTTTCTTGTAGAAACTCACGATTTCAATCGAGTCTACAAGTAAACTTGGTAGAATCTTACATTTTTAACTGAGTTTATTGATTTTACCATTTGAGTCATACAAGCTAAAATATAGAAAATACATCATATTTTTACAAACTTATCAACTACTATGATGAAACATATTTCTTATCGTATTCAATTTTTTTGTCACACACTATCCCTTACTCTTTCCCTCCCTCCCCCCTAACTTTCTAAATCTTCATTTATGGAATACATTTAAGTCGAGTGATAACCGTAAAGTTTACAATAAAGGTTATTTGTTTCATTTATATAATTAAGAATTTATTATGAGTTGAAATGTTTAATTTCCTTTTAATTTATTATTTCTTTCGAACAAAATAATAGAAAATAACTTAATTTTAACTTTATTTTTTCTTTTTTTTATCAATTTATATTATGGATTAATAGCTATTATAGAAAAGCAGATATTAATTTCTTTATTTTTTTTTATATTATGTATATAAATTTTTTTACAACTTTTATAAGTATATCTATAGTTTTTTCAAAGCTATTTTCTATAGGTTATAGAAATTTATGTTTCTATATTTCGATTTTACATTCTGAATCTCAAATTTGACAACCTTGCTTTTTTTTCTCTATATTTATATGAGACATGCTATTTAAAAATGTTAGAACTCTTTAGATTATGGGGAAGTAATGCATGTGGTAAGGAATAGCTAATAATTAATATCAAGTCATTGCAAATAATTGTGACCTGCCAAGGGCCATAGCTTTTCTAAAAGTACCTGGTTTTTGCATAAAGACATTTCTTGTAAATATAAAATAACAAAAGGCAATTAGCAACAAAAAGTTACGAATAACAAAAGTTTCGGTGATAACACACATTAACTTAAACTTTTTTTCTAGCACTTAAAATAATTGATTTAGATCAAACGTAATGTAATGATAGCATAAAGTTTTCTCACTCTAATCCTGTGCCAATGTTTGTAATGATGGGAATCTTAAGAATGAATTTCAAACAAACAAAAGAACAAAAAAAAAAAAAATGATAACATTTAATGATAATTGTTGATAAATTTTCATAGAACTAGGATCTGTTGGTCATTAAGAATTAAGGATCAATAATGTTGTGAGAAATGTGGAGCCGTTAGGTTAGGCTATTAAAGTGCTGAAAGTTGGAAGGAGATGAACTATTGTTGTTGTTGTTGTTATCAATTGGTTTCTTTGGATGAGATTTTAGAATAGCTGTACACTATACTCTTTATTGTATTAATTTTTTTAAATATATATTATAATAGCAGTATATTTATTACTATTATTATTAAGCCAATCTACCCAATTATATTTGGTGTCAAAAAAAAAATTAAACAATATCTTTTTACGGTTACTTTTTAAATAATTCGTGCAAATTAATCTAACCACTCGTATTAAAGGAGGAGGATCCAGAGACAGCACAGGGACTGGGAGGGCAAAATGTAAATGGGCAGTTAAATAAAAAATAGGAATCCGATGGAAAAAGAGAGAGACAAACCCAAACCCAAACCCAACATAGCACGGAATCGTTGTTGTTGTTGTTGTTGTTGAAAATGGGTACAGTACAGAACAGAAGTGGCCGTTTTTTTTTTTTTTTTTTTTTCGTAGAAAAGAAAAGCATCATCTTTGGCTTTAATTTAATTACTGAGGCGACGCCCGTTGGTCTTCTGTCATATCCATCCGTCCCTTCACTGCCATTGGGTCCCCTTTTCATTTTTCTTTCTTTTTTCTCGTTAAATAATAATACAGTGCTTAAATCACAATTGTCTTTTTTTTTTTTTTTCTTTTTTCAATTATATCGGAAATTCAGGTATAGATCTTTCACATAAAAGATAAAAAAAAAAAAAATTAAATCTATAATTTTTCACATAAAATACTAAAAAAAATATCACTAGATTGCGAAACTATTAATAATCAAAATTATCTTAAAAATATTATTTGCTTTATCAAATCAGCCACATATTATCTTTGCTTTCTTGTGTTTGATAATTAGATTAAATTAAATAAAATGACATTTCTTCAGCGAATTCAAATATGGATCAATCCTACTTAAAGGATTTATGATAAAACTATTGATATCATTTCTTCAACAATTTCAAACTATTGAAATATAATTGGTGGAAATGGAATGGAAAGGCTTTGGCTTTGGCTTTGGCTTTGGCTTTGGATACTCATTTACTCACCCCAGGGCGAGGAGCAGGAGATGCAGATGTCTTTTTCACTACATTTGTTATGATCCAATTTGAAGAAGCTCTGGAGTCTGGATTTTGTCCACGTACGCATACCGCAGACATAGACGCCTACGCACATGCTTCTTCTTCTCTTCACTCTCATTTCTTCATCAATCTTATCCGCTCTTTCCTTTTGTTTTTATTTTTATAATAGTGTCTTCCCTCTCCCTACCATGCTCATAGCTTTTCTATACCTACCATTAATTTCTTCCTAACATTTTTTTCCCTTCTTTTGTCTTACAATAAATAGTTCCTCAAAATGTCCTTTCTCTCTCTTTCTCTTTATCTCTATCTCTATCTCTCTTCCCAGCTATTACCTCACTTTTTTTTTCTTTTCCTAGCCAATTTTTCTTTCAATGTTATATTCCGAAATAATCTCTATGCAACCTCAATTAGAGCATCTACATCTATAGAATCCTTTAAAAGATCTTTAAAGTGTCATACCAATATTTAAAGAGACTTTCCTTTCGAAGAGTCTCACTACTTTATTCGTAAGGTTTTTTACATAAGTTCATTCATTTTTTTTCTATTTTTGTGGGTTTCATTTACTTTTATATAATACCTTACTTTTACAAAATAATAATAAAATATTTCAAAGAAACTCACTTTTTGAGATCCTTCACAAAGGATCCCAAAAAGTTGAAGGAACCCTCTACATTCATAAGAACCTCAAAAAATACGATCCTTCATCTAGGAACTTGCACGAAGGAGCTCGGATGCAAATGCTCTTACAGATCGTGTCACTTTTAAAAATAAGCACTTCACATCTATGCATATAGAGCGCTTTTAAGTGTGGAAGCTTCATTCCAACATTGTTTATGATTGGTTTTTGAGGAGTGATAAAACTTAGAGAATCAAATCTCTTTTTTTTTTTTTTTTTTTTTCCCTTTAATGTTTTGAGAAAATTAAGATAGCCTTGGTATTTTCCTTTAAGCTTGCACGCTTTACAAACTCATTGACTAGTGGAGCATCTACGTCTATATAACTTAACACAAGTTCTTCAGCTAAGGATTTCATTTCACTTTTTGAGTTTATAAATATAGAGATAATGGTAGATCGGGTGCTAATACTTTAATTTTTGATAATGTGTTTTATCTTTAAATTTTGGCATATTAATGCCCCTACTTTCAAAATATATGAGATTTAGTGCCTTGTTAGATAATATTCAATGAACATTTATTTTAATAGTAAAATAATAGTAGGTCAAGTGTTGTACTTTTAATTTATGGTAATTATTTGCTAGTATAGTACCACATATTTAGATTTTGTCAATTTTTGGCTAAGTATTTGTCATTACTCTATCATCAAAACAAACGTCCATAAAATATTATTTAACAAAGACATTGAATCGCACATACTTTGAAAATACGAGCATTAATTTACCAAAATCTAAATATAATGCAATAAATTACCAAAAATTAGAAGTACAGGCACTTGGATTACCTTTATCCCTTATAAAATGGTTCATTAATTTTTTGAGTCATCTTCTAAGGATCCTAACAAAGTGAATTTCTTTAAAGTATTATATTCTTTTAAATAAAAGTAAAAGTGTTGTATAAAAGTAAATGGAACCCAAAAAATCTTAAAAGGAAGCAAACATATTAATGTAAAAAGACCTTATAGATAAAGTGATGAAATCCCTAAGAAAGTAGCATTCTTAAAATGTTAATGTAACATGCTGAAAAGGCTTATAGAGCTCTTTATGGATGTGAATGTTCTTGTAGGCTTAAATTATGATAACCACAAAACAAGTTACATGTATATTATTGTTAATAGAGTTACCTACCTACCACATATCAATGAAGGTTACATTTTTGTTTTGTTGCTCATTAAAATTACGCAAGCTCCAAGTTATACATGGAAGACTCATTTCATTCATTGATTTTTAGAGTTTTCCAATAAATAAGTATAGGCTCCAAAGTATATGAATAATTACTTCCTCCTCCTCATTACGACAAAAGAAGATTAAGACAAACATCTCACATGTAAATATGATAATGTACATATATACAATGTTAAGTACTCTTCAACATCTCTGTGTCAAAAAGTCCATGAGTATAATAGTCTAAGAATCCGTGATTCTAATTCTCCTAAAGCTTCTCGTAATCATATTTAGATGCGACTCCATGCTAGAATATTGTCACACAACGATCATTAGGGTGCCATTTTAGTATCACCAGTACTCCCGGTCTACTAAGTATAGCCAAGGACATGCAACACACAAACTTTATTGCCGGATATTCTCATCTAACAAGTACGAGCAACAAAAAATGTATACACATACTTGGAAAATTGTTTCGTTCCGAAGACTAGTATCCACCACCTAATTTACACACGAATAAGTTACTTAGAGTCTTCTATACATTTTATATCAGCTCTTGCTATATTCTTATTAAACTTATCCTTATCCCGCTATCATCTAGATTCCTAAGATCTCAAAGTATACTTTAATCCTAAATGAAAGAGGTAAATGGATTCTTCATGCTTTTAGGGAAAAAACAAAGAAAATAAAAAAAGGGATGATTTTTAGGGTATTATAATGTGCACAAATTAGTGCATAAGTGGGTATAAGGTTATATATCACTTTGGTAAAGAAATTAAGACCATAAATAGGTCCACGGGGAGGTACATGAGCATAACATGGGGGGTATACAACCCTGTGTTCTTTTCCATGCACATCTTTAAAGCCATGAGGATGAACACAACTAAGAATACGAGATCGTGTATATATCATATTCTTTCCATTTTTCTTTTTCGTCGAAAACATAGAGAGATACATAGCTTAATACACGACCCTATGTATGGGCCATGTATTTCTTGAAAACACCATTTCTATCATAGAGAGGTACAAAACCTAGTACATGACGCTGTGTTTTGGTCATACTCTTGTAGAAAACATCCCTCTTTGTCAATTTTCCCTTATTTTTATATAAAAACATGTTTTACTCCTTTCTCTACTTATTTTACAACTTTAACACCCTTTTGAACAATGTTAAGAGATTTATCTTTCATTATAATTGTCTTACCTTTTGGGAGTTCTTCAATCTTCCTTCTTCTTTAATTCCTTTATTTTGCATTTTTTAAGATTCCTGATGAATCTTCCCAAAACCCTTAGTTTTCTTCATTGAATATATCTCATATTTATAAACTTTTCTATGGAAGAACAATCCAACAATTTAAAATACTAGAATTTCTTTTACCTTTCATAACTTCTTCAATATTCTTTTCAAATCAGTCTATATCTCTTTCACTAGGCCTATGAAGATTCTCATTTCCAAGATTCTTCATAATTTTTTCTTGAGTTCATTATCTCCTCCCTAGAATTACACTATTAATTTTGGAACATTATGGATTTATCACCCCTTTGTTTTTTTTTTTTTTTTAAAGAAACAATAAGAAATTGTAAAGAAAACATTACATACCTTTATATTTTGTTGGAATTCTCCTAGAATTCTAGAGGAGCATTGAGAGAGAGGAGAGGAGTTTTTCTTTGTAACGATTTATGAAAAGACAAAGGTAAAGGCGATAACTCCAAGTCCTTAAATACATTTCTTATCCTTATGTTTTTAAGATTTTAGTGGTTCAATGAAATTGCCCTTGTTTTAATTATCAAAGTTACCTTCTTACCGCTTCATATGATTTTATTTATTTGGAATATGAAGAATTTTATGATCCCATCACCATCCAATGACTCACACCATACACAACCGTAATCAAATCACTAAAATAGTTACTATTCCAATTACTATATTTATTTTAATAATTAGATGATTGACCAAATTGTCCCGTCGATAAAATCGTAGAAGTTCCCTTGGGGTATTTCAAAGTTAATGGGAAAAAGTTACATTGAATGACTAAATTTTGAATAACTGACTTATTACATTGGTTGGCTAATTTATACTCATAATTAAACTTATGAATCCTTAACATAAAAGAAATCAATAAAAAAAATCATTAAAATAAAATGATTAAAGAAAATAGTGGAATGAATCTTAATATATACAAAGCAAAAAGCATAAAATATTAAGGATGAATTAACATTTGTAAATCCTCAAAAAATCGACGTAATGCTAGTTTAGCAATATCCCTGTTGAGCTTGTCTCTGCTCTTCTTTAGGTTGACCTTCAAGATGAGATTTAGCTGAGCTTGGTATGCAATCAAATCTTTTGAATTCTTATATAAGAATTGCCAAATAATTTCAAAGATCGTCCGATGATATGAGTCTTTTCATGACAATTGTTGGATATAATCAACAAATAAGAATGACAAATTTTTATGCAATGTTGGATGAAAATATGTAGATATTAGTTAAACTTGGGGGGGGGGGGGGGGGCGCGGCGGGGCGGGGAGAAAGCAAGTGGATCAAATCAAAGCCTGCTGGATCCTGGAGGGACCCACGATGAGAAGAGTTTGGTCAGGCCAATGTTTTTTTTCATGGTTCTAGCCTACTTTAATCTCGTAATTACTTTTCCTTTTTTGTCTTCTATTAATTAACGAATATTTTTAAAAACTTTTAATAATATAATAATTTAAATTTTTTCATTATGTTTTATGTATAACTATATTGTATAAAGGTAAAAATTATATCAATAAATTACAACGTTTTGAGATAAATTTATTTTGGATCACAATGTTTGGAGTAGTTAAAAAAACGTCAGTACGTATGTGGATAAGTTTATTTGACTCACTTTTCCAAACGTTCTGATCCAAAATGAATTTATTTTCAAAATGTTATGATCTCTTTTCAATTAATTCAAATATTATGATCCAAAATAAATTTATTCTCAAACGTTATAATATTTTGGTGTAATTTACATTTTTACGGAGATTAAGTGGTATTTTTTTTTGTTTTAAATTGGAAAAAAATTGAAAGGGTCCAAATACTACCGTTGCTGAAACATCATGCGAATCGACACAGCTTTGGTGCGAGCAAGCTAAGCAAATCTGTCAGTCCAACGTTGTAACTTTTTTTTTTTTTGATAAATATAATCGTGGGAGACAAAAGTAGTGTTAAAACAAAAAGCTTGAGTAGAAGGCACAACCCTCACATGCCTGGAATGGAGTGGAGAGTGGAGGGTAGAAAAAAAATGCCAATCCAATGAAAGCGACTGCTTCATCTCGACGATATTAGATTGGATCTCGCCCAGATGGACGGAGGAACTCGCCTGGCCTGGCCCTAATCCTCACCCTCAATTGTCAATTTATGGATAACTACAAAATTTTTCAAACGCTTTTTGTCAATTTACGGATAACTACTATTCTTTTCTTTTGAATTCTGATGATTTTTTTTTTCTCTCCCCTCCCCTATGACCTTACGTAACTCGGCCTAGGCTACATTGCCAACGATACCTTTTTTCTTTCTTTCTTATCATTATTTTTTAAAATCTAATTCTAGAAGCCAAGCCTTGACTAACTTACTTATGGATCGGATCCTTGTACCCTGATCTGCCTCACCAATTAATTAATGAAAACCGAAGGCTAATATTAAGTAACAAAATCACGTCAAAAGTAAATCTATCTGTATTTATAATGACCGGGGGTGAGCTTTTTTTTCTTTTTCTTTTTTTTTTTATTGGCAATACATTATCGAATTTGAATTTGAATTTTTGAACTAATGAGATCATGTAGTGTGGTGTTTCATGATAATGATCTTTACCCAAAAACACTCCTGTTCATAAGCACACCCAAAATGATTAGATTAGAGCCTTAGCTGTAAAATGTTGATGTTAGTAGACCCCAGCAAAATCTTTTTGACTCGGACCAACAGGAATTATAGGATCCATTAACGTTACCATCTTAAAATAAGATTCAGTAGCTTTTTCTTTCTTTCTTTTTTTAAAGATAAAAAATTAATTAATCCAGATAATTTAAGTTGTAAATTATAGTTGATGAAAAGTAGCATGAAGATAACAAATAAACTAGAGGCATATCACAAAACAATTGCTTCAGTAACATATATATATATATATATAATATATCAATCCAACAAATGACCAACAAAATGTACTCAATTTATACAAACCAAAGTATCAATTCATGAATAAACAACAACCTATTCACAACCAATCCAACATTTCAATCCCAAATGAACCAATTTTAAACCTATTACCCAAAAAAAAAAAAAAAAGTGTTTTAACTTCAAAATAATCAAAATCCCCAGAACATTTAATAAATTAAATCGCCAGACAACATCGATGCACATTGAAGAAACAGAGAGAATGGTCATCCATCATTCATCCATCCATCCATCCTTCCAACCATTTTTACGTTGTGCTCTTAAAAAAACTTTGGCTGCTATTCAGCAGGGCATCGTCCACATCTCTCAATCTGAGCATGGTTTAATCCTGGACCTGTAGAGCAGCTTCTTCTTCTTAGAGGACTGATTATCAATGGTGAGCACAACCTTCCCAGGCTCACCGATTTTGAAGGAGTTGGAGATTACAGTTTCATCCGCAACACCGATTTTCCTTGCTTTCTGAATAATCACTGTGTAGCCACCTTCAACACTAGGCACGAATTCAGCTCCATATGTGACATCCCAACCCACAACTCGCACCTCCCACACTACCACGCATTTCTGCATTAAAAAAAAAAATAAAAAAAATTGCATTACAGTTTTTCTCAGCAACAAACTAGCAGTGGAATATTTACAGAAAAATTCAACTGGAAAAAAAAATAAAAATAAAAGTTTTTTCCTTCAAACCTCAGAAACAGGGAATTCGACTGTATGTTTGGAAGCTGGTTTAATTGTGAACGCATTGGCAGAATCTGCAGTAGTGAACTCCTGTTCGCCCTCATTGCTCAACCCTCCATATGGCACAGGCACTTGTTCAGGAGCTATGTATCTGTTTTTGATTGTTCACAATTAACAATTCACACCCTTAACAAAATATATAGGAGGAGAATAAAGGGGAGCGGGCTGGGGGATGTGGTAACTGATTGTTGTATTATACTACAAAGAATTGAGAAAGCAAAGAAATTGTGAAAATACTAACTTGAAAAGGGTTTCAGTAGATCTGGCTGGGCTGGCAAACACAAATTTGCTCTTGGTTCTCTGAGTGAGGAAGGGGCTGATCATTTTATTGAACGCCAGGTACCACCAAGGAACGTTTATGAATACCTTTTTCAACATTTAAAATCCAAAATTTCAAATCAATTTGATGAAACGAAACACAAACTTTATGCATGCATACGTACATACCAAAGAAAAGAAATATGTGCATATAACACACACACACACCTGTCTAGCCACGAACTCAGGGTAGTTGTCCTGAAGTAGCTGAAGTGCTTGTTTTGTGGCCTGCCTAAGTCCCCACTTAGCAAAACCAGGGAAATTCTTGAGATCATTCACTTGAACTATAGTGCAAACACCAGTCGGGCTAAAATCAAGCTTCCTGATGCTTTTCTCAAGGAACTGGATCCTCCATTTCAAGAACTTCTTCCTCTTCTCTTC